>CM031236.1:139894537-140034880 GCA_018340775.1 Taxus wallichiana var. yunnanensis
TTTAAATGGCCAAAATGATCATGTCTTATCTTATTAACCTCATCTACATAAGTAAGAAATCCAATGGGTGAAGTGTCATGAGTAAAGTGAGAAAATGTATATAACCAAGACTAGTGATCGACTTTCCCACAACCACTATAGTCCGAAGGGGTAAGTGCATCAACACAGGGGTGAAAAGTGGACAAGAAAGCAAAAAAGATAAAAATTCAATCATGTTTTGTAATAACATGATTGCGTTATGTTTTCTTTGCTTGAGTTATTCATGAACCAATAACGCGTACGTGTTTTACTAAACTATAAATTAAAAAATGGTCCAATCCCTAATCATTTTATTTTTCCCCAAATGTGAGTTAGACAACAAAACCCTGCAATCGTGTTTTATATTCAATTGCATCTAGCTCCCATGATCGTTTGAGAATCGTGGCAAAGATCAAAATCGACAATGGTGACACAAAGAAGAGGTAGGAAAAATTATTTTCTCTAAATTACATTGAAATTTGGTAATTATATAGTAGAATTTGAATTGAATACATTTTTTTATTGTTATAGTTCCACCTCAACCACAACCAAACCCTGCAATTCCTGTGAACCCTCCTAGCCCTCCTACAGTTGTTGAACATCCCCCAGGTAGTCAAGAGGATTTAGCATGCCCATATAGCAGAAAAAAAGATTGAAATTGAGGAATTAATCAAATGAGGATTCCCATTCTACAAACCCCACCGTGCCTCTCTTACAAACACATTATAGGCATTAGTGGCTCAATTTGATGTGGTAATGAGTCAAATTGATCGTTGGACATCTTATAGAGAGCGTTGTAGGGAATATTACGCCAAAAAATTGTCATATGCAGATGTAAAGAAAAAAGAAATTACAAAATACCTCATATGTGCCTTATTCACAGACCCCGAACCAATTTTCCTATCCTATTGTCATGCAAATAGTTTCCAATCCACTGGTGCAATAGTGATTTGATTAAAAATAATTTTTGAGACCGATGGTGGATGGTGTTTAATAGTCCACCTTTCAATAACAATGAGATTCCACTATACTTTTGAGGAAAATATATTGCATGAGTTTATCCTGAATGAGATCCCAAACTATTTTGATTTCCAGGACTTCCATGGCCGAGGAAAAGGCTTTAGACGAGGACCAAATAGGTGCACAACATGCACCTATTTAGCATGGTAGAGTGCCCACACAAAATCCCCCTCACCCTAAGATTGTCCCTCCAGCAGTGAAAGAGAAAGTAGAGATTGGTACACTCCACACGCTTTAGGGGATATATGATACCCTTGTCAGACATATGACGAATATTTTTTATCCAAATGTTCATGGAGGTACACAGAGTATTCCCATAGGTAGTACTAGCATTAGGCCACATCTTTGCTTGTTATGTGGTAGCATATGCTTAGGGCCCAATGAGGATGATACTTTCATGCATCTGGTGTTAGTGGAATTGCGGTGGTGGTACACATGATAATTTTGCTATATGTCGACACCTATTTGAGTGATACATTTGGATTTTAGACATCGGTAACAACTTCGCAGTATTTGTTATTTTTATTATGTATGTTACAAAACGATTTGAGTACTTGATTTACTTATATATGTTAAATTTTGAAATGATTGTATTTGTACATGTATCCATTGATATTATAACATGTCGGAGGGATGTCATCATCTCGACCATAGGTCATGTGAGCACCATTCATATGCGTACATTCACAAAGGTAATATAGAATGTTAATTGTGTATAATTTTCATGTATGAAAGTAGACTCAACTTTTAAACTCAAATATATGTCTATATATATGTATGTTCTTGTATATATATTATATATGTTCAACTAAATTGATGTGGTATATATTTGATAAAGTTGATGAGCTCACTAAACACACCACCATCTGCTGACTAGTAGAGAAAGGTATTTTCTGCAATTTCATCTGTAGCGCAACTCATCGAGGTATTCAAACTACATGTATTTTTGTTAAATATCTCATGTAATTCATATTATGTTAAAATATGTTTAAAATAATTTCATACATTCTAGAATTATTAAATTATGTTAATAATGCCCTTCATTGTATATACACAAGATTTACCTATGACAAGTAATAGGCCCTTTTCATATGATTCACGGGTATGGTGTGGTAAAAAAATAGTTGTATATTGATAAAATCGGTTAAAATATTTTCATTACACATACATGTACTTAGTTGGCGTAAATTTTTTGATCTGCATTCAAAAAAATTATTGTTAACATAGTTCTATTTTGGCTAATTTTGATGTTTGATTTTGTAATCTTATGTGTATGTAGGGTTCAACCCCTTCTATTTTTACTTCAAGGCATGAGACTCCTTGAGCTCATTGTTTTGATACCTGTTCATGCTCCAAGATCTCCCAATGACTCATCGAGCATGAGATGTAGATTCAACGTGACCAAGAGATTGTGATAAGTGCGTGTAAATGTAAATAGTTTCATTAGCATGGTCTTATACATGTTGAAAACTTATATATTAAGTTTTGACAAAAAAAATTGTTTGCATTTACAGGTTCAACTACAGGCAAGTTTTGAGTGGAAGAGGACTCGTAGTATGGAGTGCTTGGAGGATCTAAAGTCATCTCACAGATCTCCATCTACGTCTAAGGGAGGGCCTTCTTCAAGCAAGGCCAAGAGAGGGATATATTTTGATGATTATGATGTGTGTGTGTGTGTGTGTGTGTGTGTGTGTGTGTGTGTGTGTGTGTGTGTGTGTGTGTGTGTGTGTGTGTGTGTCTTATGACATTTTTTTTATGCCTATGTGCATGGCATTGTATGCACGTTCAACATTGTATGTACGCCTATATGACATTCACTTGATATTATATGACCTATTCGTGCATTTTTATATTTTTGTGCATGCTAATACAATTTGGAACTCGATATTTTTGTATGATACCTTACATTTTAAAGATTATTTTGTATGAAACTAATATGATGTGTAGTTGACAATAGAAGACATTATCGATTATTTTTTCATTTATTGGTGTTGTATACTAGCGTTTTCAATGTATATTATGCATGAAACTTTGGAAATAAATATTTATATAATGTATGTATATGAAGAGTTATCTAATTTGAGTAATTATTCATTAAATTTATCAATGGGTATATATGTATTTACCTTACTTGCTCTTCTTCTTACTCATGGTCTCTTTGTACTAGTTCTATCTTATCATGCACCTAATGCATTCTTCAATTCTTCTTAGTCTTCTCCCTATTAAAACACCTCGGATAATCATTACGACCATCACTAACTTGGATTTGGAATAAATTGGAATTTGGAGTTGCCTCCACATAATAATTTTATTCTCATGAATAAACGATGGTGAGTTGACAATCTAAAAATTGTACTTATCATAATAATGGCAAACAAATGCAACTAATAAAAATTAATCATCAATAAGTAAATTGGTGGCTAGAAAATTAATGTCTACCACGTGCCACCTCAAAATTCCAAATTTCATTTCGTTTAAATTCACTTCAAGAAAGGTTTGGGGAAATGAACTCACCATTTTCGTCATGCTTTCAGAGGTCCAGAATGTCAATTTGCCCCAAATTTGGAAAATATGGAGAACTTGGAAAGCCAAATTGCATTTATAAAGATAAGCTTGAAGTGAAGGAATGCATTTTGTAAGTAATTCCGAGACAAAAATTCATTTTTCTATTAATTCCTACTAAAACTATCCTTTCTATTGCATCTTGATAAAAACAAGTTCCCAAGAGCCAAGGGATATTTTAAACTTATCACACAAGCATGGGGAGTTCTCTCCGATAATACCAGAAAGGCTACCTATGATGCCATGATAAAAAACCAACAAGGGCACAACCCCACCTTCCACCAACTGAATTCCATAAGCACTACCACTTCCATTGGCATTTCCAACAATCTAAATGGGAATAATTCTTCAAGTGTGGATTCCTTTCCTAAAACTTCCATATTCGATGAACATGAAAAGAACTAGAACTAGAAACAAAATTAGGATGAGGAACACGACCTAGACTAGGACCTAGACTAGCAATTTGACAAGATTTCTAAGGTTCAATTTTATTTTCCAAGATGCATTAGTCTAATGTTTTAGAATATTTCTGAAGATGCAATGACATTCTAATTCATACACTTGATGATTCGAATGTCCAATCCTACCACATGAGACCCGAGTAATCCTCAATCCTTGGATACATGGAGATAACTTGATTACTTAGCTTCCATTTATAACGAGAGATATATTTGTAAATTTCTTTTATGACCTCTAAATTTGTATGCATTTCAAGTTTTTGGAAATCACATCACACCCTTCATTAGGCTTGATGACTACCCCTATCTTTTTAAGGCACTTTTGAAATCATCCATGGGTTTATCATAGAAGGAATTATCAATGAATCGAAGGTCACTAAGCCATAGGCTAGATAACTCCCATTCGAGAACTAAACAATTTACTATGTGATTTATAACCCTTGTGTGTTCTTAGTCATTCCTCTATTGCTATGCTTATTTTGTACAAGAGACTCAATGACCATTCTAGGCACGAAACTAGGAAATATGGTCCTAATATTTTTATGCCCTCCTAGTCGAGTAGTAAAAAGTTACGAGTTCTTATTACTAAGTAGCGATTGCAAAATTTTTAATTTTCAAGGTACAATGATTATGTTGTGAGTAAAGTTGGAAGCCATATTAGTCTTGTTGATACTTAGTACTAATTACCCATGAAATCTAATTCTTCAGCTTTCATTTTCTTTTCTCATCTTCTATGTCGTATTGAATAACTGGTTTGCTGACAGGGAGCTTCCCTCTTCGATGGTGATACAAAAATATAAATATGATCTTGAGAGTTGACCCTCATCCAGCCATAATACAAGTACAAAAATTTTTGTTGGTAATTTTGCATGGTCATTGTCCTTTTAATTTTGTTACGATGATCTTGTTCCATATTTTTTCATAAAGACATATCTTATATTTATATTGAGAGAAGTGTGTGTGGATGTAGAGGAAGAATGGAAAATTTAAGTGTGATGGAGAGAGAAAGGAAAAGTTGAGGGAATGAAATAGGAGGGCCATTACCACCTAAATATTCCAATATCCATAAGAGAAAACATGTCTATAACTTCAAGAAGTGATTTATCAGTCTTTGTGGCACCTAGAAAGGTCTTGTATGATCCTACACCCGTGCGGTATCGGTACCCTCTACAAAGGCCTATCTTGGTTTTCTTCATCTCCATTCGGTTCTCTTGTTGTCTTATTGTTTTGACAGTGCAAAATATTGTACTTAGTCGAGTGTAAGGTTGTTCGATGCTATACTTTACAAATAGAATCTTGTGACACCGAAAAGACTATGCACACAAATTGAGATGGCCTAGTTAACACTTATGGAGTATTTTTATAGTTCCATATGGTGTCGTTGCTTTCTTTAGGCTACTTTGTCCAGGCGTATTCCCTTAAGAGCCATATGACCAAAAAAGACTATAACTCGGACGAGTGATATATCGGTCTCCATGGCACCATGAGAGGTCTCTTCTAATCCTACACCTCCACATTAGGACCCTATAAGGGATCCTATCATGGTTTACTCCATCTCGATCTGGTCTCTCATTGTGCTCATGTTTGCAACCATGCAAAAAATCGTAGTTGAGTCGAGTGTAAGGTTGTCCAATGCATTATTTTGCAAACTGAAGCTCATAGCACTGAACCGACTACACCAACATGTCAAGGTGGCTAGTTAAAAACTTTTGGAGGATTCGTTTTGGTGCTTGACAATGTCGTTACCTTCGAGGATACTTCATCCAAGTGTAGTCCCTTAAGATCACGAAACCAAAAAGACTATAACTTAGACAAGTGAAATCTCGTATTTTTGTACCGGAGAGGTCTCATATGATAATACACCTCTAAATTAGGACTCTATAGTAAATCCTAACATGATTTACTCCATCTCAATTGGTTCTCTCGTTGTGCTATTGTTTTGCAACCATGTAAAAAATCTGCTGATTTGACTCGGTGTAAGGTTGTCCAACGTATTATTTTGCAAATGAAAGCTTGTGGAATTGAACCAATTGTGGAAAATTTTAGGGTGCATAGGTAAAGACTTTTGGAGGATTCATTTCAGTTCTAGATGGGGTGGTTTATTCTAGGCTTCTTCATTCGGGCATAGTCCCTTAAGAGAAATAAGACCAAAAAGGGTATAACTTCGGACGGGTGATATCTCAACTCCGTGACATCTAGAGAGGTCTCATCTTATCTTAAACCTCTTTGTCAAGTACCCTCTCCAAAATCCTATCTCATTTTTCTCCATCTCGATTTGGTTCTCTCATTTTCCTATTGTTTTGCAGCGGTGCAAAATACTAGAGTTATTGCAAGGTTGTCCGATGCTATATTTTGTGAACACATGTCAAGATGGACTTGAAAATGCTAAAGGAGAATTATATTCAGTTCTCTACACTCTCGGTACTTCCAAGCTACTCAACAGTGTAGTCCCTAAAGAGCCACGAGACCAAAAAAATGCAATTACTTTGATGAGTGATTCCTCGAGACTCGTGGCACCTAGAAAGGACTGTTAGATCTAACACCTCCATGTAGCCATATTAGTCTAACACGAAATGGCATGTACATTGATTGAGTGGCACTCAAATGATATCACAAATTTCCTTCAAGTAATTAGCAAACAAAACATGAAGCTTGAAGGAAAAAATAAATGCATAAAAAAATTCTCTACACATTCTCATTGATTCAAAAAGGAGATTACATATGGGTAGTGTTGTGTAAATACCATGCATGAACAAGTCTTACTCTCATGATGGAGTGATGAGTTACACTGTTAAAATAACATGTAACTCCCATATAACAATGACTCGTATGAAAAGTATGAAAAATTCTATGACAGAATCTGTCATATAACATATAACTCCCTAATAGGCCTATGGCTCACCTAAGTGAGATGACTCACCATGTGTGAGGTGGAAAATTCCTAATAAACTAATAAAAGGAAAAAATATATCCTCACACCAACACCCCCTTCATCAAAGCTTAGGTAGAGGTATCATAAGATGGAAAGAGAAAGAGAACTCCCTAGAAACTAATTAAAGTGTGTCAAATAGGTCTTGACGACTAAAGGCTTGATGAGGTACCCATATAAAAACTACAATCTTTCTAGAAGAAGAAGAGGAGCAGAATAAGAGGACTAAAATCCCAAATAAGATGAGCAGCTGCAATAGACATCAGCTTAAAAGAGAGAATGGAAGTGGAGAAACCTTACCTCGGTGAAGGGTTTGGTAAAAATGTTTGTAGCCTAATTGAAGTCTAACAATACTACAAATCAATGATGTATGTATTATCAACTCTCGAATGAAGTACATGTATATGTCAATGTGATTTTTCCATTGATGTTGAACTAGATTTTGGTAAATCGGGATAGTGCACCGATTGTCACAATAGATGATGGTAGGGCATCAAAAGTGAATGCCAAACTCTTTTAGAATCCCCTATAACCAAATATCTTCAATGGAAGCATTGAACACTCCTTGTAGTCTACCTCTGTAGAAGATATAGTCATTGTGTTTCGCTTCTTGCTTAACCAACTGACATAACCCAAACCAAGAGAAAATCTATATCCAGATGTAGACATTCGATGATAAATAACACTAGCCCAATCAAAATATGTGAATCCAACTAAGTCAATGTTTGTGCCTCATAAGTAATGAATTCCATTGGTACAAATGCCTCGAACATAGGGAAGGGTCCAATTAGTTACTTTCTAAATAAACTCATGTGGCTCGTGCATGAATATAGAAATGATTCCAACAACAAATTAAAGGCCCATCATGGTAGTATTTAGGAAGATCAATCTCCCCACCAATTGGCGATAAATGGTACCATCAACTATGGGAGTGGAGAAATTAACAATGAACTTTACTTCATAAAGGAAGGGAGTGTGAGATGGCTTACAATCAAACATGTTAAACTTGGATAGAAAATAAAGGGGCGTAGTTAGGTTGAGAAATCACGATCCCCTGTCTCAGATTGGGTAGTCTCAATCTCAAGGAATTAGTGAAGTAAACCCAAGTTGGTCATTGAGAACTTGTTGGCTAAGGCAATCTTCATAGAATCAATGATCAAGGAAGAGCTACCTGTAATCAACAATTCATCAACATGCAAAACATGTATAAGCATGGACTCATCTTTCCAAAAAATGTAAACATTTAGGTCAAATTGAAACCTAGTGAACCATGATACTAGAAGAAAGGATTCCATCTTGGCATACCAATCTTGAGGGGTTTGTTTAAGGTAGTAGATAGACTTCTTAAGTTTTCAAATGAGGGAGGTGTATTAGACATAACTAAAATAGTTGTTCTATATAGATTTCTTCCTCTGGATCCCCATGAAGGAAGACACTCTTAACGTCCATTTGATGGACTTATAATCTATTAGTGGTAACTATGGATAGGATCAGTGACATAGAAATCATCTTTGCAACAAGAGAAAAGTTCTTTGAATAGTCAAACCCAATAACCTCGGAGAAACCCTTAGCTACAAGTCATGCTTTATACTTTTCAACGTTCCCATTGGCACCATACTTCTTTATATATACCCATTTACAAAAAACCATTTGTATTCCCTTAGGAAGAGGATGAGATTCTAAGCATCATTCTTCATGAGAGAGGAATACTCCTCATCCATGGAATAATCCCACTTAGGAATCCCAATAGCCTCCCAAAAATACCGAGGGTCGAAAACAAAGGAAAAGAAGGCGTGAGGTCCATCGAAGTATGAATGAGTTCATCTCTCATATGAAGGATCATGTATCCAATATCCAACACTCTGTAAGGTCTTCCCAGCCTAGCGAGGACCAAGAGGAGAGTCGGGCTAAGAATCTGACAAATATTCACTCGATTGAGAAGGTACATAGTCCTCATCATCACTAATGTTAGATTTAGTGGATTACATAGTAGGAGGATCAAGAGAGGAAGGATCAACACGATTGTCATAATAAGAGTTTGAATCAAATTCAGAGAGGAGAAAAAGGTCCACAAAAGGTGGAGAAGTGGAAAAAGAAGATGAATCCTATCGCACCGAGGACCAGGAGGAGATTCAGGCTCAAAATTAGTCAAATCTTCACTCAAGTGAGAAGGTACATAGTACTCATCATTGCTACTATTATATTTAGTAGATTATAGTGGGAGGATCAAGAGAGGAAGGCTCGACTTGATTGTCATCATAAGATTCTAAATCAAAGTCGAGAGGATAAAAAGGTTTTGCGATAGGTGGAGAAGTGGAAGTAGAAGATGAATCATCAAACTTCACACTTCTCTTGATATAAAGATGATGAGTCCAGGATTCAGTAATTTATATCCCTTCATAACTTCGAGATACTTGACAAAGATGCAAGGTTTGGGTTTTTATTCCAAGGCCGTGTGTTTCTTTTTGGGGAGGATTAGCTATGATAGTTGATCTGAAGATTCGAAAGTTCTCAACATTAGGTTTTTTGTCTATGCCAAGATTCAAAAGGTGTCATCCCTTTTATTGCTTTATGAAGAATACGGTTCTAAATGTAACAAGCAAAATTCATAGCTTCATCCCAATATTGTTGAGGAAGGGATTTAGAATGAACCATGTGAGTGGCCATCTCCTTATGTTTTTTGCTTTTTATTTTGATGAATACATTTTGCAAAGGGTTGTAAGAAATTTTACGTTGTAAATAAATCCCTTCGGAGGTATAGAAATCATCGAACCTTTTTCTCACATACTCACCTCCATTTTCAGTTCTAATAAACTTGATAGACTTTTCAACATGTTTCTTAGCAAGAGCCTCGGTGATAAAAAAACTTTAGATTTATGTTTAAGAAAGTAAACTCATGCATAACATGAAAGGCCATCAATGAAGGTAAGTATATAAAAATCCCTAGTGAATGAAGGATGTGGAAAGGGGCTAGAGATGTCACTATGTATAAGATCCAAGGGATGAGAAGCTCTCTAGAATTTTCCTTGTCAAAACATTCTTTGGGTGTTTCCTCAGGCACAAACCTCACAAATATCCTTTGAAAATTTAACCCGAGGAAACCGTCAACCATCTCATGTTGGCTCAATTGTTCAAGGTAATGATAGTTTAAATGGCCAAAATGATCATGTCTTATCTTATTAACCTCATCTACATAAGTAAGAAATCCAATGGGTGAAGTGTCATGAGTAAAGTGAGAAAATGTATATAACCAAGACTAGTGATCGACTTTCCCACAACCACTATAGTCCGAAGGGGTAAGTGCATCAACTGGGGGTGAAAAGTGGACAAGAAAGCAAAAAGATAAAAATTCAATCATGTTTTGTAATAACACGATTGTGTTATGTTTTCTTTGCTTCAGATTATTCATGAACCAATAACGCGTACGTGTTTTACTAAACTATAAATTAAAAATGGTCCAATCCCTAATCATTTTATTTTTCCCCAAATGTGAGTTAGACAACAAAACCCCGTAATCGTGTTTTATATTCAACTGCATCTAGCTCCCATGATCGTCTGAGAATCGTCGCAAAGATCAAAATCGACAATGGTGCCACAGAGAAGAGGTAGGAAAAATTATTTTCTCTAAATTGCATTGAAATTTGGTAATTATATAGTAGAATTTGAATTGAATACATTTTTTTATTGTTATAGTTCCACCTCAACCACAACCAAACCCTGCAATTCCTGTGAACCCTCCTAGCCCTCCTACAGTTGTTGAACATCCCCGGGTAGTCAAGAGGATTTAGCAGCCCATATAGTGGAAAAAAAGATTGAAATTGAGGAATTAATCAAATGAGGGATTCCCATTCTACAAACCCCCACCGTGCCTCTCTTACAAACACATTAGAGGCATTAGTGGCTCAATTTGATGTGGAAATGATTCAAATTGATTGTTGGAAATCTTATAGAGAGCGTTATAGGGAATATTACACCAAAAAAATGTCATATGCAGATGTAAAGGAAAAAGAAATTACAAAATACCTCATATGTGCCTTATTCACAAACCCCGAACCAATTTTCCTATCCTATTGTCATGCAAATAGTTTCCAATCCATTGGTGAAATAGTGATTTGATTAAAAATAATTTTTGAGACCGATGGTGGATGGTGTTTAATAGTCCACCTTTCAATAACAATGAGATTCCACTATACTTTTTGAGGAAAATATATTGCGAGTTTATCCTGAATGAGATCCCAAACTATTTTGATTTCCGGGACTTCCATGGCCGAGGAAAAGGCTTTGTATAAAGACCAAATAGGTGCACAACATGCACCTATTCAGCATGGTAGAGTGCCCACACAAAATCCCCCTCACCCTAAGATTGTCCCTCCAAGCAGGTGAAAGAGAAAGTAGAGATTGGTACACTCCACACGCTTTGGGGATATATGATACCCTTGTCGGACATATGACGAATATTTTTATCAAATGTTCATGGAGGTACACAGAGTATTCCCATAGGTAGTACTAGCATTAGGCCACATCTTTGCTTGTTATGTGGTAGCATATGCTTAGGGCCCAATGAGGATGATACTTTCATGCATACTGGTGTTAGTGGAATTGCCGTTGGTGGTACACATGATAATTTTGCTATGTCAGACACCTTTTTGAGTGATACATTTGGATTTTAGACATCGGTAACAACTTCGCAGGTATTTGTTATTTTTTATTATGTATGTTACAAAACGATTTGAGTACTTGATTTACTTATATATGTTAAATTTTTGAAATGATTGTATTTGTACATGTATCCATTGATATTATAACATGTCGGAGGGATGTCATCATCTCGACCATAGGTCATGAGCACCATTCATATGCGTACATTCACAAAGGTAATATAGAATGTTAATTGTGTATAATTTTCATGTATGAAAGTAGACTCAACTTTTAAACTCAAATATATGTCTATATATATGTATGTTCTTGTATATATATTATATATGTTCAACTAAATTGATGTGGTATATATTTGATAAAGTTGATGAGCTCACTAAACACACACCACCATCTCTGCGACTAGTAGAGAAAGGTATATTCTGCAATTTCATCTCTGCAAAGAACTCATCGAGGTATTCAAACTACATGTATTTTTGTTAAATATCTCATGTAATTCATATTATGTTAAAATATGTTTAAAATAATTTCATTCATTCTAGAATTATTAAATTATGTTAATAATGTCCTTCATTGTATATACACAAGATTTACCTATGACAAGTAATAGGGCCCTTTTCATATGATTCATAGGTATGGTGTGGTAAAAAAATAGTTGTATATTGATAAAATCAGTTAAAATATTGTCATTACACATACATGTACTTTTTAGTGTAAATTTTTTGATCTGCATTCAAAAAATTATTGTTAACATAGTTCTATTTTGGCTAATTTTGATGTTTGATTTTGTGATCTTATGTGTATGTAGGGTTCAACCCCTTTGATTTTTACTTCAAGGCAGACTCCTTGAGCTCATTGTTTTGATACCCCTGTTCATGCTCCAAGATCTCCCTATGACTCATCTGAGCATGAGATGTAGATTCAACGTGACCAAGAAATTGTGATAAGTGCGTGTAAATGTAAATAGTTTCATTAGCATGGTCTTATACATGTTGAAAAAGTATATATTAAGTTTTGACAAAAAAATTGTTTGCATTTATAGGTTCAACTACAAGCAAGTTTTGAGTGGAAGAGGACTTGTAGTATGGAGTGCTTGGAGGATCCAAAGTCATCTCACACATCTCCATCTACGTCTAAGGGAGGGCCTTCTTCGAGCAAGGCCAAGAGAGGGATATATTTTGATGATTAGGATTATGTGTGTGTGTGTGTGTGTGTGTGTGTGTGTGTGTGTGTGTGTGTGTGTGTGTGTGTGTGTGTGTCTTATGACAGTGTTTTTATGCCTATGTGCATGGCATTGTATGCACGTTCAACATTGTATGTACGCCCTATGACATTCACTTGATATTATATGACCTATTCATGCATTTTTATATTTTTGTGCATGCTAATACAATTTGGAACTCGATATTTTTGTATGATACCTTACATTTTAAAGATTATTTTGTATGAAACTAATATGATGTGTAGTTGACAATAGAAGACATTATCGATTATTTTTTCATTTATTGGTGTTGTATACTAGTGTTTTCAATGTATAATATGCATGAAACTTTGGAAATCAATATTTATATAATGTATGTATATAAAGAGTTATCTAATTTGAGTAATTATTCATTAAATTTATCAATGGGTATATATGTATTTACCTTACTTGCTCTTCTTCTTACTCATGGTCTCTTTGTACTAGTTCCTATCTTATCATGCACCTAATGCATTCTTCAATTCTTCTTAGTCTTCTCCCTATTAAAACACCTCAGATAATCATTACGACCATCACTAACTTGGATTTGGAATAAATTGGAATTTGGAGTTGCCTCCACATAATAATTTTATTCTCATGAATAAACACGATGGTGAGTTGACAATCTAAAAATTGTACTTATCATAATAATGGCAAACAAATGCAACTAATAAAAATTAATCATCAATAAGTAAATTGGTGGCTAGAAAATTAATGTCTACCACGTGCCACCTCAAAATTCCAAATTTCATTTTATTAAATTCACTTCAAGAAAGGTTGGGGGAAATGAACTCACCATTTTCTTCATGCTTTCAGAGGTCCAGAATGTCAATTTGCCCCAAATTTGGAAAATATGGAGAACTTGGAAAGCCAAATTGCATTTATAAAGATAAGCTTGAAGTGAAGGAATGCATTTTGTAAGTA
The DNA here is from genome assembly GCA_018340775.1 of Taxus wallichiana var. yunnanensis. Taxonomy (NCBI): domain Eukaryota; kingdom Viridiplantae; phylum Streptophyta; class Pinopsida; order Cupressales; family Taxaceae; genus Taxus; species Taxus wallichiana. The sequence continues at coordinate 139,908,345 of CM031236.1, forward strand.
ATTCCAAAGTACAAAAATTCATTTTTCTATTAATTCCTACTAAAACTATCCTTGCTATTGCATCTTGATAAAAACAAGTTCCCAAGAGCCAAGGGATATTTTAAACTTATCACACAAGCATGGGAGTTCTCTCGATAATACCAGAAAGGCTACCTATGATTCCATTATAAAAAGCAACAAGGGCACAACCCCACCTTCCACCAACCGAATTCCATAGGCACTGCCACTTCCATTGGCATTTCCAACAATCTAAATGGGAATAATTCTTCAAGTGTGGATTCCTTTCCTAAAACTTCCATATTCGATGACCATGACTAGAACTAGAACTAGAAACAAAATTAGGATGAGGAACACGACCTAGACTAGGACCTAGACTAGCAATTTGACAAGATTTCTAAGGTTCAATTTTATTTTCCAAGATGCATTAGTCTAATGTTTTAGAATATTTATCGAAGATGCAATGACATTCTAATTCAGACACTTGATGATTCCCGAATGTCCAATCCTACCACAAACCCCAGTAATCCTCAATCCTTGGATACATGGAGATAATAAGTACTTAGCTTCCATTTATAACGAGAGATATATTTGTAAATTTCTTTTATGACCTCTAAATTTGTATGCATTTCAAGTTTTTGGAAATCACATCACACCCTTCATTAGGCTTGATGACTACCCCTATCTTTTTAAGGCACTTTTGAAAGCATCCATGGGTTTATCATAGAAGGAATTATCAATGAATCGAAGGTCACTAAGCCATAGGCTAGATAACTCCCATTCGAACTAACTAAACAATTTACTATGTGATTTATAACCCTTGTGTGTTCTTTGTCATTCCTCTATTGCTATGCTTATTTTTGTACAAGCAGACTCAATGACCATTCTAGGCACGAAACTAGGAAATATGGTCCTAATATTTTTATGCCCTCCTAGTTCGAGTAGTAAAAAAGTTACGAGTTCTTGTTACTAAGTAGCGATTGCAAAATTTTTAATTTTCAAGGTACAATGATTACGTTGACAGCAATTTGGAAGCCATATTAGTCTTGTTGATACTTAGTACTAATTACCCATGAAATCTAATTCTCCATCTTTCATTTTCTTTTCTCATCTTCTATGTCGTATTGAATAACTGATTTGACAGGGGAGCTTCCCTCTTCGATGGTGATACAAAAATATAAATATGATCCTTGAGAGTTGACCCTCATCCAACCATAATACAAGTACAAAAATTTTTGTTGGTAATTTTGCATGGTCATTGTCCTTTTTAATTTTGTTAACAGATCTTGTTCCATATTTTTTTCATAAAGACATATCTTATATTTATATTGAGAGAAGTGTGTGTGGATGTAGAGGAAGAATGGAAAATTTAAGTGTGATGGAGAGAGAAAGGAAAAAGTTGAGGGAATGAAATAGGAGGGCCATTACCACCTAATATTCCAAGATCCATCAAAGCAAACATGTCTATAACTTCAACAAATGACTTATCAGTCTTTGTGGCACCTAGAAAGGTCTTGTATGATCCTACACCTCTGTGTCAGTACCCTCTACAAAGGCCTATCTTGGTTTTCTTCATCTCCATTCGGTTCTCTTGTTTCTTATTGTTTATTGAATAAACGGTGCAAAATATTGTACTTGAGTCGGTGTAAGGTTGTTCGATGCTATACTTTACAAATAGAATCTTGTGACACCGAAAAGACTATGCACACAAATTGAGATGGCCTAGTTAACACTTATGGAGTATTTTTTATAGTTCCATATGGTGTCGTTGCTTCTAGGCTACTTTGTCCGGGCGTATTCCCTTAAGAGCCATATGACCAAAAAAAGACTATAACTTCGACGAGTGATATATCGGTCTCCATGGCACCATGAGAGGTCTCTTCTGATCCTACACCTCCACATTAGGACCCTATAAGGGATCCTATCATGGTTTACTCCATCTCGTCTGGTCTCTCATTGTGCTCATGTTTGCAACCATGCAAAATACTGTAGTTTGAGTCAATGTAAGGTTGTCCAATGCATTATTTTGCAAATGGAAGCTCATAACACTGAACCACCTACACCAACATGTCAAGGTGGCTAGTTAAAAACTTTTGGAGGATTCGTTTTGGTGCTTGACAATGTCGTTACCTTTAGGATACTTCATCCAAGTGTAGTCCCTTAAGATCCCTGAAACCAAAAAAGACTATAACTTAGACAAGTGAAATCTCTGTATTTTTTGTACCGGAGAGGTCTCATATGATAATACACCTCTAAATTAGGACTCTATAGTAAATCCTAACATGATTTACTCCATCTCAATTTGGTTCTCTCGTTGTGCTATTGTTTGCAACCATGTAAAAAAATCTGTGCGGTTTGACTCAAAGTGTAAGGTTGTCAACGTATTATTTTGCAAATGAAAGCTTGTGGAACTAAACCAATTGTGGAAAATTTTAGGGTGCATAGGTAAAGACTTTTGGAGGATTCATTTCAGTTCTAGATGGGGTGGTTTATTCTAGGCTTCTTCATTCGGGCATAGTCCCTTAAGAGAAATAAGACCAAAAAGGGTATAACTTGATGGGTGATATCTCCAACTCCGTGACATCTAGAGAGGTCTCATCTTATCTTAAACCTCTGTGTCGGTACCCTCTCCAAAATCCTATCTCATTTTTCTCCATCTCGATTTGGTTCTCTCATTTTCCTATTGTTTTTGCAATAAAGCAAAATACTAGAGTTATTGCAAGGTTGTCCGATGCTATATTTTGTGAACACATGTCAAGATGGACTTGAAAATGCTAAAGGAGAATTATATTTAGTTCTCTACACTCTCGGTACTTCAAGCTACTTCAACCAAAGTGTAGTCCCTAAAGAGCCCCGAGACCAAAAAAATGCAATTACTTTGATGAGTGATTCCTTAGACTCCGTGGCACCTAGAAAGGACCTGTTAGATCTAACACCTCCATGTAGAGACCCTCAACAAACTAATGTCTCGGTTTTTTCAATTTTGATTGATTCTCTCGTTGTCTTTATTATTATTTGCAATGCGCCAAATAGTGCAGTTTGAGTCAGTGTAAGGCTCTACGATGCTATATTTTGCAAATAGAAGCTCGTGGAATAGAACCGAATATACACACACATTCTTTATGGCCTAGTAAATTCTATTATAGGCATTTTTTGGCTCCATATGCTCCCGGTGATTCGGGCTACTTACTTGCCCTGAGTATAGTCCCTTAAGAGCCTTAAGACCAAAAAAATGTTATAACTTTGACAGGTGATTTCTCAGACTCCGTGACACCTAAAAAGGTCTTGTTAGATCCATCACCTCCACATCAAGACCCTCTACAAATCTTTTCTCAGCTTTTTTCCATCTCGATTTAGTTCCCTTTTGTGTTATTGTTTGTAACCGTTCCAAATGCAGTTTGAGTAAGTGTAAGTATTTTCGATGCTATATTTTGTAAACGAAATCTTAAGGGACTGAACCGACTATGCACACTTGTTGGGATGGCTTAGTAAACACTAGTGAAGGCATATTTTAAGTTCCCTATGCTCTCGGTGCTTTTGGGATACTTCGTCAGCGTAGTCCTTAAAGAGCCCGAGACTAAAAAATGTTATAACTTTGTGGTCATTTCTCGGACTGTAGCACATAGAAATGTCCCATTAGATTTTGCACCTCCACACCGAGACCATATACAAAATTATGTATCGGTTTTATCCATCTTGATTTGGTTCTCTCGTTGTGATATTGTTTACAACCATGCCAAATAGTGTAATTTGAGTCAGTGTAAGGTTTTCCGATGCTATATTTTGCAAATGGAAGCTCGTGGGACCAAAACGATTGTGTAAACACGTTGGGATGGCACGGTAAATGCTAGTGGAGGTGTAATATTGGTTCCCTACACTCCTGTATCACTTCTAGGCTACTTCGTCCGAGTGTAGTCCCTAAAGAGCATTGAGACCAACAAATGCTATAATTTGGACGGGTGATTTATTGGACTCCATGGCACCTAGAAATGTCTCGCTAGATCCTACACCTCCATGTCAGGACCATATACAAAAGAGTGTCTCAGTTTTTTCCATCTCGATTTGGTTCTCTCGTTGTGCTATTGTTTGCAACATTGCCAAATAATGCGATTTGAGTCGTGTAAGGTTTTTCAATGTTATATTTTACAAATGAAATCTCATAGGACCGAACTAACGTATGCACATGCATCGAGATGGCATGGTAAATGCTATTGGAGGTATTTTTCAGTTCGTACATTCTGGTGCTTAGGTAAACTTCTTCCGGCGTAGTCCCTTAAGAGCCCTGAGACCAAAAAATGATATAACTTCGATGTGTGATTTCTCAAAATCTATGGCACCTAGAAAGGTATTGTTATATAATACAGATCCACGTCTAGACCTCTACAAAATTGTGTCTCGGTTTTTCCATCTCGATTTGGTTTTTTCGTTGTGTTATTGTTTGTAACCATGCCAAATAGTGCAGTTTGAGTTAGTGTAAGGTTGTCTGATGATATATTTTGCAAATAGAATCTCGTGGGACCAAACCAACTGTGTAAACATGTTAGGATGGCTAGTTAAATGCGAGTGTAGGTGTAATATTGGCTTCCTACACTCTTTTTCTTTTGGCTACTTAAATGCCGGGCGTAGTCCCTAAATAGCATTGACACCAAAAATGTTATAATTTCGATGGGTGATTTCTTGGACTCCATAGCACCTAGAAAGGTCTCGTTAGATCCTACACCTCCATGTCGGGACCATCTACGAAAGAGTGTCTTTTTTTTTCCATCTCAATTTGTTTCTCTCATTTGTTCTATTATTTTGCAACCATTGTAAATAGTGTCGATTAACTCAAAGTGTAAGGTTGTTCAATGCTATATTTTGAAAATGGAAGCTTTTGGGATCGAACCAAATGTGCACATGCATGGGGATGTATTGGTAAATGATATTGGAGACATCCTTTCAGTTCCCTAATCTCTTGGTGCTTCCGGACTACTTTATTTGGGCGTAGTCTCTTAAGAACCTTGAGACCAAAAATGCAATAACTTCGATGGTTGATTTCTTGGACTTCGTGGCACCTAGAAAGCTCTATCAAATCCTACACCTCCATGTCGGGACCCTCTAAAAAATTGTGCCTTGTTTTTTCCATCTCAACTTGGTTCTCTCTTTGTGCTATTGTTTGTAACCATGCCAAATAGTGCGGTTTGAATTAGTGTAAGGCTATCGATGTTATATTTTATAAACGTAATCTCATAGGACCAAACCGACTATGAACACGCATCGGATCGGTGCTCAATTTTGACGTTCAATGTTACATGTCATAGTAAAGTTATATGGTGGTCTAGAAAATTATATGGTTGTCATTTCGACGTTTAAAATTTAAAATTCAAGTCAATTTTTTTATAATAACTATTACTAAATGCATAAATTAAATTATATTTTATATGGATGTTGGTGTTCTTTGTAATATACTCTCATAGTTATGTGACTTTATTTAATTTTGGATAATAGATTGGACTAATCAATTTCATAGTTTTTCACATATTCATTTTTTCCAAAAAAATAATGTTGCACTAATCAATTTGAAAATCCATAAACATCATTAAATTTTATGAGAATATTATAATAGATTTTCAAATTAAAATTTATTTATTTTTTGAAGAAAATGATATAAATGACTCACTCAATGCAAACTTGCAATTATATAGAAAATGAGTTTCGATTTCCAACTTCTAGCTTCTAGACTTGTAAGGTCAATCTTCAAATTTCACCTTTCTTGCAAAAGCCCAAATCCAATACATCTAGTGTATTATCCAATTTTTATTTATAAGAAATCAAACAGATAAAAAATAGAAAATAAAAAAACATTTACAAATCAAAATCAATAAAATATAGTTAAACAAGAATTAAATTTTCTTAAATGGAAATTAAACAAATGTAACTAAAAATCAAAATTAATGGATGTTTCTATTTTATCAATAAGATATGCATATGTTTATATTTCATTAATAAGATATTAAGATAATTCTATTATTATTATTATTTTATTTGCATTCCAAAATTTCCATTTTCATTTATGTTATATTTCTCATGAATCTCACAAATTTAAAATATGTAGTGTCTATTTAATATTTAATTTATTCACACATACGTATAATTTGACGGTCAAATTTTGAATATACATGTCATTTTGACATTTAAATTATATATGTACTTGTCAATCATGACGGTCATATTTTAAAAGTGGTTGTATTTTGACATCTAAAATGACTAAAAAGGTGTAAATGCCTTGCAAAATCCTAGAGTGGTTAGGATGGCCTAGTAAATGTTATTGAAGGTATTGTTTTGGTTCCCTATGAACCTATTTTTTAGGCTACTTCATCTGGGCGTAGTCCCTTAAGATCCCCGAGACCAAAACAAGCTATAACTTTCACGGGTGATTTATCGAGACTCCATGGCACCTAAAAAGGTCTGTAGATCCTCTGACACCACGTTGGGACCCTATATAAAATCCTATCTTGGTTTTATCCATATCAATTCAGTTATCTCGTTGTGTTATTATTTACGACCACCGTGCCAAATAGTGCATTTTGAGTCAATGTAAGGTTGTCGATGCTATATATTTTACATACGAAGCTCGTGGGTTCAAACCTGATTGTGAGACAAATCAATATGTCCTAGTAAACACTATTGGGGTGTCATTTCAGTTCCCTATTCTCTTGGTGCTTCTAGGCTACTTAAATCGAGCGTACTCCCTTAAGAGCCCCGAGACAAAAATGTTATATCTTTGACGGGTGATTTCTCGAACTCTATGTCACCTAAAAGGTCATGGCGAGTCTTACACCTCCATGTGGTTACCCTTTATAAAATCCTCTCTCGATTTGGTTCTCTCTGTTGAGTTATTATTTGTAACTGTGCCAAATAGTGCAATTTGAGTCAATGTAAGGATTTTGATGCTATATTTTGCAAACAAAAGTTTGTGGAACTAAATTGATTATGTACACAGTCAAGAAATCTTGGGAAACACTAGTGAAGGCATCATTTTGGTTCCTTATGCTCATGGTGCTTCCAGGTTACTTCATTTATGTGTAGTCCCTTAAGAGACACGATACCAAAAAAAAATTCTATAACTTTGTGGGTCATTTATCATACTCTGTGGAACCTAAAAGAATCTTGTTAGATCCTACAACTTTTTTCATGACCCTCTACAAAATCTTGTCTCGATTTTCTCCATATCCCTTTGGTTATCTCGTTGTGGTATTATTTGAAACCATGCCAAATAGTGTAGTTTGAGTCAGTGTAAGGTTGTCGATGCTATATTTTACAAATGGAAGCTCGTGGGACCAAACCAACTGTGCACATGCATCGGGATGGCCTAGTAAATTCTTGGGGAGGTGTTTTTTTGGTTCTCTATGCTTCCGAATCTTTCAAGCTACTTCATCCAGTGTATTCCCTTAAGAGCCCGAGACAAAAAAATGCTATATCTTTCTCAGTGATTCATCAAATTTTGTGGCACCTAGAAAGGTCTCATCGGATCCTCCACCCTCTGCATTTGGTACCCTATAGAAAATCCCATCTCAGTTTTCTCCATCTCAATTTGTTCCTCTTGTTGTCCTATTATTTGCAAAAGCATTGAATAGTGTAGTTTGAGTCAGTATAAGGTTGTCCAATGCTATATTTTACAAACAAAATCTCTTGGCACCAAAGTGACTACACACACATATAAGGATGGCCTTGTAAAAACTTAGGAGGTATCGTTTGGGTTCACTTGTGCTCTTGGTGCTTCCAGGCTACTTCGTCCGGGCATAGACCCTTAAGAGCCATGAGCCCAAAAAAATTTATAACTTCATTGGGTGATTTCTTAGACTCGTGGCACCTAAAGATCTTGTCGGATCCTACTCCTTCATGTGGTACCCTCATGAAATACCCTCTCAGTTTTCTCCATCTTGATTTGGTCCTCTCAATTTATTACTATTTGCAAAAGCATTGAATAATCCAATCTAAGTCAATGTAATGCTATCCATTCCAACCATGTGAATAATATAGGTGGTTCATACAATACAAGTGATGAAATGATAATTTTAATAAGATATTTTTACAATATAGGTGGTGAAATAAGATTTTTTTGTTTATTTTTCCTTTCTAATATTTAATTTCCTTAGCTTCTCTTGGCTTTGAGAATAATAAATTCTTACTAAAAGTTCCAACCACGTGAAGGTGGAAGATTTTTGCACAACTAACCTACATAAACATGTTAGTTAAGCAATTAAATAGAATTTTAAAATAGAATTTAAACAAAATCATTAAAGTAAATATTTAAATTAAATTAATGAATAGCATACCTTTGTAAATTCAATCCAATGAACCGTAAGGATAAAATATATTCTTGACAATAGCAATAATTGGTTCATGATCTAATTCATGAAACTTACACAGATTATTGTTTAAAGGCCTACATCGATATTTCATCAATTTAATATTTGTTTAAGAAGCAAATGTGAATAGTGAAGTATCTTTCGATGTACTTCATATTCTTCAAACAACCAAGTATTTCATTTTTGATAGGATATCATCGAAGCCAAGCTCCAATGACCATCATCGACCAAATGGAATACTCATGGCCTTCACCATCAATGACCGTGGAAGTCAAAAAAATTTTTTTCCCCTCTACATAACAAGAGAAGAAGTAGTTTGTTCCTCTTTGTTAAAATATGTTTCAATAACTGAAAAAACGTGCCCTACACCACAAAATAAAACTCAAGTAAAATTTAAAATACATCAAGATTTGATCATTTAATAATTTATAAATCTAAAACATGACATAACTATGTACCTTGTTGCACTAAATTAAAGACTTGGTCAAAGTCGGGTGATGTTGTCATATGATTGTAAACAATGCAAGTTTTAATGCACGTGGAACTTGATATGTGTCGAGTGGAATTAGATTTCTACAAGTCCATTCATCTACCCAATAATGTGAGTCACATTAGTTCCATGCAAAATCAATGCATGATATACAAAAACATGCCATGCACCTAGTATAAATAGTCCAAGCACTTGCATTTGAACTACGGAATGAATGCATATCACTTGATTCTACAAGTGTCATATAATCTTCATAGCTTTCCAAATGATTTTCCTCTATCAACAAGAACTATCTATGAGCCGTTGAAATATCTTGAGATTCTAGCCCATGTTATTGGCACACCAATCAACAATTTTTTTTGCACCTGTAAATTTAGCACCATCCTTGAACTTTAACTCTTCTCTTGCAAGTGTTGTCTTTGCATATTCTCATGAACCATCATACTCTCCTTTCCCATGTCATGCCTCAATAAAACTCCAGATATGTTGTACACATGTTCCTTCATGCACCCTACTTAACCAATAAAACATATGTGCATTCTTGAATTGTGATGTGCAAATGTTCGAACAAATGTAATGTTGATTGAAAACAATGTTCCTCTCATTCAAGTTTGCATAAAACACTGGAAACAACCTTGCACATATTTTGTAGAATGTGTCTGATCATCACTAATGTGAAATGATACTCTCTTAATATTTTTTTATCTTTTTCAATGTTTTCTGGAGAGTGCGTGAATGTTATATGCACGAAAATAACAACTTGCACTGAGTTATAGTATTGAGACCGAACCTCCATTTATGGATGAAATGTGTAATTATCTACGAAGCCAACTACTAAAAAATAGTACCAAGTGGGAATGTGTCCTTTCTTAACTTGAATTTTCCATCCAACCATCGAGATCTATGTGTGTGCCTTACACACTCATAAACAATTTCCTCTCCGAATTAGACCATATATTCTTATACAGTGTAATTGTTCTATAACAAGCTCATACCTCTTAGATTATTTTACATCTTTTAATTGATATGCCAATAATTTATATTTGTTAAAACCAACTAATTATTTTCATAGTGAATCTCTACTCTCCTCATGGATACAACTTTTCAAATTTGGCAAGCCACCACATACGTTGCATGTTCCATCCAAACATGCATTGTTATAAAAATTTGTCTAGTTGATTTTTCAAAAAATATCGTAGGAATAAATTCCCTTACAGATTTTGGTGGGAAGTTTAATCAACACTCCTACAACATGATGTAGTATGAAAAACACAACTTATTTTACAAAAAAACATCATAATGCATTGAAAATTAAACATGATGCCTGTAACAACAAGTAGTACGTGAGTGATTGATTTTCACATAAAAGGGTTTGTTCATTTCAAAGAATCTTTGGCTAATGTTAATTTATGGATTTTCGTGCTTAAACTTAAAGAAAAATTGTGTTTGAGTCATATCCAAGAAATATTTTACACACGATTCATTATTATGAGAACCTATTCTTCTTTTTTGTATCTCTTATATTTGGTGGCACCCTTGTGTTTTCATTCCAATACTTTACAAGTAATTATTTTAGAATATTTGACCTATTCTTGCCTTTCTATGGGAGTCTGCTAGAGAATGCCCAATAGTCAGTGTTATTGATTGACTCAAGACTTTTTGTCTCCCTATTGCTTTCACTAAATTTTTTTGTTTAGCTTCAAATCTCGCTTGTTTTTCTAATCAAGCATTTATTAATTGTTTTATCACTTACTAGACAATTAGTAAGTGCACACCGTGGTAGCATTACTATCTTTCACGTGTATGTTGACACCTATAGTTTTGTACGCTTTATGTATATTTTCAACAATTGACACATTTCGATCATCAACATTAGATGTTCTTAACCCTGTGGTCTTCATTGTATATCTTATCTTAATTAATTTCATAAATGTAACAAATATTTGACATCTTTATGTGTCATTTAAATTCTCAAAGTAATTATCCCAAATTCCCTAGCTTTTCTTCTCGCATTTCTTTGGAAATTTTGTTAGGAATTGATTTTATAATGTTTTCATCAATTTCAATTAAGTGAATTGGTTTTCTTTGCAAAATGGAAGGAGGTATTCTTAGACGTGAAGATTCATTAATAAGGTCACTTTATTCATTCAATGTTTCTATACAAATTTTAGGATTAACATTTAGATTCATATCAATTTCTTCATCCATACCAACATTATCATTCAATTAAAATCAATATTCATTGCAAAATCATTATTATCTACATTTTCATTATGTATTTCATCCTCATTTTCTAAAACACTAGGTACATTTCATATAGTAGATGTACATTTCCCTATACGAAGTTTTTGCATCCTCTTCACTTTTTGTATTCTCATCTCTTACAATTACTTGATGTATTGTTCTCGAATTTATTCTTGTCCTTACGTCATTTTTTTTCACCCATGATTGCAAAAATATATATAGTGGGGTAGGGGACAATATGAACCACTCAAAATTCGCAAAGAATGTACAGGAATCTGTAGACCAAATAGAAAGATGAAAGAAATTCCATGAAAAGAGAGAAAATGACGTTGAAGGTACATAAGTTATATGTAAAGAGCATAACACGCAGCATTATCCTATTCTCCCTTTTCTAAGGCATTCCTCTAGGCTTAGATCTGGTTTGGATCCCCAAGCCTGAGGCATGGACTTGCAAAAACACAAAAACAACGTGTTTTTGCAGAAAAATGCTAAAATTCCTATTCTGTCATGATAAATCAAATTAAAATGATTGATTCATTTAATAAAAATATGACTCGGACGTGACGTAAACTCTCTTCTTTCTAAAAATATAATTTTTCAAATTTTCTAACTAATATAAGGTTTCCATATTATTTATTTTCTAACTATGCCTTTTTGTAGCTATTTTTGAACTTTAAACATGTCTATCTTTTATTGTGTATCTTTTATTTGGCTCATAAAAATTGAATAAAAATTATACTAGCCTAAATTAGGCCTAATTTTGTACCTATTCAAAAAATATATAATTTTTGATATTTTTTAGGTAGTTAGGGAGCACGGTTGGAGCTCCATTATTTTTCAAATTTTAAAATTTTTGTACTAGAAAAATCATATAATAAATAATCACTAAAAAAATCTAAAAATAATGGATCCCAAACTAGATCCTCCTAGCTATCTTTCTACCAAAGGGTTTTAAAAATACTAAATAGTGCTCAAAAATGGTGGGGGGCATGAAAGACACTCTACTATGTTTTTTAACAAAAACAGGAGCACATGTTGGTATTTTAGTTATTTGAACTACTTAAAATTAACCATTTTCAATAAAATTTAGTAGCTTAGAAACTAGACTCAAAATGCTATGATTCATGTTCTTACAACATCTTCCAATTTTGAGTGTAACTATTTCATATTACTCGTACAAGTTGAAGATTTTTTATTTTTCAGAAAAAAGAGTCCACTTACAACCCCTTTTCGCCCTCCGAGATATGTGCACTTACCCGATAGTGAAGCTCTCTAATTATAACCGAGTTAGGGTTAAATTCCACTCGCATTACTTCACTAGTATGAGTGATTTGGTCAACTTATGGGATATTGGTAAAGAGATTGGAAACACTTTAAACATTGTTAAAGGTCCCATCATGTACTTATACCGATCCAATACCAATAACTAACACAAAAGTGTCATCACCCAAAGTGATTGAAATACTACACGGTTCAATATCAAAAACTCAAAGCATGGTAAGAATCATGTGTAGTCTCGAGGCACTAAAATATATAACCCGCATCGATGAAGGAGTAACTCTTGTTATAAGGGATTTTCCTTTCTTCTTCTCATATTTGGATTCCTTTTCCTTAGAAGACTTAGGTTTCAGAGCATTTTGCTTGATAGACTCAAGAACACCTATATTATTTTTCTCAAGTAAATGAGTTAGGTGGTCAATTTGTTTTCTCATGCATTGATGCTCTTCATGTCCTGAATTATTGCAATAAGAACACTTACACTTTTCCTTCTTTGGTTTATCCTTAGAAGTAGAAGTGTTCGTGTTGGGTTTAGTTTGGGTGGACTTAGCTTCTTTCTTAGGTTGGTCCTTTTCTCTATTTTCTTTTCATGTTTCTTTAAATTTCATTTCCCATTACTTGATACTATGGAATGTGACTTGGACTTTATTTCTCCCATTTTAATTAAATTGACCTATTCTTGAATGAGTTGCAATGAAAAATTGTCAAATGAGGGAATCTTCAAGCATCCCTAGAGATTATTTTGTGGTGTAAAAGGTAGAAATGAAGATAGAATATTCGTGGCCAATCTTGGAGAGAATGGATAAGATCATTTGGGAATCCTTTTTAGTGATTCCACATTCTTTAACAACAATATCATGTGGACAAATTTGGAGGACTATAGGTTATAAATTTTATTAGTAGTTAATCCTAGCAGTTTTTTTTCGACTCATAGGATCTCATGTCATCTTTTTTCCAAACATACTTTGGCTAAATTTTTCCAAGCTTCATCAAATATTTCAAAAGACTTAATGTGGAAGAGAAAGTCAGGAGAAACAAACACACAAAGAATACCTAAGGATTTGTCACATTGGTTAAACCACTTGGATTTCTCAGGTTCATCATCGGGTTTAGTTTCCACTCCCATAGTGATGTGATACAACCCTTTACCCCTTAGTTTGATTATCATCTTGGATTTCCATTCAAAGAAGTTAAACAATGTGAGCAAAAGAACACTAACATCCATTATGAGGAGAGAGAAATAAAGAGTGCGTAAAGAAAATAAATGCACACACACCCCAAAATAATATTTTCACCCCATGTTTGTTACACTTTATATTTTAGTGTGTTGATTACAATCAGATGCATTCATGCGATGTGAAACAGTTGGCCACTCACCTTACAATGAGTAAAAAAATCATGCAAGTGTGGAGACCACAATAAGTTTCAAGTGTTTGCAATGAAATGCCAACATAACAAGCATAAAACACAATGACAAAAACAAGCAAGAAGGGAAAAAGAGAGTTTTGTGTGAGAAAAATTGTCTCACATCATAAAAAAGAATCTCCCTTACAACAAGGTCGTGGAATATTCACTCACTAGCCTATAATAAAAGGATTTGATTATTACCAATGGGGTGGGAGTGGTGTGGTCAAGTCACATGGTTGTGTGCTTGCCCACCCAGGTTCAAATCCCCGAGGCATGATCCTCCTTGGAGGTGGTTTCACCGCTGGAGGTGGCTTCTCTTCTTGTTCTTACACTGGTGGTTACTCCTCGCTGCTGACGTTGGTGGCTCTCCTCTCACTACTGATGTTGGTGGTTGCTCCTCTCGATTGTTGATGCTTTCTTCTCCTCTCACTTTGTTGATCTTTGGTGGCTGCTTCGCTCCTTTGTGGATGCTCTCATTCTTTGTCACCTTTGGTGGTTGTTCCACTTGCTGCTAATTCTAGTGGCTTCTCCTCTGCTTCATCGACGCGTTGGTGGTTGTTCCTCTTGCTCCATTCACTGATAGTTGTCCCACTCATTGCGGCTGTTGTCGTTGGTCGCTGCATCTTCACTATGGTTTCATGGTTGCTCCAATTGGGTTCCTAAATAGTGGTCCCCTTCATTGTAACCAGGTTTTGGTTCCTCTCATGAAAAATCCTCAATTGTACAAGGATGTGGGTCCTTTTAAACACCCTCAATTTACCCTCAATCCAAAAAAAAAAAGGATTTGATTACAGAGAGATTCAAAAATTTGGAGAAAATATAGCTCTTGACTAAATACAACTAGCTCCAAACCAAAAGCAAAATGCTCTAGACCAAATAAAAATATCTTTAGACCAAAGAAAAAGAGCTCCAAACTAAAAGGAAAAGATCTCTGGATGAAGAGTAAATATATCTTGACCAAATACACCATCTTTAAATGAGAGATACCAATGTGTGACATGGATTTGGATGATGAATGTTGTAGAAGAAGCTGGATCCGAGAAGAGGGTGAGCTAGATCTGGATGAGTCATAACCAAGTGAGGGATCATGTAGTGCCTAACTAAATAAAACAAATTAAATATTAAAAAAAAAAAAAAAAAAAAAAAGGAAATGTGTGGGGAAGTAAATTTTGAGGTGGATGGAGATGTGTGAGTGAAGGGAAGGGACTATAGTATGGTAGGTTAAAGCCACCTATCAAGCACTAGGGAGAGTGACACAACCTAATAGCCTTTCACACATGTCTTTTCCTTTCATAATGATACATGCACTTTATCAAAGATTGAGAGGACAACCACGGTGGAACCTAAGGTAACGTTGTATAATTAGAATTATTTGGATAGTTCCAACGATGCAGAGTCCTATAATCTCATTATTAAATAAATTAAACATTGCAAGGACTTCCCTAAAGGGAGATCTCATGGTTTTCCATCCCAATTCAGCACCAATATGGTTATTCAGCCCTACACATGGAGATAAGCTTGTAACTCTAATATCTCCTCATTTTTCTTTTTGCAAAGTGGTGATCTAGATCTGTATCTGCTCTTGACGCAAGTTCTATTATCTCTTAAAGGAAACTTCTACCTATCATAGTTTTATTTGTTGTTTTCATAAAGGAAGAAATAAGATTTAGGCTAAGGGGGTGTTTTATTTGGTGTGAATCCCAAAATTATTGATTTAGCTTCTTCTTCCTCTAACCACCTGTGATACGTGCATTATAACCTTTGCAGCCCCTTTTCTTCCTGGTCTTTATTTTTTATTTCGAGTAGTTGGTGTATTGATTTAAGACATTGAAATTTGGATCTCCTGTTGTCCCACATATGGCTCTGCAATATTTTGTATCTTTCACTCCTTCTCCCATGAGACCCTCTATTTTCCTTTCTCTACCCTCCACAACCTGTCAAAGTCCTTCCTCATGTAATTCATAATAAGAGCTTTGGAACAGGGCATGGATATCCATTGCAACATAATGGAAAGGGTTTTTTTGTCGATGTTGTAATTGCAAGTGCCCTAGTTGACATGTATGCAAAATGTGGAAACAACTCAAGCCATGTGAACTGTTTGACACATTACCCAAAATAAAACAAAAATGTGGTCTCTTGGAAAGGTTTTGCTTTCTTAATATTATCATAATGGTGTTTATGAGAAAGCTCAAAGGATTTGTAAATAAATTCCTCAGCTCAACGCCATCTTATAGAGTGCCATGGTAGCCAGATATGGACAAAAGGGTCCTTTTTGTTTAAATACCATAAAAGCTTCCAAGAAAATGCAACTAGTAGGGGGAATCCATCTTCCATGGATATTGTGAGTATCCTACCTATTATGTGTATAATGAGGGTTGGTCACAGGATCACATAATCATATGACCTTATGGTTGTTTGGTCGCTTCATTATCTTGGGACTGCATAAGGGCTTAAGTTGGGGCTTCGGTCATGCCTTGAAAGTGTTTGTTGGCACGGATAATAGCTTTTTAAGTGGTTGTGTCTGCATTGGATTTTTATTGTTGGGAAGATGTATTGGATTTTGAATATGACAAGCACTATGTTGGTGGCGGATAATGTGTTTGAATGCCAACATTTTTTATGTGGCGAATTGCTTTGGTTGGAAGTATGGAGAGTTGAATGATTTTATGGAAAATTTGTTGGTTTAGTGGAGCTCATCGTTCTTAGTTGGATAAATCTTATGTGGCCTTGATTTTGTCTTGAATGGTACAAAATTGATGGGTTTTGAATACATGCAGTATCTAGTAGAATCTTGAAAGAGAGTTGGAGCCTTGTGGAATGCACGGGTGACACTATAGACGCTAGTGTTTCCAGGCATGGTCTCCTTTATCTTCATTATTTATAATTTTCACATTTTTCGGTTCTTAATTTTCAATTTAATAGAAATATCGAACCATTGGATAATCTTATAGTTTTATATTTAACCAAACTTAGATAGTGTAAAACAACAACACTCCACCATGTGAATTACGTAACCGATTTACACCTTAACCATCAACCGTGATCGCTACCACAATATTATACGTTGCTAACCAAGATTACTAGAAATGGGTGCTCATGTTTTTGGTTATTTGTAGTAGTTGTATGTTTCGTCAACTAAACACAACCTTTTTTGTTTACTTGCAAAGTTAGAAAACACAACATTCGAGACTTCCCAAACAACATTCTACGCCACATAAAAGACATGTTAAGAGTCGTATGTGTTCCTTGTTATATGGAGAGTCACATCAAGCATTAGATAAACCCCGATTGACTATTTGTGCTCTCTTTTTCCCCTCTAGGAGCCATGTTACCCCATTTTGTAGTTTTAGGGAGATTTAAAACTGAAGAGTTGGTTTTTGTTTCATCTCACCGTTTGGACCCTAAGTGAAGGAACGCTTTTCCACCTTTGCAAACCTCCAGTATTTCTACTAGAAATTTTCTCAAAATATTCAATTTGCGGAAAACAAATTTTTATCTAGATTGGAAAAGGGGTTTTGTAGGCCTTCGATCGTAGTTTGACTAGGTCAAACTAGACCAATTACGACCGGTGGCTTGGAAAACCCGTCATCGTTTGTAACCCATTTCCTGGTTCTCAATTCCATCGACTCTAGTGAATTTTCCATATATAGAAGAGCTTGTAGGAAATTTCCTTTTACGCATTCATCCATCGAACATTAGTTTTGGATGTGGTTTTCTAAGCCCTCGAGCTAAAATTTTTGTCATTTGCAACTAGGCCAATTACAACCGATGGCCCTAGAAAACTAGTCGCAAATGGTAAACCATTCGCAAGTTCTGATTTCTATCAGATCTTATAAATTCTTGGTATATAGAAGTACACAAGGTAACTTAACCATTATACATTTACCCATCGGAAGGCATGTTTAGATCGTGGTTCTTTAGCCTCCGAGCCAAAATTTGATGTTTTTGCAACTAGTATAAAAATGTAAAATAAGGCCACAAGACCCTAGTCAAGATAATAAACTGTCATTACACTTAGAAATAACTTTATACAACTCTCTCTTGTGGTTTGTTGTGTGAAATCTAACTTTTGGAAAAATAGTGTTTCTCTCTCTTCCCTATCTCTTTCTCTCTCCTCCCTTAGATAAGAAATAAAATGAAATGAAATGAATATATGTACCTAACCCTATTTTGTTGCATGTGAATTATTATTATGTAAATGGAAAACTAAAGATGATAATTATACTAGATTTAGGTGGATGTCATGCCAATGATTTTTTTTTGACTCATGCTCACATGGTTTTGTAGGGCGTAATAAGATGGCGAAATGGCATGGTTGTAACTCATTTGTGTATTTTTGTGATTTATATATGATAATGAAAAATATATATGTATTGCTATGTTTATAGTAAAGTGTCATTTTACTAATTACTTTCAAATAAAAGATTGTCCTTGTCATGCATGAAGTTTAAATAAACATGTAATTGTTCTTTTTTATCAATGTTTTTAAGAGTTAATGGAACCGTCCCCAAGTTGTGGGACCTTACGCGCTTGGGACGGATCTCCAGAGAAGGTCGGTTCCTCTACCTACCTCTAATGCTACTGCTACTCCTAATGCTGAAAGAAAATCCTAGACTAAACATGCCAAGGGACCAGGGATAGAAGGATGTGTAGAAAGGGAAAATCCTAAGCTAAGGAAGGCGATAGCGCCAGAAGGAAAGGGTCGATCTCTCTCCATGAGTAGCGAAGGAACAGAGAGGGGTGGAGAGAGAAGTGGGATGGATGATGCGTGCCATGCATAGATCAACACACGGGATCTACCTTCCAACATGTAACACATGAACATGGGGAATGCAAGCATAGGAGTATGCACAACATGCCGAAAACACAAATAGAGAGGTGAGATGCAATGAAAATGAGAGAGGGAAGACAAGAGTTCCACAAAACATGATTTTATTGCTTAAGGGATGCACAATCATTTACATTCATGATAGGAGGCAAGAAAACATTGCAGAGACCATGCCAAGGTCTGAGACCCATGGGAAGTGGCCACCATTTTGGCATGGTGTCGTTACAACAAGGAGAGATATTTTTACAAAGTAGAACTCTACTATTTATAGAAGAAGAAGGAGAGAAGAGAAGGAGAAAGGGAGGGAAACTCAGATTCAAATCTTCAACCACCAACAACCAGTGATAAATTCCTATAAATCCACTGCATAAGGCTATAGATGCACTTCCCCATGTCTATTTTGCATGTGGAAGAAGGAAGAAGGAAAGATCTGATGAAATCTGGTAGTTGAGGTCGATTGGATGTGTGCATTGATGAGTTAAAAGATGTTTCCTATTTTTCACCTAACAAATCCCACCTAAATTTGAATTTGAATAGTCCAACATGTAGCTTGTGTCAGTAGTTCTCTGACAAGTCCAGCATGTGCCGATTTGAGCTCTATAGAAAAAGATATGGTTGTTAGAAGATGTCAGAGTCATCGGCACACAAAAACACATACATGGCATGCAGTTGGCTGAAATGATGGCCAACTATTCATTTGTTTTGTCTTTTCTACCACATGTCATGCATTGGTTGGTTTTCCAAATTTGGTGCCCTATTGGTGTGCTTTGATAGGTTACATGTAACACACTCAAGTCTAATATAAGATGACATGGCATAAGCAGGGAAGGCAAAGGAGAAGGAGGCAAGGGCACACATGGAAGAAAGAGGAGGCAGGAGGAAAGCATAAAAGAGGTGAATGAAAGAAGCACATGTGATGACATGGAAGTGAAGAAGAAAAAGTGAAAAGGGAAAAGGGTGAAGTAGTGAACAAGCATGAAGAAGGAAGAAAAAGGAGAAAAGCTGCATAAGAAGGAAATGAGTATATGTAAGTGCACAAGAGGAATGCCATGGACTTAGCTGATTGAGAAGGTAATTGCATAAGTGCAGAGGTACAGGAAGGAAGGAAAAGGGGAATGAAGGGATAGAGAGAAATGAAAATGGGAAAAGGAAGAGCAGGTGCAATGCAAGGGCATGTGAGAGGGAACTGCAATCATGCTAAGGTGTTTAAAAGAACAATCTTGAGTGCACGTAACCTGAAATGTGAAACATCAGAGTCATAATGAAAATATAAGTTATCCAGATAACTAGGAGAGTTATTTGGATAATAATTTTGGTGACTTTTGGGGCCATCTGCCTACTAGATGAAGAGACCAATAGCCTTAGAAGTCCATTGGGCATGGATTCAAGTGCTAATCTTGAAGATCTGATCTACAACTTTGAAGAACACCCTGAAGTCACTTGAAGCTCTGTTTGAACTCTGAACTGAATTTTGCTCTCATATGAAGATATTCTGAATTGGATTGATGAGAGTGAAGCTATGCACTGACCATTGGAACCCTCTACCAAAATTGAACTGTCATCCCAAGAAGCAACAAAAGGGGCATGCTGGGCACAACAGAAAGGAAAGGCGCCAGAGGGAGCATGCGCCAAAAGAGAAGCACAACACTATGTAAAAGTTGAAAATCATACATGTCCCAAATGGAACATGCAGAGTGTGTGTAAGCACTTGTGTTACTAAAAGAAAACCTAAACTAACCTAAACTAACTAGAGGCAAGGGCGCTCAAGTAAAACCTGCAACAGGTAGAGAGAAGTAGCTTCCCTTCCTCACAAATTGTGACCATGTAGTTGATTTGGTGTTGAACATGGTCAGAAATGAGAGTGAAAACCACCTTGTAGATGGTGTTTCACCCTCCTCAAAGTATCAACAAAAAATATACACCTCCTGGAGTTTTTCTGTACTTGGATCTGGGAGGCGCTAGTTACTGACCTTTGGCGCACTGAAGCTCTACCTCATGCTCTGAAATGAGCATGACCGGTGGAAACTTTTTTGGCTCTAGGCTAGCTAAATATCTGATTGGGCATGGTCTGATCCTTGTGGTTTTCCCATTACTTTGAAGCTCAATCCCACATATGGGATTTTTTTCAGACAGACTTCCTCCTAAAGGGGAGCACTTCAGAGGTGGGGCATGCATGGTTCTACCTCTACAAGTAACTCGGTCTCCTCTCAGAACTGCACCCTCTGGAGCTAACTGATTTTCTCCTTGAATAGGTGCTCCGTATGATTTCCTCTTCCCAGTCAGAGTCACATGAGTCATGCCATTCTTCAACTATTCTGTAGTCATCGAACATGATGACATTGGTTGGGAGAGGTGCATTGGTAGGGGCTATTCATTTATGGTATAGCTAGATAGAGGGGACTTGGAAGAAAATGGGAGGATGGGATGCATAGAAGGGATGGAAGGTGCACGCAAGAGGAGAAAAGGCACATGCAGGAAGGGGAATGGAAGAGAAATGAAGGTGAGATGAAAGTGAGGGAGAAGGGATGGAATTCTCAATGGGGGTAAGCACGCAAGAAGCTAGGAACACGTGCAAAGATGGGATGAGATGATGTAAGTTGGCATGGAGGAGTGGGAGGGCTATAAGATGGTAGTGCAGGTTCCCCATTGATAGGGTTTCACGTGCACTAGATTTTGAGCCTCCATTTCTTCCGCCCACTCTGTAATCTGGGGCAGCATCTTAATGATGAAGTACAACTTCTGTTGGGTGCTAAACCAGCTTGGTACAGGGCCGACCCATGGACAAGGGACCTTGTAGCCAACTTTAGCTACCTTTATAGAGCACTTGACTCTAAGTTGCATCATGTCCATCTCCATCTCTTGCACTTGCCTCTCAAAATCAGCTTTGGCCAAGGATTTTCCACCATCATCTGCATAAACTTGTTCTTCATAAACATTTTGGTTAGAAAAAGTGGGTTGTATGCATTTTCGGGATAATGGGGCTTATAAAACTGATTTGGAGGAGGATTTTGAAACTGTGGGGATGGAGGGAAATAGTTCTATTGCTGCAAATGAGAATTCCATGGAGGGAAAGAAGTCATGATTGCACAACTTCAAAAGAGGAATGTGGAATGATGGAAAAAGAGAAATGAATGGAGGAATGAGGGGAGACTAGTCTGCACATGAGATAATGGGTGTGTTGAATCAGTGGAGTCACTAGATGTGTTGAAAAATGCCTCCAAAGGCTGGATCTCAAGCAATAACACATCAAACTTGCTGAGATGAAGATGTAAATCTCTTCACTCTGGTCCCACCAAGGTGTGCTAGAAACTATTGGTTTCTCAAATGTGCACCCGTGTCTCGGATCTCGAAAGGGCCGAGGTGTTTGAGACCACAATGGAACCATCCCCAAGTTGTGGGACCTTGCGTGCTTGGGACGGATCTCAGAGAAGGCCTGGTTCCTCTACCTACCTCTAATGCTACTACTACTCCTAATGCTGAAAGAAAATCCTAGACTAAACATGCCAAGGGACCAGGATAGAAGGATGTGTAGAAAGGGGAAATCCTAAGCTAAGGAAGGTGATAGCTAAGGAAAGGGTCGATCTCTCTCCATGAGTGGTGGAAGGAAAGAGAGGGCATGGGAGAAGAGGGTGGATGACACATGCACGCCACATATCAACACATGGGATTGGCCTTCCAGCGCACGCAACACATGAATGGGGAATGCAAGCAGAGGAGTACACACAACATGATATAAAATGCAAACAGAGAGGTGAGATGCAATGAAAATGAGAGAGGGAAGACAAGAGTTCCACAAAACATGATTTTATTGCTTAAGGGATGCACAATCATTTACATTCATGAAGGAGGTGAGAATACATTAAGAGACCATGCCAAGGTCTGAGACCCATGGGAAGTTGGCCACCATTTTGGCATGGTGTCATTACAACAAGGAGGGATATTTTTACAAAGTAGAACTCTACTATTTATAGAAGAAGAAGGAGAGAAGAGAAGAAAAGAGAGGAAACTTGGATTCAAATCTTCAACCACCAACAACCAAAGTGATAAATGCCTAAAATCCACCTACAAGGCTATCAGATGCACTTCCCCATGTCTATTTTTGCATGTGGAAGAAGGAAGAAGGCAAGATCTGATGAAATCTGGTAGTTGAGGTCGATTAGATGTGTGCATTGATGAGTTGAAAGATGTTTCCTATTTTTCACCTAACAAATCCCACCTAAATTTGAATTTGAATAGTCCAACATGTAGCTTGTGTGTCAAGTTCTCTCGACAAGTCAGTGCATGTGCATCGATTGAGCTCTTAGAGAAAAATAAAATATATTGCATATCAGAAGATGTCAGAGTCATCGGCACATGAAAACATGTGGCGTGTGGTTGGCTGAAATGATGGCCAACTATTCATTTATTTTGTCTTTTCTACCACATGTGTCATCATGCATTGGTTGGTTGTATAAGATTTTCACCCTATTGGCACACTTTGATTGGTTACGCGTGGCACACTCAAGTTTGACAATAAGATGACTTGGCACAGAAGGGTGCAAAGGAGAAGGCACAAGGGCATGCGTGGAAGAAAAGTGAAGGAGGAAAAAAAAAGAAAGAAAAAAAAGTGCATGATGCGAGGAGTGAGAAGAAAGTGTGTGAAATGGAAAGAAGAGTGGAAGAATGTGTAAGAAGAAGGAAGAAAAGGGCATGTGAAGGAACCTGTAAGTCTACAAAGAGTAAGTGCAAGAGGAATGTTAGGGACTTAGCTTATTGGAAAAGAAGAAGTGCTGCAGAGGATGAGGTGGGAAAGGAAGGAGTGCAAAAGGAGAGAGGATAGAAAAGGAAGAAGAAAGATAAAAACGTAAGGGAATGGGAAAGAGGTGCAGGAATGAATGAAGCTAAGGTAAGTGTTTAAAAGAACAATCTTGAGTGCGCAACCTGAAATGTGAAACATCAGAGTCATAATGAAAATATAAGTTATCTAGATAACTAGAGAGTTATTTGATCAACTTGATATTTTTTCCATATTAAGTAATCCTCACTCTAATCATGACCATCCTAGGATGGGTGCTAGTGTTTACCATCTAATAGTTCTACTCTCAGGTTTCATGCTTTAATAAAACCTCGTGATGATGTGTTGTACCCTTATGTTTCACTTTGTGAATCTCGTACCTAATATAAACCTCTAAACTTGGTCCTAACGAGGTGTTGAACCTAATGTAAATTAAAATCATGATTCATTCCATAGATTTAGTATTAAGCATGTTATGTACTTATGAAATGAGGGTTTAGAACATGAGTGGAACCCACATCGTAAGATACCTAGGTATGAAACCTGTGAGTTTGAATTCCTTTCTCCTAAAAATATGGTTTTTATCTTGGTAGGAGTCCTCTAGTTGCATACAAGCTATGAGGTAGGCATAATTGTTTTATCTATTTTTTCCTATTGGTATGGTGTAGGCCCCTTTTTGGTGATAATGGAAATTAGTCAAAAGTGGACCTCTTATGAGAATTAGGGTGAATTACACATTAGTATATTTTTTCCAATGAGAAGGGTAGTCGCTAGAAGATCATAGGGGTATAAAATTATAATTTCATATCACCTTGTAATACACATATAATACTTAAATTTCCTAGGAATAATCCAAACTTGATTAAGTGTGAAATCATACTCCTTAGGATCTTAGTGATTAAGTAAAGGAAAAATAGTATATGAACCATAGTTGACCTAAAAATAAGTCATCATGAAGTCAACGTAATGATGTAAGGGTTATAGGAACATGAGAGGATATTTTGGAACTGTTATTAAATTTCACATACACTTGAATGATGTCAACATTCTAAGACGACTAAGATGATTTTTATAACAAATAAAAAGTAACATAATGTCTCCTAATTGATCTTTTAACCTAGTAAATGGGAAAATTTTGATATGTTAGAGATGAACATAATAACCAAACACCTTGACGTGGTTTAAATAAGATTGTTACGTGAAAAAATAAAGAAAAAGAAAAGTTGAGGATTGACCCTTTTGACTCGAGGAAAATCCTCTATTGTGTATCATGATCAATGCAAGCTAAGTATCTAAGGGAATTAGTTAGAAAATATTGTTAGTTGTAATAACTTAAAGAAAATTAGTGTAACTCTAGTGCATAAATGTTATTATGAAAGGAACGTGTGACCTATTTACCTTTGAACTAATAAACTTCCTTTGTTCCATGTGAACCTTCCTTGTTGTAACTAAGATAAATTGTAAATCCAAATGAACATACAACTTAGAATACAAATCCTTAGGACAAACACTAGTAGCCTCATGTATGCACATATGTTCCTATCAACAATCAGGCTACATCATTCTATTGCAATAAGATAAAAGAGAAAATTCAGATGGAACCATTACAAGTAAAAAATTAAGTAAGATAAAAATAATGTAGCCTAGTTAAAGAAGAATGAAGGACTTTGGAAAAAGTGATTTTCAAGTAAGTAAGGTCAATAACCAAATATGACTGTAAAAATGTGCAAACCAAAAAAGTGTTGTGTTATGGATGGTGCATATGCATGATTATATAATGTAGTTGAATTTTTATGTTGTGCCTTGTCATTTGGGGAAAGGTGGCCTTGATGTGCATCATGTATTTTTCATGTTATCTATGTGGGATAATGTTTGTGCAAGTGTCTCATGTGTTATGCATTGTCCTAAGCAATCCCTTGTGTTTTCATGTATCAAACAATGTAAGTAAAAAAAAATTATTTCGGTATTTTTATTGTTGTATTTGTGTGTCAAATTTATGAGCGTTATAGGTCAACATCAATGAGATATGAGCGTGGAAAAGACCAAGCTCGAGGGATTTATCCCAAGTTGAGGTGAATGATCGAGTGAGGTTCTCAACGTGGTGAGGTAATTTCCCAAATGAGGTCAGCATGCTATCTTTTGATTTCCACGCATTGGGTGAGCCATTACACCGAGATGGCTTTGGATGAGTCATAACTAAGTTGAGGGGTCGAACCCCGAGTTGATGTGAACGAATGAGTGAAGTTCTCCATGTAGCAAGGTGGATAGGTAACTTTCATGGTGATCTCAGAAAGCTAGATCTTTATTTCCACGTGGTGGGTGAGCCATTACATTATAGATCTCTCATCGGTGAGTTGTGCGTTGATTCCATGTGGTGAACAAAAAAGATGAAAATGGCTCAAGGCGTGCAGATGGTCCTAATAGATTGATGAAGTCTTTTGAAATGACATGTCATGGTGGGTTATAAATAGTGACAAAGCCAGGTATAGTTCATAGGGAAAGTTATAGAGATGAGATCGAAGTGGCTAGAAAAGCAATGGATGACGGATCCAAAATGAGCTCGATGGGGTAAAAACCCAAGGTAAGGCAAGGTGCCCATGATCTAGTGCAGATGTAATGAAATTTGCCAATTTGGGT
This sequence comes from Taxus wallichiana var. yunnanensis, assembly GCA_018340775.1. Classification (NCBI taxonomy): domain Eukaryota; kingdom Viridiplantae; phylum Streptophyta; class Pinopsida; order Cupressales; family Taxaceae; genus Taxus; species Taxus wallichiana. Next base: position 139,934,351 of record CM031236.1, read on the forward strand.
GAAACAATGATGTGACAAGAAGTTAAGTGATGTTGGGAAATAAACACGACTGGGTGGGAACGGACATCGATGAGTTGTCGATGAGCTCACCTTGAATGAGAAAGTTGTATGTAGTGAGATGGTAAAGGATCTCAAAGAAAGGTTACAAAGGAAAAGGGATGGCGAGTTAAGGTAGCACCGTGTGAAGAGTTAGGAGACGATACATGCCCAAGTGAGATGGGGCAACTCAATAATTAGCTCGGCGTGTTGGGGCCAAGTTGGTTCATAAAAGAATGATTTTATAAATTCTCACAAAAAATTGAAATCTACACAACCTATGGTTTTTTTATTCTCTACATACAAATTTAAACAAAAACAAACACGCAAAACCAAGAAAAATACCTTCCAAGCATAAAATGACCAAAATAATGCAAATTTAGCATGTTTTCCTATACGGTTCAAAACTTACACTAGGAGAGAGAGAAAAACATGAAACAAAGAGTAACGAACTATCAAACCTAGTGACACGAGATAAAGCTCTAATTCCATGAAATATGGATTGAATATCTCATGGAATACTATGCAAATCGATGGAGTTACACTCGAATGATATCATGAATTTCCTCCAAGTAATTAACAAGCAAACATGAACTCAAGGAAAAAGTGAATGCATGAAAGAAAATGGTCTACTCATTCTCATAGATCAAAAAAAGGATAGTATATATGGGGATTTTTGTGTAACTTGGTTTTCATGACAAGTTTGTGTTGGTAGAATGTGTTTCATAACATAAAAGAATACATGCACAATTATGAACTTTTCTAGGGTGTTGGAAAGAAAATTAAAGAGGGATGTAATGCCATTACACCCAATTTTCACCAAAGAACCATTTGAGAAATGGGCCATAGAATTTGTGTGACCAATCAATCTATATGGGTGAAGAACTAGGTGTGCTACATTATAACATCCGCAAACTACCTAATCCATCGGGGCGAAACCGTGTTAGCAAAATATTGTATAGAAACAATAGTCACAATATTTATAAGGAAAACAAAATAAATTGATATGTATTTTCTTTGATCCTAAAAAGTGATAGAGGAACATAGTTTATCAATGAAACTAGACATATACATTTGTCAAAGTTTATGGTCATATAACACAATATAGCACCATACCACTCTCGCAAATGAATGGAATTATTGAATAATTCAACAAGACACTAAGTAATACTCTAAATAAGACATTTGATGTTGGGAATAAGCATTAAGATGATAAGGTTTCAATTTTTCTATGGGAATACAAAACAACATACAATATATTTAATAAGAAAACACCATTCCAAGTAGTTTTTGGTAAAGAGGAAGTGCTACCATTTGAATTTATGGTTCAATCCCTAATAATTTCATGCAATACCAGTTTGGATGATGAAACCTCTATTAGAGATTGTTTAACTTAACCATTGTATTTAGATGAAGCAAGAGCACATGTGCGATGGAGACAAGGAGTAGAAAAGGAACAACAAAAATGCATGGCACGATAGAAACATCAAGAATAATCTTTAAATGTCAGTAATAGGGTAATATTACATGACTCAAAATTTGTGTGATATTTGAGAAAATTGAAAACACATTGGTTGGGACCATATAAGATACATGATATTTTACCAATAGGGGCATGTAAATTGAAGGACTTAAACAATGAGTTACTTTAATAGGAGTATGCTAAAAACATATTTCCAGTGAAGGTGTGTATTGTAAATTAATAAGGCACATGCCATTAAAATATTTATTATTTCAAGTCTTAGGGTAGTTTCAATTATGTTATAGATTAATTTATTTTCATGCATTTTTTCTAGTTTGTAATAAGCACACAATTTATATCACAATCTTGATCTCCATACATACAAGTCAATGCTTTCAATTAACATTGGTGTATTTCATGTGAAGGTCCTCTTATATATTGTGACTAGAATAATCCCACACAGAGGACTACACATAAAATTATTGAGGGAAGAAAATGTAAAATAAAATAAAATGGAACAAATGCTCAAACAATTACACACGCCAAAGGGATTTTGGATGTGGTTGCATAATAGATGAGGGAATTTCAATTTAGTGTGGTGGATAAGTAATATTATACAAGTTTTGGGCACAAAATAAATAAGGTATGCCGATATGATTTCATGTTAAATTATGAAATATGGTTAAATAAGGTGTAGAGAGATATTAGTTGTGAAAAACTTGGCCAATGGGATTATGAAGGAAACATGTGAAAGAAGAGAAATGAATAAGGTAAGGTGTTTAAAGGAAGGCTATGAGGCAAGGAAGTACACAAGAAAATAAGTGTATGGAAGAATGTGACATAGAATAAGAACATAAATCACCCAAAGAGAATGGAGGTGTGGTGATAAAAGAAACAAAAACCACAAAATGTGTTGCACAACTTGACAAGTGGAAGTCACTTATGACAAATTTTAAAGAGGAAAAAAAGTAACAAGTGGGTAATAGTTGTCAAGTAGTAAGAATTGAATGTGGTTGGAAAAAGAAATGATACCTTGTACATGTGAGAGCATTAATTGTGAATTTATTACCAAGGATGGAGATGTATAAAAGGGGATACAACTCATTTATAAGTTACCAAGAATTTAAGAAAATGCAAGCTCATAGTAAAAACAACAAAATAGATCTATTAGATCAATCGAGCACAAAAAATGGAATTTCATCCACTATTGAAGAAAAACATGATTTTGACAGTAATTCGAGTTAGAAATTACATTGATGGTAACTATGAATGCATTTAAGTAGTAACGAAAGAGATAAATTTGTAGGATACAACATCTTATAGACCCCATAAACCTCTCTCGATTGCCATTAATGTGGATTTTAAGATTCTATGATAAGATGAGGAGATTTGGGTAATTAATAAGCCTAGAGTGAACCATATCGAATTTCAAATGATATAGAGTACGAAGAATAAGCCGGTGGAGGCACGCCTAGAAGGAGTCATGTAAGAGTCTCATTCTTCTAGTGGGATGATTTTAGATAGTTCCACGGTTTGATGTCAAAAAATACTCATGTAGTACTATAATATAATAAGCCTCACAATAAGTGTTGTAGAAAATAATCAAAAAGAATTAGAGATATAAGAATTTAAGGTTGATGCAAAAACTACTCCTTCTATGCAAAAGAAGAAAAACGGTAAAAAAATAATGAAATTTAGGAAAAAATTCAATAAGGACTTGAGTGTACCATCACCTTATCCCCTAAAATTGGAGATGCAAAGTACCCAAAACATGTGTTGAATGCCAAAAAATGGAAATTGAAGGCTAATACATGCAAAATTTCTGATTTTAATCATCACATGCCTAGGTTGGAAGGTTTAATAAGTGGAGATTTAGTGCATGTCATGGCTGATTAGACTAATGAAGGTGCCCTTATCTACAATGATAACACAAAATAAACACTAGATAAATTTGGGGTTCTTCAGACTTTGTGAGCTACCATACTTCAATAATCCCACACGAGATATTTTAATAATTAATCTCACGCATTCAAGAGGGATAATTCTATTCTGCAGGATGACGCATGAGGATTACCATGTCATTTATTATTAAAACAACCTAGGTTAGTCAATGTGAGAGAAGACTTGGGGTAGGCATTAAACCATGATAATTGATATTGATGAAGTTGAGGACCTCTTTAACTATAAGAAGGGTGGGTGTACACTCCTAATTGATCAAATTACAAACCAAAAACAAGAATAGTAGTGTGAATTCATATGGCCAAACTTTTTAGCACAAAATGATATACCGATTTCAACAAGCAATTTAATAAATTGTGTATAAAATGGTGGAAGGGACACAATATAATCTATCCCAATCCATAGTAGATAGTATCTTAGAATATGTAGAACTTGTACATTACAAGGAAAGATTAAACTTTATGTGGGGTGTAATACCCTTCTCCTAATGTTTAATGAAATCGACATTACAGAAGGTGATGGTAAGCCAAATTATGTATAACCCCAGAGAATAAGTCACCCGCAAATCAATATAAGGAATTTTTAGTTCCCTCAATAATGTGTGCAAAGCTATATTGAGTAATCTGTTGAGACATATACATGATGTCTTTTAGTAAAATTGAATGATTCCATGCCACTTACCTAAGGAGATCTAAGAAAAATAATTTTTGGGGTCATTTCATGATGGATACCAAGAATATGTGCTCATTGACTAAGTTAAATATTTCCTTCACCAAAGACTATTTCATGTGATATATTAATGGATCAAGAATTCTAAGAAGATTAAAATTGATGTGCAAGGGATTGATGAAGGCATTTGCACTTCCACATAAAACATAAGTATCGAAGGAAGGTGCCTTATGGGAGAGGCATGAGTCAAATATTTATGCCATATGTCGATGAGACCCTAGTGGTAAAAATCAAAGTAGTGCGGTTGTTCTACTAATTAAATCCAAAGAAGAGGGAAAAGAAAACTGATATGCATGAGGATCATGAACCAAATGAATAATTTATCCCTCCACCCAAAACCAAATCCAAGGGAAGGAAAAGGAAAAACCTAGTAAATATTTCTTCCACCCCTCAAAATAACTCCAAACATTAAAATGGTGATCACGAGCCCTTAGTCAAAAAGGTGAACAGGTGGACACAACATGAACTTCACCACTATGCCCAGAGTTAGGGACAACTCACCCGATTAGGGAAAGTGAGTTGAAGAAAGGGGATTCTAGGATAAATATTGGAAATAATTAAAAATCCACTACATTATATTAAATGAGTGTGTCGACCTCAATAGAAACTTGTGTATGGAATGATACAAGAGAGGAAACCTCATGTGGGAGGAAACATAAGAAACTTATTTGGTGAAACCATCTAAACAACTCCTCTAAGATACCTAATCCAACCGCAAAACCCCTCACATGTAGAAGGTCAAAAAAACTATAAGAAAGCCTTATTAATTCTAACGTAGGGAACATGCCACCCTTAAAAACAAACCCCATAGTTATACATGTTGAGGATGAAGAATGTGAGAATGGGGAAGAGAGGAAATATGAATATGAGAGAGAGAGAGAGAGAGAGAGAGAGAGAGAGAGAGCATGAACATGAGGAATAAGTGCACAATGATGAAGAATAAAATATTTTATGCAAGGTAAATTTTAAGACCCCCCAAAAAAACCTTGTATAAATTAGTTTGTGAATATTTGAAAATCACTTTCAAAATTGTGGTAAATAATAGTAAAAAAAAATTCACGGAGTTAGCGAATTTAAAAAGGTTGTTGTCAATCAAAAACATTAAAAATTATGTTGGCCAATAGTAGCTATTGGTCGTAGTGTAACAACAAGTGTTATTGGACCAAATTAATTTTGATGTTGTTAACATGTAGCATATACAATGCCAGTATATATTTCTCATTTTTAATAACATCAAGAATACTACCTAATGGTAGACTAATAATGATGTTGTTGAATGGTAGACTTCAATTGATTCTTCCATCCTGGAATAATCCTTGATGACATTGGACAATAAAACTACCACACCTGGCATTCTTGATCTATTAGTCATAAAGGAATCATAAATGCTAATGGTTGATGGCATAAAAAGTGTTTGGAGTCGGTAGTATAAAAAAATGCAACCAACTACTAGGATAAAGTATTTGATTGATTAGGATTATTGATTTTACACAAGGTAAAATCTAGACTTTAAAGATGATACCAACTAGTATCATCCTTGATTCTCTTTGTTGATTTTTGGTAGCACTATGTATGCCACTAGTCGATAACATGATAAATGCTACCAATTTTTCATGAGCATTATGAATGATTTTTGGTCTGGTGCATAACATGATCTCAGTAGAAAAAAAAACCCTAATGGGTAACAAATCATCAACCGCCAAATATCTAAATATTTTTATGACAATAGGCTTGTATTAATGAGCATTGTTATTTTCAATTTTTTATAAAGCTCTTTTAACTAACAACCAACCAAAAAAATACAACCACTTGCTATTAGAAAAATAACCTCATGAGTCCTACTTTTAACATAAGCCCAATGCACATCCATTTAACCATCATTTTATAAAAATGCCTAGTGTTAAAGGAAACCAATATCAACCTCAATCATTCAACAACGTAAATTCATATATAAGAGCTTTGTCTTCCCTAATTCCATAAGACCTGGAGATCCCAATTATTTTACATTGGATTCCAAGCAAAGTTTTATGGGGCTAGTATATATTTCTCATTTTCTAATAGATACAAAAACCCTCAACTACCTAGTGATCAATAATAATAATAGTGCCTTGGGTACTTTTCACATTCAATTCTCCTCCCACACACTATCCATTGGAATGTCCCGAAGACATTGAGCTTTTAATGGAACTACCGCACATTTGATGAAAAAATATCAAGATCACTCTTACAATAAAGGCCTATATTCCCATTTAATGATGACATTAAGTATTTGAGTCTCTTTATGAATTGTCTATTGATGTAGTTAATTGTATTTTTTTAATGGATCATATTTTGATTTTAACATTTTATTTTTTGTTTTATTAAATATTTAACAAATTTATGTTTCCTTACACCTCAATTACAAATTCCCCAAATATTTCAAAAGGGATTTTCAATACAAGATTTTAGTTACCCTTTTCTAAATGCTATGGTGCAATTGTTTTAAGCTAGAATTATTTTTCATGACCTGAAAGATAGATTTTCTAAACTCGGGCCTTCAAAAAGGCATATATTATTTGGGCATCCTTAGTAGAAAAAATATAATTGGTGCACCTTATTCTACTCCAAGATAAAAATTGACCTCATTTTTTTCCTTTTGAATGACAGATGTTTTGTATTAGATGAAAACAATTTTCTTGCATTATATTATAAAGCTCTTTTAATTAATGCAACACCCTTCTCTACTTAAACAATTGACATAAATCTCACATCTATGTCCATAACAATTGAATAATAGAGGTAAGTCCATTTTTAATTACTTGCTTCATAATAATTATCATTCAATTTAATAATTTTTAATATTTTATATTAGATATTAATAGTGTTAAATTATAACATTCCAAAAGAAATTTCCATTTCAAAACTACTTCTAGGGAAATACTATTATAAGAGGGTATTTACCACTAGACATTTTGAGATTCAGATTATTCACATTGTTGTTCAAAGAATTCCAAGAACTCATTATCAACCCCACAATTAAGAACTTCATGGAGAAAACACCTAGTCCAATTGACACAATGAAAATTCAGCTATGAAAATATGAGGAATTTAGAAAGTTCAATTTGTTTTCATGTATATGGTTTCATTAAAAAGTTAATATTTTGTAGTTGTTTATAAACCACTCAAAGTAACCACCTGAAGAATGAGGAAACATATGCATGTATCATTTAGCCCATGGTGGTAGTCTAACTAGGACCACTTATGAATTTGATAAAAAAATAAAAACACTCTTCACCCACTCAAGGTATCTCTACTTTCCCATTTAAGTTATAATTTTAATTTATTTTTAGAATTTTTTTATATTTCCAAACTTAGAAATTGATAATTTTAAATTATTAATGGTTAATTAGGGTTTGAATTTGATCACAATTACTATTCCTAGTATTTTCATTCTACTCTTAAACCACAACAACATGATCAATCTACACCTCAACTCGTAATTTACAAATATGCATATATGTAAATTTTTATCAAAAATTGTTTATATTATTTGATCCTATTTTTTTATTCCAATTTTCTCATATAATTTACAATTTCAGTTCTTCCTCTACCTCCAAATACATTTACTCTATTTAAAAAAGTATGTCACTACCATCACCAAAAAGGACAAAGGGCATTTGGGAAACATATTTTGTTTCATACAAAAATCTTTCATTTTCAAGCAAGGGAACCTAGAATTTTACTAACCTTTAGTTTCAAACATTTTTGTGGGAAATGTTTGAGTGAAAGGGGTGTTTCAATATTAAATGAAATTGATTCGGAGGAATATATTGGGATTGAATGCGGTGTGAGTACCATGGAACTTTCAACCCACAAGATATGATTCATGGGCTAAGAAAACCTTCTTTAGTTAGAGAATCAACATAAAACACACCTAATCCTAGAGAAACTTCCTTAATAGATGATGAAAAACTATTTTCACTTGAAAGTATTGTCTCTAATAATTTTTTAGCTACTTTCAATGATGTTATAATAAAATATATTCAATAATTAAAATTATATGATTTTAGGGATAAAGTATTGATAAAGGAAATTAACGTCCAACTTATTTCAAAACCACTTTCATTTGCATGGAGACATTTATTATATTCTTGGTATTTATGCTTGGTAGTTACTCCTGAAACCATCTATCACACGGACATCTCATTCCCTAGTTTTTCCCATGGTGTTGTTCATGGTTTGCACAGTCATTCACCATCTCTGCTTGTTCATTGCTTGAATGGGCTTGTGGCCTCTGCCAGTGGTGCCTTGCTTTGGCTCGTGTTGAATGCTCATGGCCTACATTTATTAACTCGTGGCATTATTCGTTCTAGCTTAACCATGGCCTCTTGCACTTGCACCGCTGACCTCTGCACTATTTTCTAACTTGGTTTTCTCTTCTACCTCTCATGCGTGGTTGAACTAGATCATGCATTGTTTACTTTTCTTTGTCTCGTGCTTTTCGCAAGGATGCTTATTTTGTATTGGCCCGTGTTATATGAATTATTGACTCGAATCGATGTTGTTCCTGGTTTGTGGATTGTGAGCTTTTAAATCCCTATGTTCATTGTGCTCTTACCGCCATTCATGGTGCTTCTTCCGTCGACCTCCAACCGGCTTGCTAAAGTTTGTGTTATTCCCTATCACTTCTCCATAAATCTCGCTTTCGGAAGTTACAAGAACCGGCATTGGGATCTCCAAGCACGTGGGCTCTGCATGGCAATTCGGTTACAACATTCAACTCGAGGCACCAATTTTCATTAGCATGGTCTGACATGCAGCTCGGAAACCTTGACACATGGTTTCACCTCCGTGCACAACTTGACAATTCATTAACAACTTTGACTCAGCAGAATTTGTGCAACACTCTCAATTTCGGCCAACATGGACCCCTAATCATTTCCTTTTAGAATTGATTATTGGTTAATCATCTCCTTTTAAAAAATTTTAAGGTTAGGAACATTATTCTTGGCATTGTAATTATTTTGGGGTATATTTTTCTTGTTTTATTATCCTTCCTTCGAGTGTTGAAGACGGAGGGTGAGGTCCAGGGTTGGCAAGAGGCTAATCCCCCCTCGCAATAAAAACAAACCCTATATAAAATATGATGTCATTTCCAATGAGCATACATGACACCCTTTTCATGCATATAGGGAAATTTTTTAATCCGTTTGTAGGGCTTATTGACGTTTTCCATCATCAGCTTGTAGGAATATTTTTTTGCTATAACTTTTGACTCGTTGCTCGGTTTCGAGCACTTCTTTAGAAAAGTTGCATGTTTTTTTACACACTAGATGATAAGATTATCAAAATTGTAAATGCACTATTTTTAAATTACCACATTTTGGGGGTGTCATTATATTGCTTGTATCATCTCATTTTGAATCATCTTGAGCATTTTTCTATCCCTTTTATTACTTGTGGACTTGTGAGCACGTCCCCGTAGCAGTCTTATAACAAAGGGATTATTTCGTGTGATGTGAGACAATATTTCTCACAAGGCCTTCTCTTCCCCTTCTTATTTTCACTCGTTCTTGTGCTTTCTTATGGTGTCGAACTGGTGCACCTAATGAACCAAGATTGTTATCTCCACTCTTGTGCGTTATTACGTTGATTGAAAAGTGAGTGACAAGATCGGTTCTCAAGACACAATCACATCGATTGTAATCAATGCACTAAACTATAATGTGCCAAAATTTGGGAGGTATGATATTGTTTTGGGGTGGTTTTTTCCTTTCTCTCTACTTCCTTCTTCATTTGTTGGTTCTATCTCTTCATTATGGATATCTCTAAAGTACCGGTGCTCACACCTTTTAATTTATTTGAATGGAGATCTAAAATTATATTGGTTTTATGAAGTAAAGGGTTATACCGTGTCACCATGGGGTTAGAGACCAAACCTGATGATGAACCCAAAAGATCTAAATGGTTCAACCGTTGTGATGAAGCCTTAGGTCTTCTTTGTATGTCCATCTCTTCTCGACTTGCTCTTCCACATCAAAACTTCCTCAACACCCGATGGAGTGTGGACAACACTCGACGAGATGTTTGGGAAGCAAGATGATATGAGAGTGCATGAGTTGGAGAATGAACTACTAGGGTTAAATCCTAGTGACTTTGAAAACCTACATGCCTTCTTCTTAAAGTTTATCCACACTAGACTACTTCTAAAGGAATGTAAAGTGGAGAAGAAATAATCTTAATTGATCTTGTCGATTATTTCTAAGTTAGGTCCTAAATACTCTATCTTCATTTCAACTTTCCATGCCATGAAATCCACCTTGGGTAGTGCTTGGAAAATTGCCCTCATTTGACAGTTTTTCATCCCAACTCATTCGAGAATAGGACAAACTCATTCAAATGGGGACTCTAAAATCCAAGTCACATGCCCTTGTGGCGAATAAGGGCAAGAAAATGAAAAGAAGAAAGAAACAAAGGACCAACCTAAGAAATAAACCAAGACCAACCAACCCCCAGCTAATCCCAACACTAACACTTCAACTTCTGAGCCTAAAGTGAAGAAGGAAAAGTGTAAATGCTCCTATTGTAAGTATCCTGGCCAAAAAAACATCATTGTTTTCATAAAAAATTGATCACTTAACTCATTTGCCTAAGAAGAATAAAATAAGTGTTCCTGAATCCATCAAACAAAATGCTCAGAAGGGTGAGTCTTCTAAAGCAAAGGAGTATAAAAATGAAAAGAATAAAGGTAAGTCCCTTATAGCTAGATCAGCTCCATCATCAACTTGGATTATTGATTTTAGTGCCTCGCACCACATGGCTTCTTCAGAGGTTGAATTTTCTAGCATTGAACCATGTGGCATGTCCCAAATCACGTTGGGTGATGAAACTCATGTGTCAATTTCTAGTAGTGGATCGATAGAGATAGAAGGTGGAACATTTAACCAAGTTTTGAGTGTTCCCAATCTCTCTATCAATATCCTATTAGTTTACCAAATCACCCACCTTGGTGAAGGAATGTGAGTGGAATTTGGTCCTAACTTGGTGATCATTCATGAGCTTAACTCTGACTACACTGTGGCTGAGGGAAAGGTGGATCACCATTCATGGTTGTATACCTTTTCCCACTTCTATTCTAATTCAATACCCAATGCCTTGCTCACTCATGTAAATGATGTTAACAAGTTATGGCATGAGTGTTTTGGGCATCTAAATTATCATTACCTTGAACAATTGATCCAAAATGAAATGGTTAATGGGTTACCCCGAGTTAAGTTTTCTAAAGGTCTTTGTGAGGGTTGCACCCTCGGAAAGCCCTTAAAAAAATTTGATAAGGGAAAATCTGGAGAGCTACTCATCCCTTGGATCTTATTCATAGTGATGTTTCTGGCCCCTTTCCATCTCCTTCTTTCACTAGAGCTCTATATATACTAACCTTCATTGATGACTTTTCACGTTATACTTGGGTATATTTTCTTAAGCTTAAGTCTGAAGTCTTTGAGAATTTTCAAAACTTTAAGGCTCTTCTCTGAGAACAAGTGGAATGGTCTATCAAGGTTCTTTGAACTGAAAATGGAGGCGAGTATGTGAGAAATAGGTTTGAGGATTTTTGCACTTCTGAGGGGATTTATTTACAACGTACATTTGCTTATAGCCCTTCCCAAAATGGAGTTGTAGAAAGAAAGAACCAAACTCTAAAGGAGATGGCTACTTGTATGGTTCACTCAAAGTCCCTTCCTCCGTAGTATTGGGCCAAAGTAGTGAATTATGCTTATTACATTTAGAATCATGTTCCACACAAGGTAGTAAGAGGGATGACACCCTTTGAATGCCTGGTTTGGACACAAGCCTGATGTTGAGCACTTTCGAGTCTTCAGATCCAAGGCTATGGCTCGATTCCCAAGAAGAAACATAAGGCATTGGATCCACAATCCAAACCTTATATCTTTGTTGTGTATCCTAATGGCATGAAGGGATATCAATTGTTGAACCCTACAACCCATGAGCTTTATATTGAGAGGAGTGTGAAGTTTGATGAGTCATCCTTGACTTTTACTTCCACTGAGGTTCTTTTCCCACTGATTCAGATTATGACTCATTAGATGATGATGTTGTTAAACGAGTTCCTCCTCTCCCTACTCCTCCCTATCCTCAAAATTATAAGTCTTCTGATTCTGACAATAGTAATGATGAGGACTATGTCCCTTCTCACTCGAGTGAAGAATCTTCTGACTTTGAGCTTGAACCTTTGGGACCTCTTTGGGCTAAGAAAACTTTACAGAGTGTTGGAGATTTAGTTAGAGATCCTTCAGATGAGAGATGTACTTGTTTGAGTTTAGTTAGACCCCACTCCTTCTTCACCTCTACTTTTGATCCACCATCTTTCAAGGAATCTTCTGGGATTCCTGAGTGGGATTTTTCTATGGATGAGGAGTATTCCTCACTCATAAAGAATGATACTTGGGATCTTACCCCTCTTCCAAAAGGAAGAAAAATCATTTGGTGTAGGTGGATATATCAAACAAAGTATGGAGCCAATGGAGAAGTTGAGAAGTATAAAGCATGACTTGTAGCTAAGGGTTTATCCCAGGTAGCTGGGGTTGATTACTCGGAAATCTTTTCTCCAGTTACGAAGATGACTTCCATTCGAATGACCCTTTCCATCATTGCCACTAATAGATGGGAAGTCCACCAGATGGAAATTAAGAGTACCTTCCTTCATGGGGACCTAGAGGAAGAGATCTATATGGAACAACCTCCGGGTTATGTCCATGATCCATCCCTGTTTCAAGTTAAAGAAGTCTCTCTATGGCCTTAAACAAGCCCCTCGGGCTTGGTATGCCAAGATGGACTCCTTTTACTTGCATCAAGGTTCCCGGTGTCACTTTGACCCAAATGTGTATATTTTTTGGCATGGATGACTCCATTCTTATTCTTGTTCTCTATGTTGATGAATTTTTGATCACGGGTAGCTCTTCCTCTATGATTGATTATGTGAAGATCTCCTTGGCCAATAAGTTCTCCATGTATGACTTAAGATTGCTTCATTACTTTCTTGGGATCCATATTTCACAATCTAACTCGAGAATTATGATCTCGCAGCCTAAGTACTCTCTTGATTTTCTTGCTGGTTTCACATGTCTGATTGTAAGTCCTCACCTACTCCTTTTCTTTCGAGGTCAAGTTGGTTTATGATTTCTTCCCCTTGGTTGATGGTACCCTTTATTGGTAGTTAGTGGGGAGCTTGATCTACCTTACTCACACTAGCCGATCTATCATATGATGTCGAGATCATGTCCAGATTTATGTAGGAGCCTCATGAGCTGAATTTAAAATCAGCAAATCAGATCCTTCACTATGTTCGTGGCACTCACATAGATGGTATTCATTACTTAGGAGGGACTGAGATTGACTTGGTTAGATTTACAGACTCAGATTGGGCTGGTGATCTAGATCATCGAAAGTCTACCTCGGAGATACGATCAGCCTCTTGGTTCAGTCCGTCGGTTGGTCTAGCAAGAAGCAAAATGCATTTACATATCATCGACATAAGAGAGTACAGAGGAGAAGTTAACGCTACCACATAAGCTATTTGGTTACAGGGTATCTTGACAAAGTTTGGCATCCACTTTTGGCGGCCTACCATTATCTAATGTGACAACATGAGCACTATCTTGATTTGTAGAAATCTAGCTCAAAGCATCAACGGATGAAAGAATTGAGATTCACATGCACTTCATATGGGAGTTGATACATGAAAACATCATCGACATACAATATGTTTAGATAGTTGATCAAGGTTAAGATATATTCACCAAGCCCTTCACTGAGGTGAAATTTCTTCACTTGTGGTCTCTTCTTAGGGTGAGGTCTACTGCTTCCATGCCCATATTCTTCAAGCTATATAGTCCTCCTTCTTTCTCCTCTTATTCTTTCCAAAAAGATGTTGTTTGTATATGGGCACCTTATCGTGCCTTTAGTTCCTGGGTGCCATTGACACATCTTTCTTAGTTGTCTAGGAAGTATTATTTTTTGTTCTGGCTTACCATGACCTCTTCCTTGACTTCGATGAAGGGGGGTTATTGGTGTGTGTGACCTACCTTGTCATCATCCACATCACCTGGTGAGTCATCTCACCTTGCGAGAGTCATAGGTCTTAGGGAGTCAAATGACAAGTGTCAAATTTGTCATAGAATCTATCATTTTCATTTTCATCATTGCATCATAGGAGTTACATTCCTTATTTGGAATTATAACTCCTCCCTCATATGTGTCACCGTCATATGCGTCAATGGAGTCATAGGATTTCTTTCCTTGTTTAGGCATGGGGGTTACAAAACACCCCTATTTGTACTTCCTTTTTTCGATCTATGAGTATGAGTAGACCTATTTTCGTATTTGCATATTCTTTCCATTGTTTTAATCTTGCTTATTGTGTTGGAGCTACGACGTTACCATCGGAGTGAAAATTCATTATGGTGCATTCTTTTGACATTGGTTCTCGTGTATCCCTCTTTCACATTCAACTTATCTTATTCATCAAGATTGATCAAAATAACACAACCATCAAATCATATGCAAGAGTAACACAATAACACATAGACACAAAATTTAAGTGGGAAACCATCAAGAAGAAGTAAACCCACTAAACATCTACATATATTACATAATAAAATGGACTTCCATGTAAATTACACAACACAAGAGATTTCTTGAGTGAGACACTAACCCCAAAAGGAGCACCAACCCCTAGTTTAATAGAGTGTCATCCCTATAAGGATCACCAACCCTTAGTTTAGTATAACACCAACCTTACAAGGAGACACAAACCCCTAGATGACTTAACATGAACAAAATCCATTTGTAATTAATTCCATCTCTAAAATTTTTCTCACACAAATGATGATGACCTCCTCTCTATCTTCCTCAAAACATCTCTCTAGCTTCCATGCCCAAAACATATTCCTTTAAACTGATTTTCATATCTTCCCTAGCTCACCATCATCTAATCTCTCTATAACATCATCACATCCTCATTTCCCTCTCAACAAGGTCACAAAGACCTCAATCACGTTCTTCAAATAGCCTTCTAGGTCACTTTTCCTCATATTTCACTACTATCTTAAATGAGCTTTCTAATCCTACTTTTATACTTATCTTATGAACTTAAAATACCCGTGTTGGTCATCATAGTGAAAAATACATCCCAAAATCATAAAAATAAGCCATAACTTGCTCAAATATCATACAAAAACTAAATTTTTATATACCATTGGAAATATATTTATATTAGGATCATTACCAAACTTAAACCAATCCATAAAACAAACTCTAGCACCTCAAAATTGTTATGCACCCAAACCGCTCTAAATTTCCCAAAAACCAATCCTCAAAAATATGGCACACTTGACCACATAAAGGATTAACCATGATATGAAACAATCATGGACATGAATTATAACTTTTATGCTTCCATAAACCCTAAATTAGTCAATAGGTATAATGGAGAAATGTTCCACAAACCAAACTTTTCCAAAAACTATCATTTTTAAGTGGGGCCCACATACATTCACAACCTATAAATTACATAAACAAAAATATAGAATATTCCTCTACAATCTCTAGTCATCACATTCATAAAAATTAAAAAAAAGGACAACTACATGAAATTTCTCCCAGTGTTGCTTCTTAGTTATGGTTTTAAGAGGGTCAAAATGTTGTTTGGATTCTTAATGATTGTTCATACAAAACCCGATGATAAATAAATTCATTTCACTTGGAAAATATTCATAACTAAATTATTAAAATACCCCAAGGATATGGGATCACATGCAA
Organism: Taxus wallichiana var. yunnanensis; assembly: GCA_018340775.1. Taxonomy (NCBI): domain Eukaryota; kingdom Viridiplantae; phylum Streptophyta; class Pinopsida; order Cupressales; family Taxaceae; genus Taxus; species Taxus wallichiana. Next base: position 139,950,351 of record CM031236.1, read on the forward strand.
AGAATACACTTCCCAACAAGCATCGAAATTCAAAATTTAGCCTTGGTTTCTCACCTTCACAACTAGTTTTAGTAAAAATAATATAGCTCACAAAATATTCAATATTAGGTCCTTAAATTTGGAACAAACCATCATATTAAATTCCCACACACTCTTAAATTCTCACTTTTCCATTTGCATGCTCAAAACATTCCAACTCACTTCACTAGGGAATGCTTTCTCAAGGATTAGGCTCTAGTGTGGACCTGAATTATCCTCATATTCTGCACTCTTGGAAACTTATGAGTTTCCATACACCTCATTCACATGATTCCCATGCTCAAACAGATGCTACATTATTCAATTTATCATTACATGCATCATATTGCTCTTTAGGCCTCATAAGAAAGCACCTGAAAACATGTTTGTTTCACCAAATCTGACATCCTTATCACTTAGGCACCTTATACATCATGCAATAACATTCATCACACTCCATGACATCACTCTAGCATCACCAATTCATTTCAACACCTTTGCAAGCCACAATTATGACTCAAAACACCATGCACCATCACTAAGACCAAGTTATCTCACCTAGAAACTCAACACTACCAATCAACCTTCTTGTTCCACATACCATTTGAAACCAATGAAAACTATGACAACATCACTATTTTACATCAATGACAAAACTATGACAACAATTTGGCTTTGGAATCAAATTTCGTAAAAAAAAATGTTTGTATAAAATTTTTACATTCAGACTATAAATACATATATAATTTTTATAAATTTCATCTTCTCTATTATATAAAAATATTAAGACTTTTAATATATGTCATGTGTTGTACTTGTATTTTATTCATGCACAAGTTCTCGAGATAAAATAATATTGTGATGAGAAATATTTAATTATGTTTGATATTAAATTATTTTCAATTTCAAATATTATTTTTGAAGCTAGATTTTATTTTTAATATAATAATATGATAATAGATTATCCTTTATTTTAAAAAGTGCAAAATAAATAAATAAAAGATTTGTTGATTAAAAACATTGAAAATATTATTTAATAAAAAACACCACTATATAATAACTAACAAGTTACATACTTATAATGTGATATGAAATTTGACTTCTAGAAATACTATGTTCATAAATATTTCTTCAAAATCAAGTAGCTCAAACAATTTCGACTATTTAGCTCTACATAACTCAAACTATGAGTGTATCTTTTATTACTATATTCAGTCACAATGTCAATGTTTATGTCTTCTTTGTTAGTTGTTGTATTAGTATTATAGACCCCTCTCCTTTCTCGCAAGAGAAATCCATTTTTACATTACTCTATCATAAGGAAATGTGTCCACAACATATCATGAAACATACAATCTCAAACAAGTATCAAGATTTTTATCCAATTTTTCTCGGATATTTTGATTTTAAAAATGTTAATGTGCTAAATACCCTTTCATCTTCCACTCGATCACAATATCATTGTCTAATACATTTCATACAATAAGAAATATTCACTAATGTTGTCATGTAGATGCTACTAGGATACAAATTTTTCCATATCCGTATAATTGCGCCATTTTTTATTGGTTCACTTAGTCATATTTTTCAACCATTGTGATGTTGAAATGAGTTGATTGAGATGAAAGTAATTATTTTCAAGAAGACCTTTAATTTGAACTCTATTACATTTTACTAATTTTCAAAAATTCTTGATGAGAGTACCCATGTGTTTTCTATATAAATAATTTATAACTTTCTTACCATCTATAGGATTCCAAAATATAATATAGACCACTCACATAACCTCAAGAACTTCATGTAAATTATGTGTTATAAGTACTTCTTCAATGTTTGTTACACAATAATATCCATTCACTTTTTAAAAGTGTGCATCTGAATCTCATTCACATTCACAAGGATTCAAATATGACCATTAATATTGAATTTAAAATAGCTTTAAGGATCCTTTGAATTTTAAAAATTTAATAAACTATTAAATACATGTCCTTGAAAACTTTCATTAGTGTTGTTATAACACATCTAGTGTTTGACATAACTATTTTCTCAACCTAATGAAGTTAAACACATATATGGATATTTTTTTAACATGTTTTGTTAAGAAATATATTTCAGTCAACATTGGTAAAATCCCACAAATCGTAAACATTGTGTTGGTGCTCCTTTTGATCTCACACCATTTTTCCCTAATTTCTTCAAAATCCATTGGCTCTACCATTTTTCCTATCTCACCCCAACCATGGAAGCTCGAGAATGATCAATTTATATTTTTATGCCTTTAAAAATACAAATCCATAGTTGAAAAATGCTTGGAACCACGATTCACTTGGTTTTATTTCAAAAAAAATCATCCTTAGCGAAAAAATTGGATTATGGGCATGAATGGTGAATTTCTGTGTTTTTGATAACTGACGGGTGTCTTTTTCCTATCAAAATTATTCCTCATCATTCGAAGTCATGTGGCTTCTTTTGGTTGGTCAGGGGACATTGGAAAATGTTTTAACTTGTCACTTTTACTTTTGGAAAAAAGGCAAATTTGGTCTCATAGCTCCGCTCAATTCTGATTGGTTATTTTGGTACTTATGTGGCTTCTTCTAATTAGATGGGGCATGGTGGGTTTGTTTTTGAACTTGTTATTTTTTCTACTTTGGAAAAAGTATTAACCCACCCCACGGCCCCGCCATGCTTTGATTAAAGCAAAATTTAAGCAGCATGAAAAAGTCTTACTTTGACCCCACAGAAGGACACGTGGCAAGGTTAAAGGCAGAGATGCGGGCCTTTGAAAGTAGGTTGGATATTTTTCCCTTTTGGAAAAATGGAGTAAAATTCTAAAATGGAAGCGCACCCCCGCCAAATCATTTTGAAGCCTTATAGGGTTCTTGAAATTGCACCATGAAGACGTGGAGGCTTCCGCCAGGTCTTCCCATACTTAGTCTTTTTCAAAAAGTTTTGAGAGGCCTGGGACACGTGGTGAGCCCGCACTCATTCAAGGTCTCAAATTTTGGGGACCATCTCAAGATGTGTCATTGTGACGTGTGGCAATTTGAAAAGTCAAAGGGGCAGGAAAGTCGACCATCGAAGAAAATTAGATTTTTTTGCCTCTTGTCATCAAAAGGATTAAAATATCAAAATGGCCTGCAAGCCCAACATGAAGGAGGTCAAGGTTGGCATTGAAAATGTCAAAAGGCAAGGAGGCGAGCCATCGGGGGAAACTTGGATTTTTTTCCACTTGATATTCAAAAGATCGAAATGATCAAAATGACTGCGGGCCCAATAGAGAAAGGTCAAAACCTGCTCAGGTCAATCTGGTGGGTGGAGGTGTGGACCTTTGAGGAAAATTGGAAAATTTTCCTTTTGTGGAAAAAGGAGTTAAAAGTGAAAAAATAAGCATGGTTCACTGGGACCCAAATTGGGACACGTTGTCAAGCCTATTTTCAAGGGTGGAGTCGTGGGGAAAACTTGGAAAAATTTTCCTTTTCCAAAAAAGAGGTGAAGTAGCAGAATTTGGCCGTGGTTCCTTTGGGACTCACCTTAGGACATGTGTCAAGCTCATTTCTCAAGGGCGGAGGTGTGGAGAAAAATGTGAAAATTTTACATTTTTCCAAAATTTGTAAAAGGAAAAAGGGAACCCTGCGAGCCGTTTTGAAAGTGGATCTCCCATGTGGACGGTCCAAATTCAAAATAGAAATCAATGGAAGCTATGCATCTGTATTTGATTTTTCCACCATTTTCACTCCAGAGCTCTGGAGATGTGAGTCTTCATGATTTCTCAATATTTATTGCATGCCAAACAAGGAAGGGGAGTTAATTTGATATCTAAGTTTGGTGAGGAAGATTTGGGGACATCTTTTACCATTAAGATGAGATCTAACCTCTGGGCTCGATCTAATCTTCCATTTTTCCTTCCGGGCATGCAAAGAACCAAATTTGATAGATTAGGGGTGGAAGTGGTTGGCAAGTAGAGGGAAGAGTGGTCTACTAGAAGAAGGAGTTGAATGTGGGAGATGTTCGAAGAGATCTATCCCCTGAACACCTGACAAATTTTTATAGATCTGATTTTAGGAATCATGATCGAGATCATGGCGAAAGCACCGACACACTCAATGTTTGGGTTTTTGGGGAAAACTCTATTGTAAAATGTTATAAATTGCATGAATTTTTCATGCAAATGGTTGGAATGTTGGAGTGTTAGAGGTCGGGACTGATTTTTCTAAGACAAAAGCTTGATAGAACCTATCCACGAGAAATCATCTCGAAGAAACCTATTTATCTCCTTTGTGTTAAATTTAATCATGTTAAGTTGGTTGCATGAGTATATAGCCATTGACAAGCTCTGAGATTGTTCTAGAAACTTTCCCTTGCTGATAAATTTAATCAAAATTGAGTTACTCTATGTTATTTTTGGGCAAAATTTGTGTTTACTTCATTCCTAAATGTCTACAAGTAGTTTTTTTGGTCCCATTGCAATATTACATTGAAACCTTTTTGAATCACACAAGATCTTATCCTTGTGATAGTTTGGTGGAATTTGCAATTTCATTTATTAGAAGAGCTTTCATTTGATAATGAAATAAACAAATTTAAAATCACTGTGACTCCTAGCATGACTATAAGATTGTTTGTTAGCCTTTGAGGGTATCTTAGGTGTGATGAAATAGAGGTTGATAATGTTTAGTTAAGTTTTCCAATTTGAGCCTTCATTTTGGATCCTTGAAGTTTGTGTGAAAGTGCTAATCTAGGCCTCCATTGAAGCACATATTCTAGTTAAAGGAACATCCTAGCTATCCCAAAGCATTATGTTGTTTAAGCTCTCCATTTTTGTAAAATTTCTCAAGAATTTGGTGAATCAAGTTCATTTTTGCCTCACCTCCCACCAAAAATTCATTTAAAAACAACCAATCATACCCATACTACCCCTATTTGTCATGTGTGTATACAAATGCATAATTTTTACTACCAAAACATGCATAAATAATCAGGTTTTCATTGTCTTTAGTGGCATGAACCTTGCTTAGAAAATATATCCATTATCTAGAGTGACAACTCGTGAGAGTTAGGTTTTGTTACATTGATCATATTTTCTTCAAGGTCTTCTTAATAATTTCACAAGGAAGGATATCTCCATCTCCTCCACAAACAATAGGCTACAAAAAGGGTCCTCTCACCCTGGTTGAAAGGCACAACCATAAAGTAGTGAGGATAGGTCAAATCCTCTTGAGGGTGCTACCCATTTCTCCACATCTGAGTGACAAAGAGCAAGCTGCATTTCATCCCCGGCTACAAAACGACACACTACATGCTCTACTTGTCTCTAAGCTTCCTACCAAACCTGTGATGTTGCTCAACTTCTGAGGGAGAATCAATTTGGGTACCAACACATTGTTTATAAATATGTTAAGTGGTAGAAAAATTATTTTTCCTTGTCAACTTCCATATGGTACTTAAACATAACACCATTTAATGATGGATGTTCATAAAACATTCGACGTGAAGGTTCATACATGGAAATCCATCTTGTATCAACATCTTTAAGAAGTTTTCTACCATTTTTCACTTCAATTGCAAATTTATTAAACTCTAGAAATCATTTTAGAATACTTGACATATACATGTAAAATTCATGGATAAGCTCTTCCACTTTTGCGACATTTTCAAATGTGTTAACTATTTTTATGCAAGATTCATCGTATGAGCCATGTAATGTATTTGATTCATATAAGGGGAAACTATTGTTTGTATGCCAACACATAGACCAATTCTATGACCTTATATTACTGATGCACCATCAATACTAAAACATACAAGCTTTATAGCTATTAAGTATTCATCCATCCCAACTATATGCTTTAAATTACAAATAATCAATTTGCAAATGTTTTCAAAATTGTAGTTTTCATATTTTTATAAACAACTAGAAGATGATGTTGCCTTGTGTAGTTTTTAATAGTAAAAATATTCATGTAAACCCAAGATGTGTTTTCCACTACTATAACCTCATCAATGAAAAGGAGATAAAACTTACATTCTTGACTTTCTCTTTCAAATCTTCCTTTTCAATCATGTAAGACATTTAGTCATTTCCTCAAAGATGTTATTCAACCAATTTGATTTTGGAAGGTTAGGAAACTCATTAAACTTAAATAAATTCTCAAATTCTAAAAATCTAAAATAAGTCTTCCTATTTTTAGAATGAAGAATACATCGAAAATTGTGAACTTTTTTCCTTGAGATTAGAGTTGAGAGATTTTCCAAATTTGCATGAATTGTTCCTCCTTTCTCAATAAAATGTATACAATGTTTATTCTCTTTTCATTATCCTTTGCATATCTTACATGCATGCATTCCTTTTCCTTTTTCCATCTATGTGTCTTTTTATTTTTCGATCATTTTCCTTGATCGACACATATAGTTCACCACAATTTTTCTCAAATGCATCCAAATTTAGATTTATTTTATAATTTCCAAAAAAATTGTACATCTACATTTTTTGGAATATCATTACCATTTTTAATGTCTACAAGTTCAATGAATGGATATTCTTTTGCCCATTCTACCTTAATAGACCTTCCAATTATCATGCTAGTTTTCTTCCTTCACACATATTTCTTCACGATAAGAGTACCGTGAATATCATCTTTTAATTAAATCTTTTCAATGGAGCTTTCATCTAGTGAATGCATTTGATAGTGAGAATTATCTTTCATCTTTGGAATGTTATCATTAATTATATATTCATCTACAAAAATGTTAATTATTTCTTTAGGGGATATGTTTTTGTGAATTTTTGTGTTAAATACAATTATTAGTAGGGTTTCTACATTAAAACGTGAGAAGGGTTTTATGATGACAAAGATATTCAAAATTTAAACTAAACTAATTAAAAATAAATAAAAATTTAATGATAATTTGTTAATGGTTATGTGTGTTTGTAGTGGATGCAATTTGGGTCCACATTTTTTGGATGACTAAAATAATTTAATATGCTACTTTTCCTTTTGAATTGATCTTCCTTGTTTTCATTATTCATAGATTCCATTGTACCTATCCAAGTGAAATTTAAAAATAGACCATTTTTTCCAACATGTTTAAAAATGTGAATAGAAGAATAAACAAGTATTTTAATCTTCATGAAATGTGCTTTTGGTTGGAAGCTTAATCGTAAATCCTATTGACTAGTAATTTTTTTTTTTTTTTTTGGTAAATAGTTTTTTGAAAGGGACTATACCCTTGTGAACAAAAGAGGACCTAGAAGCCAGAATAGGAATGAGAACCAGAACAAAAAGGATCAAGATCCAAATGAGACATAGAAACCCTAAGTAGCCCAAGAGAAGCTACCCCAACAAAACAAACCAATTCGAACACTGCAGAAAGCAGTCCAAAAACAGCAATAATTACAAAGAAGTGCAGCAAGAGCATCCACAATTACTTCTTGGTAGCTTTGTCGATGTTGGATTTGATATTCTGCCAAGAGGTGAACATAGCCAATGTCGTCATGTGGGTAGAGTCAGTAACATCTAGCTGTTCAATGGTCCTTTTGCTTTCCTTTTTGTGCCCCAAAGGGTTGCTGGAATTCCGTTGAGATTAGAGATGTTGCAGACATGCTGCTCAATAAACTCTTCAATTGCACTAAAAATAGCCATATTATGATCATGGCGAGTCTTGGCCTTCCCTAAACGGTTATCTAAGGAGTTCAGCTTTTTGTATATGTCTTCAACCTGTTTATTATCAATAACAACCTCCTCCTCCTTCTTCCTCTTACCTTTTTGCTTTGCCAAGTTTTTTACCTCTTCTTTCAACAACATCATGTCGGCTTCTAAGGCTTCCAGCCTTTTGTGGAGCTCTCAATGTGTGCCTCCTGTGAACTAGTACTACTAATATGCAGGAGGTTATGGGAAATTTCTAACTCCTGAGGAACATTCCCCACAATAGGGGTATCAAGGTTCAGCCTTCTAGAAGACCTAGTAACAGGTCTGGACGAAGTGGAAGTGAAGGGGGTGGGAGCAGAGGTGGGGGGATGATAGAGGGAGCTGAGAAGGCAAGTAGAGGGGGGTGACGGTGAGCGATGGCGGGGGCAGAAGGTGGAGAGATGGGGCTAGTGTGGCATTGTCTTTGGGTAGAGGAGGAACAGAGCTAGGGGGAGAAAGGGATCTTTGGGAGACCTAAGAAGACACAACTTATACAACAAGAAAATGAAACCCTGATGCAATGGAACCATGCGTGCATGTTTTTGAAACTCCAAAATGGAGCGCTTAAGAGAGTTAAGCATATAATGGAGGAAACATACCATGAGACACTTTCGGAAGCAATTGAGGAACATAAGATGCTTAGAGGGAATAGTGACGAACCTCCCCTCCAAAGAAATGTAACACACCATCATACGGGTGACCTCGTCAAAAGGTGAAGGGATAGAACTGACCTACAGGCCCGCCATGACAAAGACCAGCTTCTCATTACCCTCAACAAATTTCCTCTCCTCAGCACCTCTGTCAATCCTTTTATTAAAAAATTGGTACCCCTCCATGCCAAGGCTAGTTGCTTCAGCAATTAACTCCTCATTGATCAAAATCTTCTGCCTCCATAATCCACAGTGCGATCCTTCCAATCCTTCGCAAAATGAACCGAAATACTTTGGTCATGGCCCTGAATCTTCTCAATAAAGTTAGTGATGCCTCCCTGGCTGAGAAGATTCCAAATTTCTTCATTATTTTTCCATTCCTCCTGATCGCTGGAGCTCTATCTATCTCTGAGGGCTCCTCCCATTATCACCGTGCTTAAGTGCTTGCAAATAAAATTTTTAGAATCCTTAAGAGTAGCTTTATAGCAACCGCAGATTATCAGTCCACCTTTCACTATTATTTTCCACGCGATGAGAGTGATGATTAGGATAGCCGTTGCTTTTCCCATGAATACCTGAGTGACTGCTGTTATGAACCTGTGAAAATCCACATGTGTGAACTACAGTCCTTTTAATAGCCCACTCCAGATCATCATTATCTTTATTACTGACTTGGGAATCCGTAAAGCCTTGTATAAAAGCTGTTGAGAGCTCTATATTGCCCACATGCGCGTCTTTCATCTCCATATAAATCCACTTGAAGTTCCCATTATACTTCATATAACCTTGATTGTCTGTCAAGATTTGCATGAGTGCTGTTTTAAAGTCAGCACATGTGGGAGTTTTATTATTACAATTCCACTCCCAATGCTCATATCCCATATCTTGAATTTGCATGTTCATAAATATCCGCTTGAATGCTGCTTTGAAGTTGTTCAGGAATGTTATCTTTATTATCCCAAACAATGTGATTAACATTTATGCCATAATTAGCCAATGCATCTGCCACCTTGTTACCCTCCTGGTAAGTATGCTTGATCCAAATGTTATTGAAGGTTTTGCAAATACTTATGGATTCCAAGATAAAATTCTTGACGCTCCAACTTAGAGGAAAGCATTGATTAAGATGATTAATGATATTAAGTGAGTCCCATTCAAGAATGAGGTTTTGGATATTATGAGTCTAGAGTAATTCTCAGGCCCCATAAAGTAGATAATGCTTCAGCAAAATGATTGGTTTGAATTCCCAATTTTCCAAAGATACGCAAAGAATAATGATTGCCTTTATGATCCCGGATCACTCCTCCCTCGCAGCAATCCCAGGGTTACCCTTAGAGGCCCCATCAAAGTTTAACTTATACCAGTTAAGATCAAGAGGATGCCATTGAGTCAAAGATCTATCAATACTATTATATTGAAATTACTACGGATATTGTTCGGCTCCGATCCGCCAATGGGATAAGACATGTTTTTCATTTTTTGGATAACTCTTGTTCTTGGGGGGTTTAAATCTAGCAATATTCTCTTTAATATCATTAGAAATTTTACCAATACTAAGCTTATAATTCTGATTTTTATTTCTAAAGATAATATCATTTCTATCTTTCCATATCCTCCAAATAATATGAGGAATAACCAGCTTCCAGAGCCTTCTAACAACACAATGTTTATAGGGTGGGCTCCATTGAGTCCATAGCTGATTGAAATCCTTCGAACCACCCAGAAAGCTTCAAATTTAGAGAGGGAAAAACTCCATATTCTGGTAGCATAATCACAATGGATAAACAAATGACTGATATCCTCAGAGTCTTTTTTACATAGATGACATCTATTAGGCATTATGAAACCTTTTCTCATCAGGTTGTCAGTGGTAAGAATCCTGCCTCTGAGAGCTAGCCAAAGGAAGAAATTTATTTTAGGAGTTAACTCAGCCATCCAAATCCTACTCCATTTGAACTCAGTTTGACTATTGTCGAAGAAAGTATTATACCCAATTTTGACAAAGTAGTCCCCATCAATAGAATTATTCTAGACCAATTCATCCTTAATATCTAGCTGACTTAAGGGGATAAGATCTAACTGATCTTGAAGGGAGGAAATATTTTGGATCAGATCATCTCTCTCCACAGAAATTTTTTTCCATTTCTTTTTGTTGCCATTTCTCTCAATATAATCCTTGATTTTAGTGCCATACTTGTTTACAAGACTGTCTTTGACCATCCCAAATCTATCCATAAGACTACCATTAAACCAGTTATCATCCCAGAAATTTATATCACAACCATCTCCCACTTTCCATTTACTGCCCTGTTTAATGAAATTTCTGCTCTTTACTAGATTGTTCCAAAAAATGGAACCATAGGGAAGGTGCTCATCTTGTAGAAAAGAAAAGACAGTTTGTTGATTAAGGTATTTAGCCTTAATTAAATCTATCCATGGTTGTTTCTCTGAAAGCATTCTCCAGCCCATTTTCGCAATGAGAGCCTCATTCATTTTCTTGATGTCTTTTATACCCAGTCCTCCTATAGATTTCGGAGTACAAACCTTATCCCAAGCAACTAAGTGAAATTTAAACTTCTCCTCCATGCCCTGCCATAAGAATTTTTTTGAATCCTCTCAATCTTTTCTCTGAAGGTAGAAGGGATCTTATAAAGTGACATGATATAGATGGGCAGATTTTGAAGAGTACTTTTTATGAGCAGGCACTTACTAGAACACTAGATAAAATGGCTCCTTTCCATCCAGCCATTTTTTTTTAAGTCTCCCTAATAAATCATCCCACACCTTGTTAGAGACTTTTTTAGTGCCGAGAGGTAGACCTAAGTAAGTGGCTGAAAGCGCACTTATTTTATGAAACCTTAGAATTTTAGCAATTTTAAGTTGTCTTTCCTCAGGAGTGTTGAAGAAGAAAATAGAGCTTTTATCATAATTGATCTCTTGCCTGTGATATGATTTGTAAAGTTCTGAGAATAACCTTGGTAGCCTTAGCTTCAATGATGGAAGCCAATAGAAGGAGGATTGTATCATCCGCAAATTGCTGATGGGAAACAACTTGGCTGATGGAAGTGGGCTTTGAGCCTTTCAAAAGACCGTCATTGACTACTTTACCAATTTTTCTACTAAGACTGTCAGCCATAAGAATGAAGAGCAAGGGGAGATGGGGTCCCCTTGCCTTAGTCCTCTGCTGCTAGTGAAAAAACCCACTGGCTCACCATTAACCACCATTAAGAATCGATCAGAGAGATACAAGACTTAATAATTTTTCTGAATTTGTCCGGAAAACCAAATTTAGTTAATACTTTGTCAAGAAAAACCCAAGAAACCTTGTCAAAGGCTTTATTCATATCGAGCTTAAGCACCATATTCACTTTTTTATTATTCTCCATAGAATGTATGGTCTCATGAACCATAATCACTCCATCTTGGATAATCCTACCTTTAATGAATCCACTCTACTTCCTTGAGATTAAATCATTCATGAGTTCAAGCCGGTAGCAATAATTTTGGTAAAAATTCTATAGATAACATTCACAAGGTGATGGGTCTGAAGTCTTTCAAGTCTTTAGCATCCAATTTTTGGGGGCCAGCACAATGTGGGTGTTATTCGCTTTCTTTCAAAATATTTCCACTCGTAGAATTCATTCACCACTCGAGAAGATCATCTCGAACATATTTCCAAAAATTTGGAAAAATTTAATGCAGAAACCATCCGGCCTGGAGCCTTTTCGCCTTCTAAAGTAAACACAGCTTTATTTGCATCTCTTCAAGCGTTGCCATGCTTTGGTGATATTTTTATATCTCTACTCCTCAATTTTGTCTTGGGAATAGCCTCCAAAGATGAAATAATTTGCCTCAACATTAATGATATTCCTCTCATTAAGAAGTTTTTATAGAAATTTAGAGCTCTTTCTTTGATGGTATTGGGATCTTTTATAATATTTCCATTAATTTTAGCCACTTCCATGATCCTATTACAATCTTTGTGCTTCAAAGTGGTCATATGAAAAACTTCGTATTCCTATCTCCTTTTTAAAGCCGATAGCTCTAGATTTTAGTCTCCATAAGGATTCTTCTCTCTGCATACAAATCGTATTTAAGCTCCGAAAGAATATTCTTTTCATCGGTTTGGTCTTTTAACATGATCTCCCCATTGTATTCATTTTGATTTCCAAATCCTGGAGCTTTTGTTTTAACTTCTTTTTATTATCAAACACATTGCCAAAAACGCTTTTATTCCAGATTTTAACTTGCTTTTTAACATTTTTGAGCTTTTGAATCAATCTAAATTGAGAAGTGCCTTCACCATTCCAAACCCACCATTCTTTAATTTTTTCGTAGATGTTGTCATGCTCCATCCACATCTTTTCAAATTTGAATGAGCTTCTGATGGGTTTAGTCCAATTGAGAAGATTTAAAGCAATCGGATTGTGGTCCGATCCAATTCTGGGCAAGGAAGAGAGGTGGAAGTCTTGACTGAGAATCCAGCTAGTAGAAATCAGGGCTCTATCCAATCTAACCTGGATAAGATCTTTTCCCAACCTTCTATTATTCCAAGTGTATTTATTCCCATGAAGATCCACATCTAAGAGATTAAGCTCAGCAATAAAATCAGCAAAATCCTCCATAAAGTGGAAAAGCTAGAGATTCCTCCAAATTTTTCACACGGGTTTAGAGGAGAGTTAAAGTCACCCATGATAAGCCAGTTAGCTATACTGTATTAGTTTCTAAAGATCTTAAGATCAGTCCAAATTTTATGTCTCCCACTAACCATATTAGGGGCATAGATGTTAGAAAGGATCCATTCACCATTGTTCTCAATAGCATGAAATTTGATAGCAAGATGATTAGTGCTAGCATTAAGAACCATACCAATACAGTGCCTTTTATCCCAAAGAGTAGCCAGACCTCTCAGAGGCTCCCTGAGAGTCTACCGCCACCATTTCAGAGTTTTCCCAAAAACTCTTTTTATTAGTTTCAAGGATCTTAGCTTTCATCTTAGTTTCCTGCAAAATCAAAATACTAGGACTACTAGAATCACGTAACTCCTTAATGATTCTCTGTTTGGAGTTTCCATTTAGACCTCGGATGTTCCAAGAGATAATCTTCATTTGGAAGGAGTGGGAGTTGGGATTTCCTGATGGCTCAATTGACGTTGAATGCCATCTGCAATGTCTCTCTCTGTTCTCTTGGATCTAAGAGCCTTTTTTGAGGGCCTTCCTCTTTTAGAACTACCTCCAAAATCTACTAGTCTTCTTGCAGAAGATCTAGTAGTTCTGGATGTTGAAGTATCCCAGTTGTCCATTTTATTTTTCTTATCACTGTAGAGTGATTCTGGGATCATTTCAAATCCTTTCATTCTCTTTTTTTGAAATGACCTTTATGAATCCAGAAGTTAGCTCCTCATCTTCTTTGACTGGCGTTACTTCTCCCTCTTCTCGCTCTTTCTGATTCTTGTCAATTGAGTGTGGATCTGTTGTTCTGATGTTGTAGCAAGTAGGTGAAACTGCTGATCTGTTGCTGAAGCAAGGAGGTATATCTGTAGATAATTTACCATCACCCCTAGGAGTGTTTTTCTGCAAAGTTTCTTTAGAACCCATGTTATCCATGTCCAATATTTCCTCAATGATGCACAGAGGGTTATCTATCTCAGCTTCCTTATTGTCAAAGTCTGATATAGATCATTAGGGATGATATTTATCTTTACAGATCCTTCTTGTTCGTCCACCTCCATGGTCACCTTTATAGGATTTTCCAAGTCCTCTTTGATAGGTGCTGCAAGAAAAGTTTCTCCTGGGGTTTTTGGATGCCAGACCAAATGTTTCCTTATTGGAGTTCTAAAACCCCTTTTTTTCCTTTTTATTGTAGTTCAACTCAGTCTGGCTAGGGGCTTTGTCTTCTCTTTGGCTATCAGTGTCAAGAACCCTGCGTTCCTTTCTCAAATCTAAGCCATCCACAGGTTGTTCATTCATTTGTGTTTGTCCTCCACTGTAGGGATCTCCTTTTTGGGACAGTTTTGGTGAAGTGTCCTATGCGATGACAATGCTTACACCTTAAATGAAAAGTTTCAAATTCAATTTTTATAGAATAAATTCAGTTTCAAATGTGATGACTAGTAATATTAACTACACTACCATTTTATAGAATAAACTATGTTACTATTCGATAACATAAACTACTCTATCGAGTGACAACATAAACTAGAACCATATATTATGCTATCAATAGACATAATAGTGTAATTTGTTAAATCGATAGCATAGTTTATGTTTCTTGGTAGTAGCATTTACAATGCTACTAGATGATAGCATTTTTTCATTCCATAATACTAAAAATACCTAAATGTTGGATGGTTACAATATGTAGTTGATGATGATTTCATGAGGAATATTTGATTTGGACTTAATAGTTTAAATATGTAATTAGTAAATATATGAAGGTGAATGTGGAAATTTTAAATTTTGCACTAAAGGTATTTTGAATTAATATAGTCAACTATTGGTGTAAATGCTAGAGTACTGAGCCCCTAAAATTAATTTGTACAAAAAAAATTAGGTAACTGATCTTAGTTTTTACCCTAAAAATTCACCAAATGTAAATTTTAAAGACCAAAATATTAGTGAATTAATTAATATTATCCACTAAAATTTACAATGCAATGAAATGAATTGGGTTACTCTCCTTTCCTATTGGATCTATGAGCACATTATTAGAAATTAAGTAAGTTTTTTCATTCACTTTATTGGTAATAAAGGTCCTGAAAGTTACATATGATCATTTATCTTCTTTGCATTAAGAAAATTGATCTTATTATTAATTATATACATTTGTTTAAAGTTACTATGCAACAATTAATATACAAGATGATTAAATTAAAATGTAAATTTGTGGCCTAATCTAGATGTTATAGGAGTAAATAACTTGTGAATGAAATACTAAAAGACGGATATAATACCCAAACAACTAAGCAATGAAAATATGAAACCCTAATGTGCAAGGAGGAAAAAAGACTTGGTTGATTCATCACGTTCTTGAAAATGCACAGAGTTGGAAATATGGAAAATACAAAGGACTAACCATCACAGAGGAGCCTAAGAAAATGTAGATTTGGAGGATTTGACTAGACTAGGGTGCTTGGAAAATGATAGGATTCCGAGGCACTATGGTCTCGAGTTTTGGGCACCTAGGTTTGTGCAGATGCTCTAAAACCCAAATTTTTAGGGTCGCAAGATGTTCGCACTTATTTTTCTTTGATCACACGTATGTGATTGAACTTATCCAGATGTCATTGTAAACCCGTAATGAAGGAATAAATTGCAAAACCCCAAGTAAAACATCAAAACCCTAAAAAATAAAGATGCATATGAAGGGGTCAGATTATCCTCAATTTCCAAATGGATGGACTTATCACTTTGAGATCTACACTACATATAAGATCCAATGTATTTCTAGGTGTGTGTGTGTGTGTGTGTGTGTGTGTGTGTGTGTGTGTGTGTGTGTGTGTGTGTGTGTGTGTGTGTGCGCGCATGTGCGTGTGCGTGTGCATGCGAATTGTGCCCTAGGGTGATCTTGTGTGCATCACACTTGAAAAAGTGAGCAAGTAGCTAGATGAATAATGTATGTAATATGTGCATGGAATAGAATAGAACTCCCCTCCTATGAAGTTTTATGTAGGAAACCAACCTTTGTCCCTCAGTGATGGAGCTATATGGATGCACTCTTAGGCGATGATAGTAATTATTAGTTCTTACTCCCTTATTATGATCACATAACTTTATATTTATATGATTCCTTCACTTTAATTTCATAATCAACCCCGAAAAAACTCGACTAATGAAAATAAAATATGCTCAAACAACTAAAAAGGACCCAAAAAGTGTGAGTAAAATACAAATAGAATGTGGGAGATGAGGGGATGAGGGCACCTAGCGTTGGCATCTTGGCTAGGTGCTCTAGTCCAGAAAAGGTAAAACTAAAGTATGAAAAGATAGACTGGGTCAATAAAGATACGAGACCTAAAGTAACAATAGAAAGTAACAAAATATGGCCAAATACATGGGTTAATTAGTACTTTTCTTACTTAGGAACCATATGAATAGTAGTGTGTGATTGAGAATAGATAATTACCTAAAGTGTGTGATTTTGTGTCTACACAAGCATATTGGTTTGGAAATGCAATACATATTTTTCCAACACCTCGTATCCCCACTTAAGGAAAAATTTATTTATGACACACATGTTCATTCACTAATCATTGCTTTTGTGTTATCAACTTATACAATCTTTTTCCCTCGCATACTTCCACACATTCTCATGATGTTATTCCTACTTCATACATATATTCTACATCTACTATTCCATGTGATTTTCCTTGCATCTAAACCTAGTACCACTATGAATACTTATTTACTTCCTAAGTGCAAACCATTACACTTTGACCTGTTTATTGATCATCCACACAATATTTTACTTACTCTACTCAAGAAATTATTTATTTGGTTACCTTCATTTTCATATCATCCTACCCATAAATTGGAATACGAAAAATATTGACATTTCTATAATTTACATCATATTTTGGCACCATGATAATGTTTTCTATACACTAGATTAGAAAATTAAGTGCCTTCAAGAGAAAGGAATTACCTCTTTTAATATATAGCATGTATGTAGATCTCATTATCCTCTTCAATAAAATCATCCTTTGGATATTGTGATCTTTGATGATAGTTCCTTTATGGAGAAGTTGGTTTTGAAACATCTTCTAAAAGTTATTCATTTAAATGAGTCTCTTCATACTCAATCGGTGAAGAAATCTAAAATCAAATGGGTTACAAAGGAACTATAATTTTTCATACAAGGTAATCACATAAATCATGTATTTTTATGGTAATTAGATGACAACCATATGTTCAAACAACTAGCAGTTCATGTATAATCCTGAAAATGCATCTTATAATCTAGAGTGACTAAGCTTACCTTATTTAGCTAGTGTACTTCCTAATTAATTTCAATTAAGTTTATGAATGATACTATTATAACTAATCTTATAAATACACTTCATATTTTTGCTAAAAATCATATAGAAGAATTATGCAAAAAGAAAATCATAATAGATAACAAATACATGCAATTTGAAGTGTAGCAGAGTGGAAAAAGGCACTCAGCTAGTTTCTAAAGTTGTCTAAGTATGTTAATGAGTGATTTGGATAGAAAAAAAATCCGGGAACTAGTCAAATCATCTTACATGGATATGGAACTCTCTCTATCGTACCGTACAAAAGGAAGGGAACAAATAGTCTAGTAAAAACATAACTATATGGTTTTGACCCTATATAAAATACGGATGTACACCAATTAGTGATCATTGTGTGTCATTATTTTTCACTCTTTGGTATCTTCAATTTTTCACAAAACCTTAATGTTACACTTGAACCTACAAAAACCCTACCTGTCCCCACACCAAACTCAAGTAAATCATTATCTCTAAAAATAAAGATCTATATATTTGAGTCGAATGACCTTTGTGCTCACCCCATTTGTGATTCATTAAACATTACACTACATTTAAGACTCGATGTAGTTCTCCTAGTGTTTTATGTTTATGTGCATGTAACTCATACCTTGACCTAGTTTAGCCCTCTTTCCTCAACATTGATAATTGGATATGCTACTTCATCCTAATAGAAACCTTTATGTGTAGATGATAGATTAATATTTATGCACTTATGTCCTGTGTATGCATATGTATCTATTTTTTTATTAGCTCGGTACATGGTAGATAGATAGGTTCTTACAAGATAAGAAATTATTACAATAAAGTTGTATATATAAGAGTTCTTATCTTTAATTTTGAACCTTAGTGGTGGGAAAGGACGACCTGAAACATAATAAAGGTACCATAAATAGAGTGATTTGATGACTTGGATTATAAAAATTTGAGAAAAAAGGGTTCTAAGACCATACAACTAAATTAGGACCGCATATATAGTTTTAGATTGACACAATATAGGACATAACTAAAGAAGGACATGACCATAGATCCCTATAACTTGACACAAAATCATAATAGAAGAGTGAAACATTGACACAAGAGTAGTCAAATAAAATAATAGAGGATGGAAGAAGAAGGGGTTATGCCACTAAGATCTAGTTTCAAGGTTCAAAACTCATTCATATGCAAGTGTAATAAAAGCATGATGTAATAATGATTTTATGTAGATTTTGGTGTCTACATTTATCCCCTTTTATGCTAGTGAATGAAATTTACTAGTGTAAAGGAGAAGAAATTCATAATTGAGGTAGAACTCAAGCAAGAATAACAACAAGTGTGTGCTAAGAGAAATTCACTATGCATGGCCAATAAGATGATTAATTGGCTATCCAATGTGAAGACGAGGGATAAATATGTTATAAATGTCAAGAGGAGATATAATTATTTCTAGTAGTAATGTTTGGAGACACGAGAAATCATGTTTAACATGTTTATAGAGGTTGTGGGTGATAAAATCCCTAATATTTTTCTCTATTTTGTAATAATTTGATAATTTGGTTTTTTTGACACAAAGGCAAGAGTGTTAATGGGATTTTTAGTCCCCAATATAATGCTTCCCAATAACGGGACCACACTATTTTAGATGGATCTAGGTCTTATATATGTGGAAACCCTTATAAGATAAAAGGGAAATGTCTCATTGCCACCACCATGCTTATATAGGTGTACTATTAGAAAGCGTAATATTGGCAATTTGGTGAGTTTGGAAATATAATTTATTTCCCCTACATTTTACCAAATAAAATAGTGTTTTGTATTCATAACTATAAATGTATATCATGCAGAACATTTTTATGTTCATAAGTGACTTCTACGTGATAGAATTCGATTGAGTGTGTGATAACAAGAGATAAAGTTAGTCTTGCATAACAATCCTTTCTTGATTTTTGTATAATATATGTTAAGGAAGATGGCCTTATATGACCAATCTATTGGAATTCAATTATTAATCTAGGATAGGAAGAGGAGACAACAATGTATGGTATGACTATACTTTGGATGGCTACCCCCTTTTCATGAAAGAGAGAGTGTGAAACAATGTCACTTGATATGAATGTGAGTAGATAAATTTATGTTAGAAATTGTGTATGGTGAGGAGAGATATTTGGGTAGCATAATTAAAGATACGGATAGAGTGATCAATAAAAGATAATAAAGTTATATGCGAGAAAGAGACATGGATGTAAAATTGGTAGAGAAAATAGGGGCACCATCATAAAGGGTATGCCACATAGTATAGTGATGTATCGACATCTAAGATGTTGGAAACATGATTTCAGTTCCGTAAATGACATGTAAATTTGAAAATTAGAGCCCTAAATGCCCCATGTAATATTTTTCTATAACTAGTAATTAGATTATTAGATTATTAGGTAGAAGTAAGTTGGGGTACTTAATGCCCAAGGTAATTTGTTTCTATAACTAGTAAAGTGGAAAAGTAAAAAGTACTTTTCATTTTTATTATGATAATTTAAATAGGAGCTCGATATTGCGAAGATTCCATGAGTGAGATATCCCATGTCTTCACCATTTGAGAGGGTGTGATATTTCATTAGACACACACAACCAATGATTTAGTAAGTGTAATTAATTCTAGCACTTTTATGTGAAATTATATAGCATTTTTGCAAATTTTTGAATTTTGTAAGATTTTCAGTTTAGCATAGAGTGATGAAATTGGACCTGAATGGTCTTGTTTTGATTTTGGGGTGGTCCATTAAAGGAAATGTATAGTACTAACCATATGGTTCCAACCAAGAAACATACAATCTTGAATTGAGATTTAGAATGAGAAGCTAGGTGTCATGATATGGAAAGATGGATGTGGTTTAGATAATATTATTAGATTTGATTGCCATATGATGATGTTTTGTGCTATTGACATGGATTACTACACGGTTCCTAGTTTGTTTTTGGCTGCAAAGAGATGTCCATATATGAAAGTTCCATAAATGGTGGTATATGATGGTCATAGAGACCTAGATTATATATTACATGACACATTAGATAGGTTACAAAAAGTTTCTATATTGGGGAACATCCCCAAAACATGCATTTGATCACAACATTGTATAAGTGATAACATGTAGATACATGCACATTTTGGTTCCTAACAAGAGAGATGAGAGTGACATTATAGCATGTGTATAATATTTTGTAGTTACTAATTCTAGGAGAGACGATGTAGGTTTTACCCATAGATATGTCATACCATATTATAAATCCATTTATATTTTGGTGGGGATTTGGGTTATTGGAGATCCCATGATTAAGATGAGTGTTGTGGTGATTTCTAGTGTTCTATGATTATGTAATATTATTTGTGTGTTATTTACCTCATTCATAGCATTGGAAGGTGGAGGGGTATCAATATCATACAATAGGTGGAATATTTGTTAGGTGATAGAGGAGCATAGCAATCGTTCGTAATATGCATGGGATGGTTATTTTTATCTTGATTGTGTAGGGATATCTATATTTTCACATTAAAGAGAGCCATGGTGGTGATGTACCTTTGAGTTCTTTGTTACATGTGTGGTTTTATGATCACATTGATGTATTGTTGGTCCCATATAGATATTTTGGCAAAGTGAGGTGGGTGATGTCAAGGAATTAAGGATTTGATACGATGATATATATATATATATATATATATATATATGGTAGATAGTTTGACACCAAATGATATCATTTGGAATTGTAGACACCTAAAGTATACAAACACTTAGCATTTCCTCCAATTCGGTCAATCGACGCCACTTCGTTAATCAACCCTTCTTCACTCCATTCTCGGATGCCCATTCACGACACCTTCTTGGTCATATTATTCCCATATTTAGCTTATTTGGATAATATCTCTCTTATTAGCTAAACATTCCTCCTTTTGACCATTCATAACCTCCCTAGTTCTCTCTAGACCACTTCTATTGGCTTTGTAGGCTATCTATGAATCAAAATTGGTTATCTAGACCCCTCCCAACTCTAAATGATTCTCTAATGCACTTGATAATCAAGTTTAACTTAAACTAAAACTAAGCTTAGCTTAATAAGTCTAAAGCATGTTTATCCTAATCTAATTAAAAGTACTTTTTGAGCTTTAGTCCCACATGCACCCAAATTCCAAATTCTTCCAAACCAAAAACTATAAATACAAGGCCAAGCCTACCCATTCAAACTCACAATTTTACATAAAACAAAGCCAAACCAAGCCTAAGAAAGCTTTGGGATCTCATTTGTATTAGCTTTAAGCTAATTAGACATTTGATCTTAAGCTTACTTCCTCCATTGTTGAGCTAACACCTCCATTTGCATCCTTAAACCAAGTTTTTAGTAATATGGAGAGAACCATTGGCCTTGAAGCCATTAATGGTGAGACTCCATTCTTGAAAGCTTGAGTTTCATATCAAACATCACACCTTTGATTGCTAAGTTGATCTTTTTAGGTTCAATTTCTTAATTAAGTAATCTAAAGAGTAGAGAGTAGTATATATGCTAGTTTTTTTATGTTTTTGTCAAAGTTATGATGCATGTATAGGATTAACTCTTGTTTATCTCTTATCCCATGGTGCATAGTTGAGTTATCAAAGCTTTGAGGTTCTTTAGCCTCATTCCATAGCTTTTGCAACTTTCCATTGCATACATTTGGCACGCACTTAGTGGGACACTTATGTCCATCCTCCATTAATGGAGGTCTTTTGAGTTCTTCAAAGTTCATTTTCAAGTTTTTTGGATCAAATCACTTGTTATTTCCTCATTTCTATTTCTAACACTAGATAAATGACCTTCATTTGCATGTATTTTGTGGGTTTGATATAGAAATAGGCTTCTTTGACTAACCTTTAACCTGTTTGCTTTTGAAAATTTTCAATTTGATGATTTTGTAGGTTTTATAGGGTGTGCACGTAGGTGTCATTCTCAGGTGCATCTATGTTCAAACAAAAGTGTACATGTTAGTAAAGGGGTGTGTATGCATGACTGCATTCACCACCAATCTTCTAGAGGCCATAACGTTTGCTCCCGAGCTCGAAACGACTCCATTTTTGTTGCGTTGGAAAGGTATTGAAGAGAAATACATAATGGAATCATAAAATTAGGATTTTGACATATAGAAAAATTATGGTTTATGTTATTAAGTAAATATTCATTTTTTAACGTGTCTTAAAGTTTGAAAAATTATCTTTCTTGGTCATTCAAACACTTTGAAAGGTTTTGTGGTACTAATCGAGTTGTTTGTAGGGTTATTTTGGTATTATTTTTTACTAAATTAGTTAATTGATAAAGGTTTTCGAAGTGTGTATGCTCTTCCCTCACACCTTCTAGGTGATCTTGGGAACCAAAAACACTTCAAAACCCTCTTATTGCTTTCAAAAACACTTAAATTATGCTTCCTAATGGATGAACATTTCAAAGTTGGTTAAAAACAAACTCTATCTTTTACAAGGCACACTTAATGTATTTTTTTCATAAAACTTGTTTTAGTTGAGTTTTCATGTTGCGTATGCTCTTCCTTCACACCTTTTTGGTGATCTTAGGAATCAAAAGCAACACACAAACTCTATTTTTATATCATGATATTTTGTGGAAAAATACTAACTCCTTGCATATAGGACCTAATGAATGTCAAAGAAAGGAGGAGCTAAGACAAAACACAAAAAATTCTAATACATGTGTTTTCATTATATAGGTTGCCAAATGGTGTGCCACTTAAAACCACATTAAGTTAAGCAAGATAAAAAACACACCATATTCAAAACATCATATTACAGGTTTCAAAAAGGGTACATCCCTATCCATTCATTTGAAACATAACCCCTTTGGCATAATGCCTTAAGCTCAGCCTTAAGTGGCATTAACAATGGGGGTGGTTCCAAGAACCCTAAAATAGTCCATCGCTTTATGTAACCTCATGGATGAAACGAGGAAGTGCCTCGCTTACCCACTTGACTAGTTTTCCTTGTGATTTAGCATTACAAAGTTGTCTTTATCATGACCCTGGTAAGAGTACATAATGGATGCATTTAGTTGCCACTATACTTGAAGGGGGAAAAGCGAGATACTCCCAAATTAGTCAGTGTGACTTTTTGGGTAAATCGTGTCTACTCTTAGATGACTTTGTAACACCTAGTTGAGAGATCTTTTAAGGAGGCCATTTTGTCTTGAGGCCCACTTTACTAGTCCTTTGTTGCATCTTGGCCATCACAAAGTGATAACTTGTTTGGATTCAGAACCTTGTTTTTGAACAAGGCAAAGAATCCACTTAAGTTGGATCTAAGTGCCTTTCATCACAGAAATTAGACGACGTTTCACTTAGCTTAGCTTCTTTCTCGCCTTCGGATGAGGTGAAGCTCTGCCCAAGTGGCGCTTAGTTTATTTTTCATATTTTGATCTACACCTTTGCATTCTTGTTGCCCATTTGGGAAACAAGAAGGCATCTTCGAGGGAGTGTTGTTATAGATAGTGTTCACCACTTTTTCTGTTTAAGCTCATCCATGTTTGCGGCTAAGTTGTTAAAAATCTAAAGTGTGTGGATGTATCCTCATATCTTTGATGGCCACTTGATCTTGATTTCGGGATCATCATCATAGTTGTATTGATTCATCTTTTGATCTCCTTTGACGTGTTACCTTGTTTGCATTGTCTCGACACAATTAAGATACTTATGTCGTGTTTTTTGTAAACATGATCTAAGTATCCACATTATGGCATTATGACTGCGCACACATCTTAACACATCCTCAATATACCTTGACTTGGTTTTACTTCAAACATTGTCCAAAATATTGAAAGGTGTCGCTTACTGTGTTTGTGTCATTTCAATACCACTTTGGCACTAATATCTTGCTTCTCCGTGAAGCTGGATAGACGTGTCCAATTGGTGTGGTTACATGGCTTACATTTGTAAACCTCGCCCTTTAACATTTTTTCCTTGTTGGTTGTTGAACGTGTCATTATATCCTTTGATTGGGATTCACATCTACCCTTTTTTATTATTTACACCCTATTTATTTTGAGTTTGAGCGTAAATATTGACATTGTGTTGATCATCTTTGCATCGAACTATCACTTTACACATGCATTTGTATAGGTGTTTTTCCTTGTTGATTGGCTTTATGTTTCACACCTTGCATGATTGTTCCTTGTGATTATTCATCGGAAAAATTGTTTTCTAGGACAATCATTTTGATCTCATCGAGATTATGTCATCAAAATGTCTATTTTCCTTAGACCTTCTTTGAGAAAATCATGCACACATCTCCATACTTACCAAATGTCTAGTTGGTTTCCCTTATGCTACCCAAATTGACATGTCACTTCCTTCCCTTTGAAGGAGTTTCCATCCCACTATCTAGATCTAGAAATTTGTGCTTAAATGATGCCAAAAATGACTGACTATCGCGTGGTTTCTCACATTTACAAAAATACGGAACCTAGGTTTAGCAATTCAAATCAAAATATTCCCATTACAACTAAGCCTTGTTTGGTTCTTTGTGTTAGAGATCCCATTTGGGTACCATGTTCCCCACATTCAGCTCATAGTCGGTGGTATGGTTTGGATGCTTCTGATCCAAATTAATATTCAGGTTTCCCCCACTCTTCTTCTTTTGATTCAGATCCAAACTACCATTCGGACTCCCACTCTTCTTCTGAAGATTCGGATCCCAAATATTTTTGGATTACCCTAGATCAAATCTTGAATCACGTCCTCCTTCCTCCTTTCAGGACCTTTATTCCAACTCACCTCAATGACTTCTTCCTCCTTTGAAGACTCATGTGACTCCAAGTTCCATCAATCAAACATCTAATTGGGTCTTGAGTCATGGTCCTCCCTTTCTTTGCGGGACCTCCTTCATTATCGTCTATCTCAATGAAATCTTCCTCCGTCGAAGAGTTCCATGACTTGGGTTACCTCTAGTCAATCATCTAATTCGAATCCTACGTCACAACTTAACAAATGGCTATGTGATCCTAATTTCCAACCTACATTACATCGTCTTCTAGAAAAATGACATAGGTCCAAATCCAAATTGTCCATTCATGAGATTCCTACCACCAATCCTACTTCCTCTCTTGATTCATCTTCTTCTATCAATCAATCTTCCCCACTTATCGGACATGTTTCTTCTATTCAACCTTCTATGAACAAAGAAAAACAACCTCTACTGATTGATTTCTCTTAGAATGAAGAAACAATCAAAGTACACGATGATATCCCTTTAGAGGATTGTAAACAAGGATTCTTTCTAGAACTTGATACGTTCGCGTATTGGGAAAATAAGTTGATTTCCTTTTATCAAAACGTAAAGGAAGAGCATAAGGTCATGGAACTTGATTCTTCTTCTATTCCATCTTCACCTTCCTCTAAGCATGATGAGATGTCATGGTTTGGCATTGATCCATGGCCTATCTTCTCGTTACCCAATCATTCCTTATCTATCATCATTCCTCAATCAAAATCTTGCCTTGGGTCACCGCTGAGTAGCCCATCGTCTTCTTCTATACTTGGGCCACCCCCAAGTAGTCCTCCATTCTCTACTTGTGGGTCACTTCTTGGTAGATATTACCTTCTATTCTTGGGCCACGTCCTAAAGTAGCCCTTCATCATATTCTATCCATGGGACTCCTCTCAAGTAGTCCCTCCTCATATATACTTGGGCCACGCCAAGTAGCCCCTTCATCATATTCTTCTATTCTTGGATCATGTCCCCTTAGTCTAACTTCTTCTATCTTAGGTCCATATTCTAGCAACCCTTTGTCATCTTTAATCGGTGGCTCACCTATAGCCCATCCTAGCCCATCCTTTTCATCCATCATATATTTCTTCTCAATGGTGGTGGCAAGCCCGCATGCAAATCATTTCTCACATCGTTTATAAACATCCATGTTGACTTTCTTCTCCTTCTTCGGGATCGACAAGTCACACATCAACTTATAAGAAACCCAAACAGTTTCTTAATCAAGCTCAAGTCAAAAATTCTAAGAGCTCCAAAGTTTCCAACACTTCCAACAATCTTAGGGTTCAAAATCAAACACGCTTCAAGAACACACATCAATGTAACCATCAAGTATGGCGCAAAGTGCATAAACCTTTGGATAGGGAATTCAATCTCCCACATATGAAATCCATGTTTCAGGATAAATTGCAATCATTTGTTGAGTACGAGCTCACCACGATCATTGAGATTGGGGAAAATATTACGCTTGATAAACAAACACACCTAGTCTCCCTTATCAAGGAAGTCGCAAACATTGTTGTTGGATCTTACCACGTAGAGTGACTTTGTTGGTCCCAACTTTCCAAAAACTATCAAAAATCAACAAAATCAAAAACAATTCAAAATTAAAAAAACATGAGAAAACACAACAAAAATCAAAGGTACAAAGGTCATGAATTGCAATCAAGTATTGCGTACACATGGATGTTTCTCTCTTCCTTTCCTTTCTACTCTTTTGTAAGTCTTCCTACCATTTTCGTCCCTTCAGTGATATTTTGGTTAGCCTTTTCACACATATTTTGTGACATTTATCTCTATGGTATCTATTTGACCTATTCTTTTATCAATTGGTAAATTAAATAACGACTGACCTCTTAGAGATCCTATGACATTCAACATCTAATAATATTATTGCAGGAAATTTTAGACATATTTTTTTACACTAGCCAATGTCATCATCACATCACTTTCATTTCCTTCCATCAAGCCATCAGTGTTTCTTAACCCCTTGTCAAACAAGAGAGCTGAAATAAGTTTCGAGAAAGAAAAAAGAATCAAAATCAATCAAAAAAATCAAAGCTAAAAGCTAAAAGCCAAGAGCAAAAGTAAATTTATACATAACTCTCTCTTGGGGTATTTCCAATAATCTCTATCGGGGCTATGGATGCCTAACTGACAGTAGAGAAATTTTGTGATTAGAATCAAATACATCTCCGTCGGGGCTATGGATGTCTGGCTGGTAGTGGAGCAATGTACAACTATCCTTCCACCATCCATTCACAAAATCACCTTTCAAATAAATCATTCCTACACATTGGCTGGAATGTCTTCACTTGCTATCTATTAAATCTTCTCTTCAAGAGGTAATTAAATTCCATGTGCACACACTGGATCTCTATGAGTAGGTAGGATTAGTATGTTACCAAGTGTCTTTTTTGGACCTTGTTCAAACTCTTACTCTAGTCCATATCTTGTCTCACAATTTGTGCCTTTGGCTAATCACTTCTTCATCGCGAGGCTTCTAAGCTACATTCATATCATTCACATCATTCTTCTACTTCATTCAAAACATCCATGTGTATAAGATTATTTTTTTGCCATGTTTTCGAGACACCTTTGTCCCCTTTCACAAAAACAATCTTCTCCTTCCTTTCTATCATGTGCTTTTAGGCCAACTTACACTGGGGCATCCTTGCTTCTTCCCAACACTTCATTGGTTTACATTCATCATCATGTTGAACCTATCCATAATGGCCTTGGGTCCCACTTCTACTCGTGAAGAGTTTTCCTTTGAATACTCCCACCTAATCGCTAGGGGAATTTTTCATCTTCACCTTCTCATACGCATGTGGCCTTATGCCCTTGTACATCCCATCTACCACTAGGGGCATCCACGCTTCCTCATATTCGTATATGTTTACATAGTTTTCAAAAACTTTCAAAATAGAAAAAAAAACATTCAAATATGTTAGCAAAATCATCAAAAACATTCAAATATGTTTAGAAAACTTCTAAAAATTGAAATTCATCCTACAAAACATCGCTTGTTCATTCTCACTCACTTGTTCATGTGTGTGACTCATGGATCATCTTGATCTACCTCCATCAACAAAAGCTAAGATACTTACTTCATCTATACTTTGGGGCACAACGAGTTGCTTGGTATTGTTTTCAGTAGTGCACATTGCTTTTCATCAAACTGAAATTTCCTCCGTTTTCCTCCTCACATGCATCCTTGCTTGGGCACCATCATTAACCTTGTCATTAATTTGCACAAGTTGGGCTGAAGCTTGATAACAAAAACATTGCATCTTATTTCTCTGTTAGTTTAGCTTGTTTACTTTCTCATATTGCATTGAATTATGTATGTTCCATGGAGTTGGTGTTTTTAGGAATGGACATTTGTTCGTATATGGCTTTTCATGTCATACTACACTTTTGTTCATTCTTTTTAAGAAGGACCGATGATGAAGATCACTAGTAATATGATGAAAAATAAAGTTATTAAAAAGGCATTGGATGGATGTTAACTCATTCCCCCTTCCTCATTCTCCTTGTTCTTCTATCCCCTTTCTTCTTCTCCACACTAATATTTCTTCTATTCTCCTTATGTCATCTTTTTGATCGTCAATCGAGTTCTTCTATCACCCCATCGACAATCGAGGGGGCATCCTTCATTCTACTCCTTTTTCTTCTATCCCTTCAAAACTTTCTACTTGTTTATGCTTGTCTACTTTCTTTGAAGTGACATTACTTACGCCACCTTAAAGAGGGGAAAATGTAGACACCTAAAGTATGCTTACACTTAGCATTTCCTCCAATTCATTGATTGAATCCACTTCATTAATCAACCCTTCTTCGCTCCATTCTCGGATGCCCATTCACGACACCTTCTTGGTCATATTCTTCCTATATTCAGCTTATTTGGCTAATATCTCTCTTATTAGCTAAACATTCCTCCTTTTGACCATTCAGAACCTCCCTAGTTCTCTCTAGACCACTTCTATTGGCTTTGTAGGCTATCTATCAGTCACAATTGGTTATCCAGACCCCTCCCAACTCTCAATGAGTCTCTAATCACTTGATAATCAAGTTTAACTAGCCTAAACCCTAGTTAACTAGCCTAAACCAAGCTTAAATAAGCCTTAAAGCATGATTATCCTAATCTAATCTAAAAGTGCTTTTTTGAGATTTAGTCCCACATGCACCCAAATTCCAAATTCTTCCAAACCAAAAACTATAAATACAAGGCTAAGCTTACCCATTAAAACTCACAACTTTACATAAAACAAAGCCAAACCAAGCCTAAGAAAGCTTTGGGATCTCATTTGTATTAGCTTTAAGCTAATTAGACATTTGATCTTAAGCTTACTTCCTCCATTGTTGAGCTAACACCTCCATTTGCATCCTTAAACCAAGTTTTGAGTAATATGGAGAGAACCATTGGCAATGAAGCCATTAATGGTGAGACTCCATTCTTGAAAGCTTGAGTTTCGTATCAAACATCACACCTTTGATTGCTAAGTTGATCTTTTTAGGTTCAATTTCTTAATTAAGTAATCTAAAGAGTAGAGAGAAGTATATATGCTAGTTTTTTTATATGTTTTAGTCAAAGTTATGATGCATGTATAGGATTAACTCTTGTTTATCTCTTATCCCATGGTGCATAGTTGAGTTAACAAAGCTTTGAGGTTATTTAGCCTCATTCCATAGCTATTTTGCAACTTTCCATTGCATACAAGAATACATACATGGATTTCAAAGGGTGGCCATATGATTACTTTGAGATGTGGAAGATACAATGTAACATGTGGTTAGATGATTTATTTCCCGCCATGGGTAATTATTTAAGTATGAGCACTGACGTGATAGTTTAGGATCATGCAGGAGGTTCCTCCAACACCATATGAATGGAGGAGGTCCACTCATGTAGCCTATAGAGAGGGGATGTGTAAAACACAAACCCTAGCTAAGATATTTCCCCCCATCAATGGATGAGGTAGATCCATTGGTTATAATGAGTGATTAAGATGATGTATACTACATTGCGGCTTAAGCAAAGTGATAGGAGATGAAATGGGTGTTATTGTTTCCTATTATAGTAGGTGATTTAGGAGGTCATGTTGTACCTAGAGGAGTAGTGTTGTAGGGATGCCTTCATCCATAGGTGGAGAAGATAATAGAGGGTGAGATGTCCCTAGTGGAGATGTCATGATAGCACCATTTGTATAGTGTAAGTATTATGTGATGTTTAACATTTTGATTAATCAATAGATAGAAATGACATTGTTACTTTTATATATGTTGATATAGATGTGTTATTAATTAAAGGTTATACTTATTGGACCATTGTTGTAGATGCATTTATGCAGAAATTTCTCCATAAAATTTTGGGGATGTAGTGACTAGATGTATACTTAAGTGATTGAATGACATATTGGGCGAGCATGTGTACTTATTTGACCTAGTTTTGGTGGTTGAATCCACATGTGTAGTATTATAGATTGATTAGGATGAGATCCAAGAAAAGAGAGCACAATGGTTGGATGCCCATATTAGGACTTAATTGGAGTAATATTTTTCAATGAGATTAGATAAGTCCCAAACACAAGTATACACGGGTTTTGGTAGAGAATGCCACATGTACATTAGTGATTATCCCACTATTAAGAGAGGTTAATATTGAGAGGTCATTTTAAAATTGGAGGGGCCTCAATCTCTTGATATTTAGTGCTTATTGAGAGAATTAATGAGAATGAGTGAATACAGAAAGGAAATTTTCATTTTTTTGTACACACACACAGTGGTTTTGGAGTCATGGAAAAATTACGTTTAGCATATTAGTTATATATTTTATAGTGTAGATGATGAGATAAATAAATGTATGTGATGATTTATAGATGTATTTGATTTATTTTTGAAGTGGGTGTATATCAATTTATATGATGGTATTCCCATTAGATGGTGTATTTATATTGTTAATATTAGTGACATGTGTAATGTGTAAGAAAGATAGAGTAGAAATGACTAGGATATTTGTCAGTTCATATGGATTATAGGATTGGGAAATTGGTTGTGCATTTATGATGATGTGTGTAGTGATGAGAAGGCATAATGGGTTGTATGTGTATAACATCTACAGAATATATCATGAGAATATAGCAAGATGAAACATATTCTTTAAAAAAATAAGGTGATCCTCATTTATGCCATAGGTACTTAGTGAAAGGGTAGAAATCATGAGAACATAGATAGTGAGTGCATTATATGGGTAAGTAAAAAATTTAATTGACACATTAAGTGGGACTAGGTGTGAGTAGTCACTCTAGAGACCAAAGGTGCATGCTCGACGAAAATCAAATGTGAACCTTGATCTTAAGCTGGAGATGTCACCAATGGTGCTAAAATAGTTTATATGAGTCACTTATACAACTTTTAGTATAAAAATTTCTCTTTAGAAAACCATTTGTATGTAAGTTGTTGTGGATCTTATGGAGGAATAACTTCATTATGATAAACATTGTTTGGTATATCAATGGATTAATTCTTAGTGAGATTAATCCTTGTTATCAAATGATGTAATAGAGGATGTGAATTTGATATGTTAGAAGAGCATGTATTGAAAGTGATAATGGATTTTTCCTCAAATAACTTAATTTTTTTCTCCAATGAGTAATAATCATTATCACAATGTCCATTAATATGGTGAAAATTGTAAAAATTCCTTCCATTTTCTCATTCAAGCATGTGAGGATGATGATAGTAATTATATGGAAACCGAATTAACTCCTATACAAGTAGAGTAAGTAGTATGCCATGCATATGATCAATAGTTTTTTCAAAATGTAGAAATTTATGATTAGGCCTAGGAGGAGTCTTTGGGATAACTCTTGGTTTAGGCTTGG
Organism: Taxus wallichiana var. yunnanensis; assembly: GCA_018340775.1. Classification (NCBI taxonomy): domain Eukaryota; kingdom Viridiplantae; phylum Streptophyta; class Pinopsida; order Cupressales; family Taxaceae; genus Taxus; species Taxus wallichiana. Next base: position 139,982,373 of record CM031236.1, read on the forward strand.
GATTATAAAAATTGTTACCATGTTGTAGAACCTTAACTTGAGTATCATTATGTACTAATTATGGTGGTTCATCATAGTCATACATAATATAAAAAAACAATATTTTCATTGGAGGTGTATGGTGATGTGGGAGTGTAAGATCTCACTTTAGATCAATAACACGTAGACAAAGCTTGGTAAATGAATCACATGTGTTGTAGAGTAATTATTCCTTAAGAGGTCGTATGAGACCTCGACAAAAGATATATTACATCTCTAGGTCAATGGGTTGATATAATAATAAGTGCATGTTTGCTTTGAAACATAATATATAGTCATATATAGGTTCAGTCTCACCTTGATGTAAAGAGGGTAAACACTCATATGTAGCCCTAGGGCCTTTATTGTAACTAAATTGGGCTAGGAAAACATCTTCAAGTTCTAGAAAAGTACTTAGATATCCACTAGGAAGGTGAGTAAACCAATACATAGCCTCTCCTATGAGACTCTTAGGGAAAGATTTGAGAAGTAATCTATACTTGTCATATGATACCATGATTTCCTATAATATTTATAATGTAGATAAGGATTTGAGGTACCATCAAATAATTAGAATGAAGGCATGAAAAATTTCTAGGGAATTTTTATTGGAATATTTTACGCCAAATAGGATTTCCATAAATAGTATTAGAATCAATGCTAGCATAGTAAGCTTTTCTCTCTAGGGTCAAATTATGTACTTTAAGTTGAAAAAATCATACTACATGCAATAAGAGAGAGGACTCTTAAGGATATATGGTATAGACATATAGAGGCTCATTTAATGGATATACCTTAGCATTAGTAGTGGTCATAGGAATAGTATTTCCTTTGTTAATGTGGGGTAATGTATCATTAGGTGGAATTTGGGGTTCTATGGGCTTGGTCCCACATTGAGGTTTGAAAGGATTATTACTATTATCCACAAGCAAATCATTCATACTAGGAGATGAAACTAGACTATGCATATTACATGCAACTAGAGGAGAATCAACATGTTCTTTTTCTAAGAGAAATAGAAATCACCATTATGCACATTATCATCTACAAGTAGTGGAGAAGAAGTAATAATAGAATCATTGCATTTTCTTTCAAGAGGAGAAGTAGAAACACAAGTTGTATCAATCATAGTATGTGTAATAGGAATGGAATCATTTGTATCATTGTTGCATTCAAGAGTATTAATATAAACATTAGTGGTGCAAGAAAGATCATTTCTTTCACATTCAATGAGAAGAGTAGAAACACAAGTAGAATCATGTATGTGAAATAGAAATGTTAAAATCAATTTCACTAGTTTTACATTCAAGAGGATTTGGAGAGACACAATTTTGTTCTTTGATATCATGTGCAAGGGAAGTAAAATCATCATGTACATCATCACTAGGTCACTCACTATGAATGGATGCTAACTCATCATCAGAAACATAAGGATCACCATCAATCGGTGTAAGAATAGAAGGAATATCATCCTCATGCAAGCTAGAAACACTCTCATCATCACTAGAGTATATAGGATTTATGGTTGTAGGAAGGATATCTGTGGGTGGAGGGGAAGGTATTTTTCACCATAACTATCATAACCAACTAAATTACTCTCAAAAAGTGACATATATAACCATTAGTAGTCGAAGGGGCACATATAAATGTTGTGGTCTCAACTATGACTTTGGATTATTTAGGGGTAGGGGAGGAAGAGTGTTATGTGTTGGAGAAAAGTGGGGTGGTTTTTCTCTAAATACAAGAGGATTGGCATCTTGATCATAATTATATAATATATATGCTATCCCAAATTTCCCCTCGGAAAGTTTGGTCGAACAAGCCTTACACATAAATAAAAAAATGAAGGGAAAATATTCAGATCCATAAGCTCGAGTTCGGAACAAGAAAAGTGAAAATAGAGGCCGAGAAAGTCAAATTCGACCCTGCACAAGAAGAAATAGAAGAAACGGTTCTTTTGGGAATTTCCATGTCTTAAATCTATTTAATTGGTGTAGAAGGACTCAAATATGGGATAATAGGGTCAGAAAAGAAGGGGCGATGCTACAAAGGAACTAGAAACTGGAAGAAGAAGAAACGATGAAGATTCGAAGTCCTCGGGCTTGAAACAGTTCGGGAAGGGTCCAAAATGACTAAGTATGGAAGAGGCAAAGCAAAGGAGCCATGTTTCTTTTTTTTTATTTTATTAAGGAGCCATGTTTCTTAATGACACTTATCCAAAGGAAAAATTTGGGTTGGGTTTTCAAGCACGTGTGGTGCCTCCATGTGTCATTCCAACGGGGGCAGAGTCATTTGAATAGTCAATGAAAAAACAAGCTAGCGGAGGTGCTAGGTGTCTTAATGGCATTGATTCCAAGATTGAATAAAGATAAGGTTTCCAAAAGAGTGCTAGACTAACGCATGTCCCAGAGGAAAGTGGGGCATTGGGAAAAAAATTATTTTTCACCCTTTACCTCAAAAGGGGGTAATGGTTGTAAAATGGCCCATAACTCTTCCTAAGGAAAAAGTCAGCACTTAGACCCGATTCAAAGTCAAGGCGGGAGATTTGGGAAAGAAGTTAAATTTTTCCTTTCATTCAAAAGGCATAAAGGAAAAAGTTGGAGCAAATCTCCCCAACCAACCAAATACTACCATGTGTCCCATATTAAAGAGGGGCCCATTTTTCAAACTGGTTTTCCCGCTCACTTGTATGAATTCGATACAAACTTTGAAGGGGCATATCTTTCGACTTAGGGCTTGAAATATTGTGAATCGACACCATTGGAAATATCTCGGCCTCACCAATGCAATGGAGGTCTCGAGAATTTATTTTTGAGGAGGTTTGGTAAAGGAAATGGAGTAAAAAGTTTCAAGCTTTGAACGGGATACACCAATCTCAACAACTAGATTGGATTCATTCTATTTCCTCCATTTCCTCTCCCTCAAGAGCAGAACCAAGGATTGATGCAAAGTAAAGATAGATTTGGGGCATATTTCATCAGAGGCATTAACAATGGTGATTGAGTTACAACTTTTTTTTTTTGAATTCTTTTTCCCTTCTCTTTCTTTTCTTCTATAAAGTCGAGGGAAGGATCCATTGTAAGAGGGTTGGACATTATTTGTTTTGTAGGCTCCCTTATCCTTCTATCAAAGGAATATGTGGGGTTCAAGCCTTCTATCAAAATTGCATTACATTTCGCCTCTTGGCTACTTTGTAATGGATTGTATCAATCTACTGAGCAATAAAACACATCCGTGATTGATTTTAGATCCTTCTTGTCTCTTTTTCTTTCATATGTTCTTTCATTATATATTTGGCTATCTATGTTTGTCTATTATATGCATTTTTTTGGTTTTTTTCTATTATCAAAACAAGTGTCCATCATTCCTTTTGGTGCATCACCTCATAGTTTAGATTTGTTTTAATTTATGTATTCCTTATATCCTATCTCCTTGGTAAAGTTTATATTAGGATTAAGAACAAACCCTCTGTAAGATTCTATGTATGCACCTAAATAGAGGAATAAGGAACCAACCTTCAACTGGAGAGCTTTCCCATTTTTGTAAGGTCTCACACCTGGGGAAAGTTCAAATGTTATGAAATCACACCAAATGAGCCTGCCTTAGAAAAGTAGATCTTTAGAGCTCATTTGGGGATGTTGTGATTCTATACTAACAATATCATCACTACCAACATAGGGAAACACATATCTTTCATTCATATAAGTGGTATGGACCTGATTAGAGGGATTATAACTACTATTTTTCTGCAAGGCATGAATGCAATCCATAATCACTTAGATAATATAGATGACGATAAAAAAATGAAACACTCACCCTAAGGCAGCCCTAAGGTTTGGAAAATATTAGGCCTAATGCAAAAGGAACTAGCAAGATAATATATTAGGTGAATGGTTTGGTCAAAAGTGGGCTCAACAAAATGTATCACCCTAATTAATTTTAATTAGGTTTATGAATGATATTATTAAAACTAAACTTATCAATACACTTCATATTTATGATACATATCATATATAAGAAGTATCGATATGAAACTCACAATAGATAAGAAAAAAAATACATACAATTTTAAGTGTTAACAGAGTGGAAAGAGGCACTTATCTAGTTCATAAAGCTATTTGAGTATGTTAGTGAGTGATGTGGATAGGAAAAAATATGGGAATTGGTAAAATCCAATTTTATGGATCTGGAACTCTCTATGTAAGACCATAAAAATGGATGGAAAAAATGGTGCAATATAGACCTAACTATATGGTATTAAAACTACGAGAAAATAGGGATATACAATTAGTAGTGATCATTATGTTTTGTTGTTTTTCACTCTATGGTATCTTCAACTTCACAAAAACATTAGATGTTGCACCTAAACCTATAAAATAAACTCTATCTATCTTATAACACACTCAAGTAAATCATTATCTCTAAAAACAAAGATGAAAATACTTGAGTTAGACTAATCTGATGCTCCCCTCATTTGTGATTCTTTGAGTGTTGCACTACATTTCATACTTAATGTAGTTCTCCTAGATCTTTCTGTTGATGTCCATGAAACTATCCCATTGACCTAGTCTTCCCCTTGTGCCTCAAAACTAATAGAAGGCTATGGTACTTCATCCGAATAAAAACCCTTATGTCCATATGAAAATTCTTATTTATGCCCTATTATACTATGTATGCATTATTAAGATGTATCTCTCATAATCTTGGCTCAATACATGGTAGATAAATAGGTTCTTTCCAAATAGTAAATGCATACATTAGACTTGTATATATATTTGTGTTCTTAACTTGAATTTTGAACCTTAGTGGTGGGAAAGGATGGCCTAAAACATAACAAAGGTACTATAAAATAGTGATGGTGACTCAAAATATAAAAATTATATTAAAAGGGAGTATGGGACCATACAACTAAGTTAGTACCATATCGACTTTCTTGATACATCTGTATGATTTTGGAATGACATAATATGGGACAAAAATGAAAAAGGAAATGACAAGGATCACTTTAACTTGACATAAAACCATGATAGAAGACTACAACATTGACATAAGACTAGTCAAACCAAGCAATAAAGGATGGGAGAAGAAGGGGTTATGCCACTAAGATATAGCTTTAAGGTTCAAAATTCACACATATGCAAGTGATAAAAAAATGATGTAATAATGATTTTATGTATTATTTGGTGTCTACAGTTAGATTATCATGAATTATCAACTTACAAGTCATCTTCCTAAAAACCTCTTTTCCTTCTTTTTGAGTAGTGTAATATGAGGATCACCCTTCCTTACTTCTTAGAAAAGTTTCCTCACCACTCAATTTTATTCAATGTGATTTTATGTCTTTAATTTTCTCATTTCATATACATGTTGCTATGCATTTTGCAATCCCAAAAATTCAAAACTTGAGCCACGAAAACTAAGACAAATGTGAAAAGTTTCTCTTAAGTCTTTCCTAACCCCTCTCCTTTTTAGTTTGTCTTTTGTATCATGATCATATAAAATTTTAGGTCCTCCTAATATGTTTAAAAAACATGTGTAGGTGTTTTAAATTATGTGACAAGATAAATTCTTCCATTCAACAAAGCGTAACTTAAGACTAGTTCTGCGGTAGGCCTAGAAAGGCCAATTTTCACCATTTCAAGTATGATTTGCATCCTATGGGAAGGTTCCAAAGGCCCATAATCATCGGGAGGTTTTATTGGATATCCTTGAAGGTTTTAGAAGTGATTTAGGAATATTTATGGAATCATTTTTTGGTTTAGGGATAGACTATGTCAAAACGGTTTTTAGATGTAAGAGTGAAGGGTCAATTATGAACCTAAACTTCTCTCGGATGATTTTACGATCTCCATAATGAGTTATAAGGTAAAAATAGGAATTTTAAATCTTAAATAATTATCTACATGGTGGAATCATCACATATTTTCAAAGACCTAGGCACTTCTTAAGGAAATTCAATCTTTGTATGCACACCCGATTATTCCAAAAAGAAAGGAGCCATTAGAGATGAAATAAGAAGAAGGTTCTGAAACCTACTCCATTGATATTTAAATTTTCTTGAGAGAACAAATAATACAAAATTTCATGTCAAAATCCATCCCCATGCTCGGGAATTGTATTTTCAAGTCCTCTCTTGTGCGGGTGTGTTTCCACACTTAATCAAATTTTAAAGTGCCACATGTTAGCTTCTTGCTCCATGGAGCACTTATTTCCCATTTTTCCCTTTCCTAGATAGACGGAGGGACACAAAATTTCCCAAGGACATCCCCTCTCTCTAGTTCCTCAAGCGACCCTCCTCGGCTGGTAGAGTGCTTAATTGGCTAAGTTTGTTTCCCAGCGTGCACGAGATCATGTCAAGTGGAATCATCTTTCTCAAAGAGTAATTTATCATCCCTTTTTCTAAGGGAACATAGGGGACACAAAAATTCATGCACGATCATCCTCTTCCAAGGTTCTTCATGTGACTGTTTCACAACCCCCAATTGCTCAAGTAGTTTTCTCAAACTTCCTCACATTGCACCACAAGATGACAAGTGTTAGCATCTTACTCAAAGCAAATTTTCGTGTCTAGACATGATAAATCCATCAAACCATAGTTTAAACCACACTCAACTTTCACTTAACCATGATCAAACTGAGTTAGCTAGGAATGCAAAAAAATTAAACTCATTTTAAAGATATCTCCTCTGCATTGTTTAGCCATCCTCTAGTTTTTCACCTAAAAGATTCAAATGAAATCATAACACAATATCCATTCTTCCAAAAACGTTCTAGAGTAGCCATGACCACAAAAAGGATTTTTTCTCATAACTTGCAAACCAAAAACCGATTTCACCAAGGTTTTGGTGAAGACTCTACTCTCAAGCTGTTGTGATCATGGAAGATTCAAGCCTCCATTAATGGATGTCATCACACATAAGAAAACTTGAAACCCTCCATCCCAAAAAAATTTCCTTTTTTATTTGAAAGAGTTCCAACATATAAAACAAAACAAAAATTGGAGCACGGGATCCCAGGAAGATCGAATCGATGAAGGAATTTTCATTGCAAACAAACACTAGTAAGTGAAAATTATAAAATATCAAGTTCTAAGTTCAACGACTTACTAAAAATAACAAACCTCTAAAATCATCAAGCTCCAATCATCATAACATTCGAAATAATGCAAAACAATAAGTAGGGTAAAACAAACAGTTTTCAAAAGGTAATGGCTCAAAAAAGTAACTTGTTAAAAAATAGAAACTTCCTAAAATTGGTAATAAGTAATAGATATGAGTTTAGTGTTCCAAGATATTCATAAGAAATAATTTATACAACAAGGAAAAATTCCCAAAATAACAACTCCTGGTCCCACTTGCCAAAAATAGAAAGTTTCTATTCTTAGTGCAGAAAGTTATTTTTGGCTCTATTTTCATCACATTCATGTTTTCCATCCTCACATGGTTTTAAATTTATATCATATCTAAAAAAGAAAATCCATCCTCCACAAGGATCTTAAAGCATCATTATAATAAAAATTATGTCAACGAGCAAGAAATTTATCCTCACTCTCATTGTGAGATCAAGAAGGAACCATCATAAGTGATGCACATAGTTATCTTAGGGGGAGGTCTCACAACAATGTTCCTAAACACTCATTCATAAATCTGAAATGTTTGTGCATCTTGCACAAGGATGATATTGTGATCACCATGCCTCAAATCAATAATTTCTTCATCAACGAAAATCAGTCAACCCCTTATATCTCTCTCTCTCTCTCTAATTTTATTTTGAGAATGTAATTTTTCTATTTTGTACTATTCACTTAAATAAACCTTAGTTAAAAATTTTAAGAGTCCTTTTTCCAACAATATGAAAAATACTCACTTCCTAGGAATATGAAAGGTCACAAGTGATGAAGACAGGTGAAAGGTCATATGAGGGATAGATGAAAGGACATATTGTAATTCTATAAAATGTAATGGCTTATCCATTCCAAATGGATGGTAATTTTGGTTGCATGTATGTTGTTGAGATTACCACTTCTACATCATTAAATAAAGTTACAATTCTTTCATTTATTTATCAATGTCCCTCTACTCTCTCTTTCCAACTTTGCATATATGATAATCTTGTAAAACCAAGAAAGGTGTCTACACCTTTGATAAATGAATCAATGGAAGTCTATGTCTATGATTTGTTGTGTCTTATCATTTTTTGCATTGTTGTGTTCTTCTAATTGGATGTGGACTTACTCTGGTTATTGTATGTGAACTTTGTTAGTGCCTACTCACAATAATAACCCTCTCTCTCCTAATTTCCCCAACTCCCCTTTACCTCTCTTCACTGAAAAAACTTCCCTTGTACTTCATACAAGAAATTTTCAGCATGTTTAGTGGAGTGTTCCTATGTGATCCCTAGCCTATTATGCACCCCACAACATTTAGATAGTTTAAGTAGTTTACATTCAATAATGGGAGCCTCCCCATACAAAAGGAGGGGCTTAGCCCCATACTATTGGTGAAGACTTAATAATTTACAACAACAAATTATTTCTCCAATAGTTTTTTTCAAGTCCATTCGGGAGATATATCCCCTCGTGACCGATAAAGATCTCTGAAAATAAAATAAAAATAGATTTTCAAAAATCCATAAAATTTAAAATGTTGAAAAATACAAAAATATGTTTGAATGTTCAAAAGCTTGTTGCAAACCTATTAGGAAATATACACTTTCCAAGTTTCCTTTCTAAGTTATTTGAGGAAATTGGAAGAAAGAAGTTACATTTGAGTTGATCATATAGGTGGCATTTTGACCCCACATTCAAGAACGAAACAAAGAGATAATTTTAGACTTCCCATTGTATCGGTAAGAAGACAAGTTCCTGAAAAACCTCTTGAAGGTCATACTGAAGAACCAATTGTTGAACAACTAGTCCTCATTCATCCTAAAGGAGAAAGAAAAGAAAAAAATGAAGACAAAGAAGAAAGGATGGCTATAATTGTTTCCATGGGGAAAAATAACTTGTATATTGGCTTTAGCTCCACCACTTCATGAACTTCCTAAAAGGATCATGAAAGAACATTCTCAAATTCTTTGGAGATGGTAAGCAATGTACTAATGATCATATCACAACATATGAGATCCATTTGAGTGTAACAAAAAGATGTGGAAATTTTTTGTTCATAGAAACATTACAAGATTTTGCTATGGATGGTTCTACTAATTTCCATCATGTAAATAACTTATTGGCATGATATGATAAGTAAATTTAAAGAAGGTTCAAAATATAGAGTATGCTCATACCCTCCTTTCTCAACTTACTCAAATGAAGAAAGAACCACAAGATCCTCAAGAGGTTTTGTGGTAAAATTTAGATAAGTTAATCAACAAAATTCGATATTGCTTTGTCCTACTATGAGATAATATGAAGACCTTCTTTGTTAATTCTCATATTCCTAAATTAATTTAATACTACAAAGAGTTCAACCAAAAATTTGGACAACACTCAAGAAATTTCTATTGGAGTGGAAGATGACCTAATCATGTCAAGGAAGATCAAGAATCCTTCAATAAAGAATAAAGCCCATAACTCCAAAGATGAAAGAACTGGTCCATTTTCATTGAAGTTGGCTAATGAATTGACAATGTTGAAGAAGGAAATTTCCGACATGCATCATATAATAACCAAAGTATAAATCAAATTATAAGAACACCGGAAGGATTTCCACGTTGGGAGGTAGGAATCTCCACAGTTAATGCAATATGTGAGGCCAATGAAGATGAAGGAGAAGAAATTATTGAATCAAAAATTGAAGAGGAAGGAGAAGAAGAATGTGTTAGGATTAGGTATTGTGAATTTTCACCTGATGAACATTTTGAAGAATCCATAGATAACTACTCCTATGCGGTGTTCACTTGATCACTAATAGAGAAAGAGGATATTCTTCTACTTCCCAAGCTAAGAAATTAGATTCTCAAGTGGTGACTCTATGAAAAAAATAATGAAAGGAGGATCATCAATATGCTTCTATGGAATCATAAGAGAGGAAGCACCTGAGGCTGTCTCAATCAAGCACTCTTATACCTCTTTGAAGTAAGTCTCATTACAATTCTCTTGATAAATGAATGTATGTTTCTGTTGATCCTAAAAATATGAATCATACTCTTGTTAAGGCTTTCATAGTCCCTAAAGTGCTTAAAAATTCTCCACCTTTTAACATCATTGACCATTTCAAGAAATATTAAATTCAAATTTCTAAGTATGAGTACTTGAAAACTCATCCAAAGCAATTTGATAGGCTAAGTTTGTTTTTCAAAGTAACTCAAATCCACATTTCAAAAATTCCACTATCGAATAAATACCTCTAACCCCTCAATCCACTTCTCATAAGCTGTCTTGCTTCCACATCCTCCACCTTTAGGAATATAAAACCTTTCTATGGAACCTTTCAAGTCAATGTGTACAAACTTAAAAATTACATTATTGACTCTAGTTCTATGAACAACATCATGCCTACAAAAGTTGTTAAAGATCTCTCTCTCTCTCTCTCTCTCTCTCTCTCTCTCTCTCTCTCTCTCTCTCTCTCCTACTAATAGCCATTGTTACTCTATGGAAATAAAATATGTGCCTATGGTTGGCCAAGTTAAGAATTATCATGTGGCATTTGAATATTTTCTGATGAAAATATCACAATGAGAATTATTTTAGCAAACATGCTAGCCTCATAAGGTATTTTGTTGAGCCAAAGCTTCTATCGGTATGTTGGTGGAGATATACAAATGGATTGGTCACATATATTATTCCTATAAATGGTAAAATGAAGAAACTTTTTCCCATTAGGAAAATAAAATACATCATTTAGAATCTTGATGACCCAAGGAAGATATTTTGTTTTAGGATACAAAGTATTACAACTTGTTCATAGATTCGAAAGAAGATTTTGAGATTTCTGTGTTGATGGAAGAGTATCCTAGTATCAAATATTTTTTCAAAATACATCATGATAACTTGATGGAATCAAAAATTTAAATCATGTACTTTGTATTGGATGTGAGCATGAATGGAGTTTCTCCACTAGATGTTGATGATGGTCATGTGAGTCTTGACTTACAACAAAGTAATATCGAAGTAATAAGAAATACGGATCAAGAAGGATTTATACCAAACAACTTATTATCAAGTTATTTCAACATTTCAAACCATGTTCTCAACATTTGGTATGAAGTTCCATTCAACGAGTATGTTTGTGAATACAAATATTTATCCTTCTCATTAGAAGAGAATGAAAAGGGATGCAAGAATGAAAAGATGTTTCATCCCTTTGAATTCAAATCCACTCAAGAAGATGATGATTTCATTACAGAAATGGACTCCCTAGTTCTTGGTGGTCAAGATTGGGAAAATGACAATATAAATATTTCAACTCTAATTTTATACGTTTTCCCCTTTCATGAGGATAGAGATATTATCAACGAAGAATGAAAAGATGAAATGGTATTTGATCCCAAGGACAATTTTTGTTCAAAATTAAAACCTCTTGATAAGGAATGTATGGATAAGAACATGCTTGCATCTTTCAAGATCAACTCCACTCAAAGAAAAGGTGATTTCACCATGAATATGGACTTTGAAGCTCAAAGTGAAAAAGATGGAGAAGATGATGATTTCCATGTTGCATGCCCAACCTTTAGCTCATTTTATTTCCAATATAATGAATCAACTTTAAAATCACACCATGGAAGGAAGTATTTCAAGAAAGGACCAATGTGCATGAAATAAGACAATTTGGAAAAACTTGTAAACATGGAACATCAAGAGGCTAATGATAATGTTGAAGCTTCCAAAACATCTATCAAGAATCAACTTATGAAAATAGTGGTCATGAAGAAGATGAAAATAAATAACAAATTCCTATCAAGTTTCATAGTCCCTAGTATGAAAATGATAATTTGAGTATGATTAAAACTCATCTTCATAGGAGAGAAGGAGAATCGACAATTGGAATGAATTGAGGAATCAATGAACGGATATATATAAGGTTCCAAAGAAACAAAGGAAATGAAATGACTAGGTGGGTCATCAATTGTAATAACAACCATGTGAGAGTTCTCAATAAATTGAGAAAAGAATCATATTTTAGTGAGCTTGTCAATGGATTTGCGGAAGAAAGGTATTTAGTGGTATTCGTATACATGTAAGCACTCAATTTGAATTGGTGCTTAAATGAAAGTGGGTTGTCCCCCACATGTACATAGGTGATTTGATTTGTGTTGTTTTTTTTTGTTTTTTGGTGTGTTTCTCTTTTGATTGTGAGTTTCCCTTTTTGTCATGTGTTTGTTCTTATTGTTTTTGTGCATGTGACTTTTCTTGTTGTTTAGTGTAGTAGGCTTGACTCTATTACCCAATGGATAAGGAACTTGTCTAATTACGCAAGAATTCTGAGGTTCTCTATTTCCCTTTACATTCCAATGTCCCTGATTAAGAGCTAGTTGTTTTCATGTATTTTTGCATCCCAAAATTTCATAACTTGAGCAATGAAAACTAAAAAAATGTGAAAATTTACTCCCAAACTTCCCAAACCCCTCTCTCGGTCATTTTTTCTTCCATATCATGATCATCCCAACATTATAGGTCCCCTAATATGTTTAACATTCATTTTTAGGTTTTTTAAATGATGTGACAAGATAAAATCTTCCATTCAACAAAGTATAATTGAAGACTAGTTCTCTGGTAGGTCTAGAAAGGCCAATTTTGGCCATTTCAAGGTAGGTGTGCATCCTATGGGAAGGTTTCAAAGGACCATAATTATATGGATGTTGTAATGGAGATATTTTATGGTGTTGAAATTTATTTAGGAATATTTATAAAATATTTGGTGGATTCGAGGATAGACTTTGTAAACTCTAGTTTTATAGGTGCGAGGAGTGAAGGGTCAAACTATGAACCTAAACTTCTCCAGATGATTTTGGGAGCTCCATAAGAAGTTATAAGGAAAAAAAAATGAATTTTAAATCTGAAATAATTGTATATAAGGTGGAAGCATCAATTTTTTTCCAATTCCTAGCGCTTCTTAGAGGCGATTCAATATTTGCAAGGGAACACCCTATTGTCTTGAAGACAAAAGAGGATTTTTTTGGATATGAAATAAGAACCAGAGTTCTAAAACCTACTCCATTTATCTTGAAATGGTATTAGGAGTCAAATAAATATAAAATTTCATGTCAAAATATCCCTCCATTCTTCAAGAATCATGTTTTCAAGTCCTCTCTCATGTAGGACATGTTTCCCACTTAGTCAAATTTTGAAGTGCCATATCTCAGACTTCTTGCTCCATGGCACACTTTTGTGTTCATATTTTCCCTTTCCCAAGGGGATATAGGGGATATAAAAATTATCTCAATATAATCCCCCCTCTTTGGTTCCTCATGTGACCCTCCTCAGCTCGACATAGTGTTTAACAAGCATTTGTTTCCAAAATAACAGGTTCTAAAAAAATAAATTGTTAAAAATAGAAACTTCCTAAAAATGGTAAAAATCATCAATGGAGGTGATTTGAGTATTCCAAGATATTCAAAATATATAATTTGAGAACAAATGAAAAATTTCCTAAAATAACAAGTCCCACCTACCAAAAATAAAAAAATTCAATGTTTAGTGAAAGTTGTTGGTGGCTCTATTTTCACTCATCTCACTAATTTTTTCCATCCTCACATAGCTTTAAATTTGTATCACAAATCAAAAGATAAAATAAACCCTGCACAAGGATCCTAAAGTATCATTCTAATCACAAATTATGTCAAGGAGCTAGAAAGTGATCCTCGGTCTCACCTTTGTGAGATCAAGAAGCAACCATCATTAGTGATGTATGTAGTCATCTCGGACTCACAGCGGGAGGTCTCACAAAAAAAATCTTAAACACTTATTGATAGTATGATGTGTCCATGCATCTTGCAAAATGATTAAATTGTGATCACCATGCCTCAAATAATTAAGTTCTTCATCGCCAATGATCAAATAACCCCTTCTCTTTCTCTTTCTCTTTCTCTCTCTCCATATTCTAATTTTCAATTAGGGATGTAATGTTTTCTATTTTTACTATTCACTTAATTAACCCTTAGTTAAACATTGTAAGAGTCATTTTTCTAATAATAAGAAAAGAATCACTTTCTAGGAATATGAAAGGTCACAAGTGATGAGGACAGGTGAAAGGTCATGTGTGGGGTAGATGAAAGGAAAAATTGTAATACTATAAATTGGAATGGCTTCTCAATTCCAAAGGGTTGAAAATTGTTAATTGAATGTATGTTGTTGATATTACCACTTCTACATCAAGAAATAAAGCTGCAATTCTTATATTTCTTTATCAATGTTCCTCTACTCTCTCTTTCCAACTTTACATATATGATAATCTTGTAAAACCAAGAAAGGTGTCTACCTTTGATAAATGAATCAATGGAATTTTGTATCTATGATTTGTTATGTCTTATCATGGTTTACATTTTTGTGTTCTTATAATTGGATGTGGACGTAATCTCTTTATTATATGTAAAATCTGCTAGTGCCTACTCACTAGAGTAACCCTCTCTCTCTCCTAATTTCCCCAAATCCCCTTTACCTCTCTTCATTTGCAAGTTATTCCCTTGTAATTTGTACAAACACTTTTCTGCAAGTTCAGTGGAGTGTTCTATGTAATCCATGGCATAAACACCCCAAAACATTTAGATATTTTAAGTAGTTTACATTCAATAATGGGATCCTCCCTATACACAAGAAGGAGAGGCTTAGCCCCATTCTATTTATGAAGACTCAATAATTCGCAACATGAAAAATTATTTCACCAACACTCTGTACTAAAATGGTCAATACCCATTGTTATATTATTTCATCATAAGTCTATTTCCCAATATTCAATAATGTATTTTTACTCAATGTAACTATTATAGGTAACACATACATCAAATCAAAATCTACACTACTCGAGATACATCAAAATAATATATGTAACATCTAGATCTCATGTTAATAAAGAATTCCAACATTCAAACCATGCAATATGTACTCAACATAAAACACTATCTACATAAATATTATCTCTCGTATGATAAAAAAATCACAATAAAATGAGGTTCATGAACTTCTCATAAATGTCTATAAATCATCTAGCATCATCATCCTCAATAAATACCTCAAAGGGAGCTCAAGAACTTGAGGCCTCCCTTGCATTTGTTTGACCATGAAAAAATGATAATGCTCTATAATATTGTAATCTCTCTTCTATAACACCTACTTATGGCCTATAATCTACATGTAGATACTCAATTTTTAATTTACCCTTTTGAAATTGGTTCTTACAATTTTGCTTCTTGTCTAAGAAAAAAACACTACTTATTCCTACTTAGTGTATGTTACAAAATCTTTCCTAACTTGTTCATTTTCATACACCTTGGTGTCGATGATTTTAAATATTAATACTTAAAACCAATGCTTAAACTCTTTTTATAAGATAAAAATATTTTATCTCACTTAGCTTCTGTCCATCCAAAAAATATAGTTCAACTACATTGTATAGTCTAGTCTGGCTAATCTTTACTATGTCCGAACTGACATCCCACTCAATATATGTTACCAAATCTTTCCTACCTTACTCATTTTCATACACCTTTATGTCAAAATAATTTTAATATTAATACATAATACTAGAGCTCAACATATTTGTTTCAATATTCAACTTTTAGATTTCACTTATCTTATCTTTATCCAAAACAAAACAATTCGGTTACATTGTGTAGTCCAGTCTTGGTGACATGTGTGGTCAAAACCTGACATACTTTCCAACTCTGTTTTTGATACAATACCATTATTTTTGGCTATTTTCATCTTTATGAGTAAACCTTATTATAATAATTTTCCTTTAAAGCCCTATATAAGCAAGTTAACATAACCTCATTTAATATCATTATAATCACATGGGATTTTATTGATACACTTACAATTCTCAAAAAATGCACTCAAGGATCCATAAATCTCCCCAACACGATGTACATCCATTAGGAAGATACTACTAGAGTTTGAAGCACTCAACTAGATCAAAGGAGTATAGCTTATCTTAAATCCAAGCACACCAAGTTCCTACTTCAAAGTCTTAGCAATAGCAAAATTCTATCAAACATGATTAAGGTGGTTACTGATTTCTAACTAGATACATTCATATATATGTTACATGTTTGGTAGATAAATACATGTGGTATGGCCTCTTTAGAGTAGTGTTGAGATATGAGGTATACAAATTTCACTTAAACCCAAAACTAACCTTTTTAGGGTCTTTCACTCATGGTTAGGGTCTTTTCATGATTCAAATAATTACATATATTTTCTAAATTATATGAAAATTGACAATGAATTACTATTTTAGGCCACAAAAGGATCCAAAAATTACAAAAACCAATTTTGAAGGTGTCCAAGACTATATAGAAGGGGTAGGACCAGATTATACAACCTCTAAAGATTGTACGTTCCTACACCATGGTATTTTTAAGTCACGATTTTAGAGGTAAAGATTCTCTAGGAATTGCCATCCCATATTCTCCTCTCTGTGTTCCCATATTCTTCATGAATAACTTAGTTTAACTTCTTTTTTATATTCAATATTGTATGCATTTATTATAAGAACTAATATGTTATTATGATGTTGTATAATTAATGTTGGAATTTAATTAATCAAAATAGTTGGTAGTTTCCTAACCTTACATTCATTTGTATTGTTGTGTATTCCATAAGAATCTATTAATTCTAAAAAGGGTCTGAAAACTACATAATGTGCATGCACGCTCATAACTTTTTCCTAAAATCCTTTGTTAACTTGTTTCTAGATGGAGGCTTGGGATGCTATACTAGATCAATTGGACTCTCATCTCACTCACTCTGTAAGAAAATGTATGTGGTTTCTTCCACATCCACTAGATCAAAAAAATATGTGTGATCTCCTATGACATCATTGACATGATATAATATCCCACTTATTACAACATCAATGGGGATGTTCCTAAAAATTTCCTCATAACAAAATCCAAATTTTTCATCAATATGCATCACTTGCACATAAATGACAACATTTTCCATATTAGACTTTCGATCACTAATTTTTTTAATCTATTGCATTAATTCCTTACAAACATAATCAAAAGGTACTTTGCAATGAGAAATGATCATGGGTGTGGAATCTTACGAGGGGAATTCATCGAGATATTTCTACATACATAAACAAAATAATGAATGCATAAACATATTTTTACATGGATCGTACCCTAAAAAAGGTCATAGATATTGAAATGTGGTAGAATCTAAACAAGGTAAACACCTTATAGTATGGTCGGGAATGTAGTACAATCTTGAACAAGAAATGCATTCTGTACATGGGGCATATTCTGGAAAATTTTCAATTTAAAAATACTACATAAGTTATTTACAAGATTTTTATACGAGCTTCAAATACCTATGAATCAATTTAGAGCATAATACATGGGGTATGAGTACTTCATTCCATCTTCACTACACTATTCAAATTTAGTTGCAAGAACATTTTAGGGGCACAAGCCTCCTCATTTTCTACGATTTCCCAGAATCTACATGATTATTCTAAATATCATAATATCATATTAGGTCTTGGCAATGTCTATTTCTTTCATGGTTTTCATTTAAGTAGTTACCATAGTACAAAATTAGAAAAAAATGAAAATTTTATAGAAATGCAAGTATAATCACTCTTATTTTTCAAAAAAATACAAGATATAGACACTTACTATCTCATCAACTATCTACATCTAAATGACATCCTCAACTCTTTCAAATTGAAATTTCAATACCTCTCTAACATGCCACATCTTATCTCTCTCGAATCAAAAGTGACTATTAATAATAGTAATAATTTATTTTAAAATTTTACCATATCATTTATATTAAATGCACCACTTTGGGCATATAGTTATGTATCCTAACCAACTTCTATAAGCTTCATAATGCCCTAAAATCTTACATTCCTTATATTAGTCTCAATTGGTATGTTGTTTCAACCATTTGTGGCATCAAAATCATTATTTCCCCTACCTTGTACTAGCATACAATGACACTTTATTCAAACTATATTTGGGTTACGATCCTCATTATCAACAAAAATATTTATACACTCTATGTCTTTTTTTCACAGCAAACACTTTTTCTAAGTCACTCTTTTTTGCACATTCAATACACATCTACTCTATTCTATCCTATTAAGATTCATCTTCTATTGCATATCTTATTTAAATACACTATTACATCAACCATAGTCTCTATTTTATACTTTCTACAATATAAATAATACTTTATTAGGGAAATATCTCTTGTTTGAAGTCCCAATATATGCTTCACACTTTATCCCAATGCACTAAATCTTATTGGTCATTACTATTATTTATCAACGCACATAAAAAATGAATCTTATTCTCAACACTCTATTGATGTTGATGAAATAAGTTCATGTTTTTATTTAGACTCCCTTCCATATCAAACAATTATATTTTCTATTCTTATCCCTCTAATAAAGTTTGATGACATGTTCAATTTTCTATCAATTTTTCCTCTTATATCAAGTGAATATATTTTCTATTATCAACCCTTAATTTCTTATTGATAACACTAATTCAAGTTTCTATCAATAGTTCCTTTCGTATTAAGTGATCGTTATGTATTCTTATCCCTCTATTAAATTTTGATGGCACAAGTGGAATTTTTATCAATATTTTTTTCAGATCAAGTGATTTTATTTTTTATTCTCAACCATTTATTCAATAAGGATTACATAAGTTCAAGTTTTTATCAATATTTAATGTCACCTCAAGTGATTCTATTTTATATCATCCCTTCTATTTAAATAGGGGATACTATATGGGCTAGTTATGTAAGGTCATCCCCTCCCCTATACAAATTAATGTTCAAACCTAAGTAACAAATACTAAATTCTAGATACAAATATGTATTGAACACTAATTTACTACATTGTGGATGGCTATGCAAGTCCATCCTTCTTCTATATGAATCAAGATACAAACTCAAAAATACCAAATGGTAAAATTTTAGACACAAATATCTACTAAACATTAATTCACTATATTTTGGTTTGTTATGCAAGGCCATCCATTTCTTATACAAATTGACATACAAACTTAAATAATCAAAGCAGTCAATTTTAGACATAAAGGTGCACTAAATAGTAAGATACAAACAAATACACTACTACATTTACTGTAAATTTAGGGGGAAACACACATAAAAATATATAAGTTATCAATACTTTAGTTACATACAACACATTCCTATACATTTTGAAAGCTGTATAGGACCCAATTTTTTTTTTTTTTTTCTAAAATTGTTGGGACCCCTATCTATCTAAAATGGTGTTGTCCTAAAATTTTGGAAGACTTATTTAGGGAAAAATATAATGCCTTATGAAACTCTTCCTTTGGTTATGGGATACCCAATTCCATTAGCAATAATTAAACACTTATTGGATATTGATTTATGTAACTCTACAAGAATGCCAAATTAAAATCTCCATGTCTACAAATACAAATTTCACATCTATTACACCCTTAGATTCTTATAAGCACAAGTACTCCCTATCTCCAAATGGATCATACCGGTGACCCAAAAATTTCACCACATTTTGGTTACTCTATCCACATGCTTAATAACTTCCTATGCTTTAGCACTATTAGGTACACTATTTTCTCATTTACACTATAAAATTTTATTTACTCGCATAAAGGGGAAATGTAAACACTAAATTTTTACAAACTAATTATTACATTATGATTTTGAAAAAAATTTATATATATGGATCTTAAACAAAGAAAATAATCCTTAGTGGTGTAATTCCTTTTTGCTTCACTTTTATATCACTTGAATTGTCTTCTAATTTATCTTTTGGATGTTTGTTTATGTTTTTATGATTTTTCATAGTTATCTTTGGAATTTTTATTAATTATTTGAATTTTATAATGTTATTCAAGATGATATACATGTAGAAACTCAAATTTGGAATTTTATCCTTTTAACACTTATGGTTTTGACTATGCTCCTTTGCTAAGATAAATATCCATATCTTATTCCCACTTAGTACATCTTACCATCTCTCTCCCAACTTTCTTATTCATACACACTAATGTGTCATCAAATTCGAAGCTGTAAAGGCATAAAATTATTACTTGACCTCAGGTGATCATTATGAAATTACCATATTTCAGCCATTATCACCTTGTCCAAAATTATACAATAAGGTCAAGATTTTAATCTTTTGTCATGGCTGACCTATACATTCTTGGAACGACACATCCTCTAACTATACTTTAAATTTTATTATATTTTTGAGTCTTTTTATCCTCTTAGGTCATCCTTTACATAAAAATTCACCTTTATAACCCTATATAAGCAAGTTAACATTACCTCATTTACTTACCCAACATTCACTTGGCACTCTCATTACAAATACTAATAATAAAGGTACTCAAAGCTCTCTAAACCTTCCCAAAGCTTATGTACATCATCTAATGAATCCACTACTACAAATTTTAGGCACTCAACTAGGTCAAGGAGTTCAAATTATCTCATTTCCAAGCACACAAAGATCCCAACTCAATGTGTTAGTAAGAGAACAATCACCTCAATCATGCTTAAAGAGTTTCATATTTTAAACTATTCATATTCATATAGATATTACATGCTAGGTGGAGAAATATGTGTAGTTTGAGGCCTCATTGGAGTAGTGCCAACATAGTGGTACATGGATTGCAATTTAACCCAAACACTAACCTTCTTACATGGTATTGCACTAATAGTAGATGTTTGAGTTTACATAAAGTTATATAAAACCCACTCTAAGAAGTTCCAAGACCATACATATGGTCTAAGGCCATCAAGTGATCCTAGAAGAGTTGTATAATTCCATACTAGGTAATCTCCCATTGGTAGTATTAGGAAGCGAAGCATCTCTAGGTTCATTACTCCAAAATTTTCTGATTTTTGCACCTATATCTCTAGTGTACAAATCTATAGCCAAGTTCATCTCTCCTCTAGTGCATTTAAAATTTTAGTATATTTTATCAGTAGTCATAAGTATTAATGTGTTATTCGACATTACATGTTTAAAGTTAGAGAAGTTAATTAATTAGAATAACCCATGTGACAAACCTTACATTATTTTTTATTATTGTGCATATCCATAACATTTAATAAAATTTAAAAGGGGTGTAAACATCTGGTGAACCCATTTTTATTTTAACCCTTCACCTAATATAAGCTCTTTTCTAGCTTCTTTAGTCATGATTTCTAATCTATATAACTATAGAATTTTCCTAATGTCTACATTTTATTTATTTTTGCATTTGATTGGGATATGGATTTCTAACATTCCTTGAAAAACCATAATTGATACCATCCCTCTCATCAAGTCCATACCACTTATGGGATTGTAAAACATGTTGCCCCCCTCCTCCATATTTTGATCTAGATGATATTATCTATAATTGTGATCATTCCCTCCATAATCTTTTGGTTCCTAACTTTCTACCCAACTATGGCCCATCCCCAATGGATTCTCTTAGTACTTATTACTATGCTTCAAAACCTAAAGTATAATTTTCTCTTGAAAAGTATTGAATTGATGATTTCATCACTCACAATCCCTTTTCCCACAAGCCAATGATGATGAATTTTCTTATACCACTTAAATTTAAACAAATTTGATAGTGACCATTAAAAAACCATGCACAAGTGGATGTTCTTGTTCATGAAATAGAATCTCTAGCATGTATTGATGATAAGATTTTTTTTTTTTAGTTTATTTAATGATAATGTTCCTTTAATCTTTAGTTTAATTGATGGTGTCTCAATAATATTTTGATAATGACATAAATTCCTCTAGTAGTGAATGAAAAAGTGATGAAATTATTTGTAATACCTCTCTCCCACATGAATATACTATGGATTATTCTACTTGTGTCTCTACTCTTCCTCTTTAATGCTAAGGTAGTGTCAAAAATTGTGATTCTTGTACTGTCTTGCACATACTATGAATGATTCCACTTGTTTCTTTAATTTTCCTCTTGAATGAAAAATAATTTACATAAATTATATTTTTTTATCCATCTTGCATAATATAAATGATTCTACATGATTCTACTTGTTTTCTACTCCTCTCCATGAAATAAAAACAATGATTCTATTTTTATTTCTTCTATACCACTTCTAGCTAGTAATGTAAATAATAATAATACCATTTCTACTTATCCTATCAAATGTGATGAAATACTATTATATCTACCCCTAGTGTGTATTTTTGGCTAATAGTAATGATTCCATTCCTTTACAACCCAAATGTGTGACCAACATTATAAAACCCCATGTTATACCCAATGTACTTTCCCATGACACATCATCCCATATTGATTTTAAGTGAAATAGTGTTCCCATGGCTACTATTAATGGTAAAGTGCAACCCTTGAATGAGCCCTTAGATATTTATGCCATACCTCCTAAGGAGGTTCTTTCTCTTATCTATGTGATAGGTGATTTACATCATAAAGTGCATACCTTAACTTTAGAGAGAGAAGAATGTTATGCTAGCCTTGATTCTACACTATTTATGGAAATCTAATTTGGTGTAACATATTTCAATCTCCTTTTCCTAGGATTTTTTAATGCCCTCATTCTAATTATTTGATGGTTCTTCTGATCCTTACCTTCATTTTAAGCATTATCAAAACTTATGGATTCACATGCTAAAGATAAGTTTCTTCTAAAAAAATTCCTAAGAGCCTCATAGGTGATGTGAGGCATTTGTTTACCCATTTTCCTATTGTATCTTTGAGTACCTTCCTCAAACATGAAAATATTTTATTTCCCACTTTATCCATCATAAAGGCCCTAAGGTTACATATGATCATTTACCTTCCTTGCATCAAGGTGAGACCCAGGTATGTATCTAATTATATTTAGCAAAGATTGAAAGAAAACATTAACTTATTATTAAATCAACATATTGATATAAAAATGTAATACATATTTTTCATGGTCTCATACTCCATTTGAAAAATCAATTTATTTATGATATATGTGCTTCATTCACAAAAATTTGTTTGTTTTGTAGATTTAGAACGTGATCTCCTTCTCCCACATCAACCCACACATTTACATAAGGATATTTTAGTTTCTTCTACCATAATTTATTGTGATATGACCTAAAAAAAAAAAATCATCACCTAATGAAGTTCAAATTAAGGTCCTACATCATGGAAACGCTTTTTATCATCCATAACCAAAACCAACTATAAAGAATCCTCCATTTCATAAGTAAATGTTGCTATAGTTTGAAAATATATCAATTAATCACATGATATTCTACTCACTTTAAAGGATAAGATTCTAATCATATTACCTTCTAATTACCATCACCAACCTCAATGGATTTAAGATGAAAATGGTTTTACTTTTTGTAACTTCTTTCATATAAATGGAAATCAAAATAATAGTTTTTATTCATTAAATAAAAATCCTAAGCTACTCGAAGAAAAAGGCATCATCACGTTTGATTCACAAAATTTAGATAGATATTATTCTCATCCTCAATACTATCACCCTTAATAAATTAGGAATCTCAATACTCATTCTTCCATTGATGGGTTATATCCATAAAGTTATACTAATGAGAGCCCTTGAGATGGAGTTATTACTATGCCATAAGCTCTAGTAGCTACACATAAATGGATTTCCAAAGACCACAAGTTAGTACCAAAAGTTCATATGATAATTAGAAACTTTATTTAGTACCATCTGTGGCATATCTTGAAATGAAACTTTTTACTTCAACAAATTTTATAAAACTCTTGACCAAATCTTAAAATTCGGAAGTATGATACGTTTTCTAACATTCTTATATTTTTAAGTGTCGAATGATAGAAGATATATATGCTTCTAATTCAATAATCTATTTTACTTAACCAGATAAATCGAATTACCAACATGTTTTATAAAATAAAAACTAAAAAACTCTTAAATATATGGCTAGTTTAAACAAGATTAATTAATATTTAAACATGATTAATTAAACAACTTTTAAAAATGACGTGGTATAAGACAAAAACATCTCACTATTCCATGGATTTTCTTAATAATCCCGCCTTACGGCTAGGATTCAAGAATTAACTAAAGAATAAATAAATTGAGTCCAAACAAATTTGAAGACAAAAGAAAAAGACATATGTCCATAATTCATTGGAAAATATTAAATAAGTTTGACACTATGAAAGGAGACACGTGGAACCCTTTTACTAGTTTTCATTTCAAAGAACCCAAGCTTGTTAAAGGTCATTACATTACAAAGTTGTATATACGTGGTTATTCTCTATTCGTCCACACTTCGCAATGTAGACTAACGAATAAATTTCAATTAATAACATGACATACCATTAAAAATCCATTAACATGTGGAGCTATCTAAATGGATCACTCTTTTTCCACCTTGACATGACTTTGACAGAGAAATACGACATGTGTAGGAACATGGGCATTTTTATTACCTTGTGTTCTCACAAATATGATAGGTAAGCTGACATTTACACGAATTCATTGGGTAAATAGTATTGGTTAACAACGTCACAACCGATAAAATATTGATAAGGGTATATCATTTCAAAGCTAAGGGTCTGTCATTTCAAAGCTATTTTTTGTTATCTCATTAGTTAAACCTTCACAACAGTCAATAAGTTTGAAGAGTCAATAACACATCAGGTATTTTTGATTAGAAAATACTTCACAAATTTACCAATATTATGACTCTGCAAAGCACACATGGAACATTTTAATTGGTTTTAATTTCACATTGTGGCAGACTTAGAGCATATAAATAATTGTAGCTAATGGAAATTTCAGGTCTAAAGTATAAATTAGTAATATGATTGTAAGAAGATAGAAAACATGACAAACACAATTGTTAGATGTAGAAAATGGATAAATTAACCCAAAAACACCATTAAAATTGTAGGTTTATGATCCAATACATATAAACAATCTTATTCTATATTAAATTAATAGATTCTTCTTTAAAAACACATATATACATATAAAAATTTAAGTATTTCTTTAACTTGTGACTACAACTCACTACTTATGCTAATATAAACATGTACTTTTCAAGTTATACATAACAAATTAATAAAATATGTCCATTTACTTTATCAACTAAATCGAAGAGTTAAATTCTTTCTATTAGCATTATACAAATATTTATAGAGCCTTTACAAATGTTTACAGAGAGGAAACTTATCTAAGATAGAAATCAGGAATTCTAATACTAAATTCCAATACGAGAGATACAAGAAACATACATGAGACTATGGCCGGATATGAGAGAGGACTGCATTTATACACCTAATGTATGTTCACCTTTCCCTGACCAAGACCATCCAAGATTGTACTTTGTACCTCGGTTAGACACCGCCGTTGGTGCCTCTTTCTCTTGCCCACCTCATGTCTATACCTAGTCATCCTTGGAATTTACTTCTAAGGACTCAATTTATAAAATCTTTACAAACTTTGAGTCAATATTCTCTTTCTTAGAATCCATATCACAATTCAATTATTTTCTCTCGAATAATTTACATGCCTTTTATAAGACTCCATTGGTAGTTATGAACCATCACAATGGTTTCACACCCTTTCATAAATAAATTAAGCATCTTTAATCAATTTATCTTAGGATATTCATTACATCAATATCTTATTACAATATTTTTTCTTAATCAAACTTGATCTTTAAATCTACAAGTCTTTAAATGATTTTTAAAGTATAGGGATTTAGTCACATAACATATCTTATACAACAACTAATTCTTAAAGCATAATTCACCCTAGTGCATTTTTGGAATCTCAAGTGACTAGTCAATTTTTTTCACTTAGTCTCCTCATTATACCATGATGTCTTAGATAATAACCTAATTCCCTTATCATCTACACCTTGTCATGTTTTTACCATTCTCAAGTAACCATGGGCATATTTATATCACCCTTCCTTATTATATAAGAATATGTTTCCTTGCACTATATATACCCTTACATAATTTGGTGGGGTGATGCTTCCAATATGGTTGCAAATATTGATAATACTATCACATCTCTTCAATCAAAATGGGTCTCATGAAAAAATCAAAATCAATATCAATAAATTAAAATCTCTTAATACATAGTACTTTGATCATAAATATAAATTCCAAATATTCTACTCATACTACTTTTAATGGTTCTATCCCTCTTCAAATTTCTATCATGTTATGACTCCACTATAATTTATACATATACCATGAAATTTTTTTAGCCTATGCCTCCACCATTTAGGGTTCATATTTCCCCCGATAAAAATATTATTCAAGGGTATCCCTTATGCCATCTCCTTTTTTCATACATAGTTATTTTCAAAAATTACAAAACCATTTAAATAATCAAATAATATAAATATATTCAAATATATTCATAAATATAAAATCAAGGACCTTTACACATAGATTGAATTATTAGCACTTTACATTACATATGTTGTTTACAATCATGGTTTGATAGATAAAATTGATTTTCTATATAATATGTACACACATGAGTTCATGAGTTATATTGAGAATGGTGCGGGACACACATATAGTTATATGCTAAAAGGGGCCACCTTGGTTCCTTAATTTACTCTCTTGGAGGTATCCTCCACACTATATAAGCGGTATTGTTTAGTTATAGTTTTCTTCTACTTCCTCATTAGAATTTATTACATGTATTATGTGTATGCTATTATTTTAGCTAATATTAATAATACATATGTTTTGTGTTATGCTAACATAACTTGCTTTTTAATATTCTTTACTAATTGTTGTGACATTTTTATCATTATTTGACATCATTTTTGCTATACATTTTAACTACTTATTTTCTAATTCATTTTATACATCCTAAGATCCTTATTTTCCTTATGACACCATGGGTGTCCCATGTTTATGGTTATATGCCTTTTTGTTTGAAATTTCTTCTCTTTTATGTGGATTAAGTGCCTTGATTATCTTGTGACACCATGTGTGATCCATGTTGGTGGCTTTATGCCTTGATTTAAATCTTCTCTACATGTTATTTTATCACTTAAATATTGTTATCTCTCTCTAATTGTTTTATTACACATGTGTAAATGCTATTTTTCATATTTTTTTTTAATGGTATCCACCATGTGCAACTCCTTGCTATAGGTAAAGGTTCTTAAAGGTGGCCACCACTTCGCATTCCACACTCTCCTAAATATTCTAAGGCATATAGTAAATGGGTACACATCTATTATTTTGATATGTTTACTTAAATTCTTGCAAGAACATGTTTTCATATAGTATAGGTCCTCAGAAACATATATAAATAAATTTTTTGAGAAAAATATCGTAGGTTCAAAACCATACATAATTTTCAAAATTATATAGACATTCTTGAACCTACCATACATTTTTGCATTGAGGTAGTTACATTGGATTTTTCTACATTTTATATTTTTACCTACAAACATAGGTTTTTGGCATAATTTCAGACATTTTATTTATTACTTAGTATTGGTTAAAAATACAATTTTTTAGGGTATACAAGGTTTTGAGGGCCATGAGTATCCTTCTCCATCATCATCTTGAAATTTTACACACTCTGCTTAGTGATGTGACACGTGAGAAGGGCATGGAGGCACCCATTCTTTTTTATACTTAGTTTATGTATATAAAAAATTGGTTCTAGATACATCTAAAGAGTGTGGTGTATGGGGTTATGGAAAGTATCAAATCATTTAATTTATTCGTATGTATTCTTTCCTATCCTCTTTCAAAGGTGAATATATTAAGGTTAATAAAAACTTTGATACATCATCATATTTCTTCATGGGGTGCTTCAATACCTCTATCTTCTTCTCTTTTTACCTTATATTTAGTTCTAGATTATATTTACACAATAATATAATTTATCCTTGATTCAATTAGGGAGTGACCACCCCTAATCCTCATAAATTTCAACAATACAATCCAAATCTCCAACTACAAGAAAATAATAGGAGATCTTCCCTATGTAGAACAAACATGTATATTCCTTCCACGTTTTGCATCACTTTATTTTCTTTTTGAAAGTTAAAATTCTACATTGGAAATTGATTATAATCTATGTTGCAAGTTTCACCACGGATCATACTAGCGCTAATGTATCTAGAGAAAGAATATACTAAGTAAATACAAATTGTGTATATATACACTCAGGTATCTCTTCCTTTAAGCATGTAATTTTCATTTAATACTTAAAGGGGGAAATGTAAACACTTAAATTTGGTAATTTATCCATATTGACACTACTAGTTATGACTATCTCCTTTAATAATACAAATATCCACATCTAATCCTAACTTAGGACATCTTAAAGTCTTTCTCCTAAATTTATTATTCCTAAACATTGTTGTGTTGTTAAAATTTGAATGTAAAGGTATAAAATTAGTGATTGAACCTTTATTTATCATGATGTAAATTACATATTTCACTGTGGTCACCTTGTCCAAAACTATATAGTAGGGTCATGATGTAATTTATGAGCCTCGCCAACCTATATGGTCTTGGGACCAACCCGTCCTCAAATTTTATTTCAATTTAATTATCTTCATTAGGTCTTTCTATCCTCCTGGGTCAACTTTGTACATAAAAATTTACCTTTGGAACCCTATATAAGTAAAATAACATTACTTCATTTACTTACATGGAAATTAATTAGCACTCTTGCTGAAAATATGGATACCAAAGGAACTCAAGGATCCCTAAAATGTCCCAAATGTGATGCACATCCACTAGTGTAGACACTACTATAGTTACGAGTCACTCAACTAGGTCACGAGTTCATCTTCTCTCATTTCCAAGCACACAAAGGTCCCAAACTAATGTCTTATTCTAACTACAATCATCTCAAACATGGTTAAAGAAATTTAAATTTCCAACTTACTATATTCATATAGATATTATATGATATGTAGAGAACTACATGTGGTTTGAGGTCAAAATAATTCAAGTTGCCAACTTATTGTATTTATATAAATATTATATGATATGTAGAGAACTACATGTGGTTTGAGTCCTATTTAGAGTAGTATCAATATGGTAGTGCATGGATTTCACTACAAGCCAAACACTAACCTTCTTATAAAGTCTTACACCCATATTTAGGTTTATATTTCTATTCGTCTAATTTCATATAGTTTAGAAAAGTGTGACACTTAATGTTTGACAAAAATATATATTTCCATAGCAGAGAAGGGAAAATAAATTAAAATAATCCCACTCCAACTAAGTCTAAGACCATACAATATTTAAAAAACCATATAGTTAATCATTGTAGAGTTTTGATTTCATATAAGGGTGTTTCCAAGTGGTAGTCTTAGGAATTAAGCATATCTAGGGTCAATAATCCCAATTTTTCTAGTTTTTATGCCCATATCTCTCTTATATCACTCTTTATAGCTTAGTGCATTTCTCCTCTTATGTATTTGAAGTTGTAGCATATTATTATCACTAGTTACAAGTATTAACTTGTTGTTATGATATTGTATTATTAGTGTTGGAAGTTAATTAATTAGAATAACTCCATATAGAAAACCTTACTTTCCTTTTTATTGTTGTGCATATCCATAACAATTAAAAATGATATAAACAACATATTTTTAGTTTCCTATAATGTTATTGCCGTATAATTAAAATCTACTCTAAGGGAAGGTGATGCACCAAGAAGTACATTGAAAGCAACCTACACAATAAACACAACACTACTAGAATCTTCTAATGAAAACAAATCAATGCACATTAACCTTGTATGCAATGAAATATCGGAAATATGAAATAGAACATAGAAGAGGGTTTAAAACATCCACATCTATGATTTTATTTCTCTCAAAGTTGATACAATACATCACATTTTAGGCCAAAGGCATATATTTTATATTACAATGTCCACTAGGGAGGTTTGGAATCTCCACAAATATCTTACAGACAAGAAAGAATGGAGGGGGATATATAAGGTCTCAAACCTTTTGAAATGAGCCCCTCCTTACAATATATATGAAGAATGAGAGAAAAGGAGAGAGAAGGAATTCAAAATTGCTTCAACCACCCTAAAATACATTAAAATCACCTATAATAATGATAGGTTCCACTACAAAACCCACACCTCCATGTACTTTTCCTTGTTGGGAATAAAGGAAGCCCATACCTTCATCATTTTGGTAGGTGAGAAATATGGAAACATTCCTCTAAAATGGTGGACTATATTTCCCAATTTTGGAATACTTAGTCTCACTAAAATTAAGAAAACTAGTCACTATTGTGTAGAGGACACTGATATATTTCCAAAAAGTCCTATTTTGTGCAAATCCGAGCTCCCAGTCAAAAGTTATGGCAATTTGAAGATGGGGGTACCATACTAAAATAAATGTGAGTGGTTGATATTCCTTTTTGGAGCTTTGACCTTGCATCGCACCCTCTGAAATCCAAAATTTAAGAGTTTCAAGATTCATAACTTTGGGTATTTATGCTTGAGGTTGCCATTCTGTTCATCTTCCTAAGTACATGAAACCTCCAAAATTCTAAAACCCCAAAGTCTAAAATTTGGACTTCGAGTTTGGAATTTTCTCTTCCCTACATGGCACTATTCATCGCTCGACCCTACTACCAACTATGAACTTCCGAACGTCCAAAGTCCAAATTTCAAACTTCGTACTTTGATTTCCTTTGGATATTTTAAGCTTGCCAATTTGTTATTTTATTACCCACCGACTTCTACCTAATGCCTCACCACTTCAACTCACTCATTTCGAGCCTGAAAAGTGAGATCCCATCATCAAACCGATCTTTCTATCTTCTATGTGTGGGGTCATGTTTGTCTAATTTTTCCTAAGTAGAAAAATCGGATAACAATAATAACATTGGGTCTGAAGTGTAGTAGAACACTTGATGACTTACAAATAGGGTGACCACTAAGGTTAGCCTAAATCAATAATTTGCATCTTATTTTCAGATTTAATAAATGCTTGAGGATATAATAGGACTATTGTTTTGTTTTATTTTAATAGGTGTGAAAGCTAGGGTTACAAGTAAATTTTTACATACAAATATACAATATATGTAATAATTAAGTAACCAAAAAATCACAACCCTCATAAGCTATCATTCTAAGATAGTAGAAAATGTTATTTTGTAGAATATGGTACTAAAAATTCCTACATTCTTGAACTTGCATAAATTTTGAAAAGCAAAGTTAATCTATGTTCATTCAAAATTCTTCATACATCTTAGAATTGGAAGTGACATAGTCTAAAATTTATATAAGAAACTAAGTAACCTTTCTAACCCTATTTATACTTTCAAATGCTTTATCAAATTGACATGCTTGCAAATATCCTAACTTCCATTGAATTTTTTGAATAACTATATAATTATATGCTATATAATATATAATATTCAAACCTAATTAAAGAAATTGAATTAATCATCTCAAATTAATTTAAGATTGATACACTAAAGTATCTTCTTTATTTTTAGTAGGATCCTTATTATCTTGATTATCTCTTTTTCTTTTAGTGGTTAGAAGATATTCTTCATCATTTTTATTTTTATCTAGTACATCAAATGAATTTATAGTTGCATTCATTATCTTTTCGAAGGCCTCATTTAGATGTTTTATTTGGAAAATTATACCTATAACAACCCTTTCTCCAACACACATAATATACAACTTCGTAAAAAAATTTAACAATTATCTCCTCTTTCATAATGTTGGGAACCAAAATTATTCATTTAAAGAATATTTTTAGCTAATTGATCCCTTTTACTACAAATATTATCATATTCATTTGATTTAATAGAAGGAAAAGACATCTTTTGCACATCAGCACCACAGGGCCTAGCAGATCTGCTCAAGAGAAAAAGGAGGATCTTCAACAAAGAATTGACAATATGGAAAAAGAGTTGGAAATTTTAAAAAGGGACATGCATCAGATATCAAAGAAAAAGGGTAAAAGGAAATTGGATGATGATGCTGGACTTGGTGAAGGTCAAGTCAATGAAATCTATAAGAAGTTGAATTCTCTTGATAACAAATTAGGGAACTCAAAGGATAGGCACGATTACAACATTTCTACTTTAAAGGCTATTTATGACTTCTTGGAACAACATGTTAAAAGTATATGCATGCTTAGTGATATTTCTGATGTTATTTGGGGCAAAGATGTTGAAAGGGACTGTGTTATTTCTCAGCTGGATGTCAATGATCCTTCTCATATCACTTCCTTGGCTCTCTTTACCTCATTGTAGACTGTGAAGTCTAGAATTGACAGAGCATATAAGAAGTAATCCAATGTGGAGTTGTCTTTTTGATGTTTTGATGTTGTTTTTCTTGTTTACTCTTGATTTTTTGAAGTTTTGTCCCAATCTTGTCTCCATTGTGAAGTTTATTTTTACTACTATATTTGGGCTATAATGTACTATATAGATTTTTATAGTTTTTATGTTTCCAATTGTTTATCTAGATTTTGAGCTCTCTACGTAATAGGTTATAGTTCCTTCAAAACTATTTCTTGATAAAAAAATAGAAGGAAGAGACATGTTCACCATTAGTTGTTATGGTGCTTAAACCATAGGTATTCATGTAGGATTACTTTTAGCAACAAATCTTTGGACCCTTCTTCCATGCTTTCTTATCACCTCCTAAAAATATTGTTTTTTTTCTCAAGGGTCAATGGATATCATACTTCACTAATTATTTTGTTTTTTCCTTCATCCCAAGGAAAAATTCCATGTAAAGATTTTTTTCACCATTCATTAGCCCATCTACTAATCCTTCCTTCTATAGTTGGTTGTGTAACATCTGCATGTAGATCTAAAATTTTGCATGATAGAGTATGATCTTCTCATTTTCTCCCTAGACCAACATTTTGATATCCATCGTAAGATTTGAATATTTATTATGTACACCTAATTATTTTAGAATAAACTTAGTAATAAAATTTTTTGTGCCCCAAAATATTTTCTAAGGATGAGAAGGTGCGTGGGCGTGCGGGACCTAGTTGAATAAGGGCACATAAGGAAGGTTTCTAGTAGGGTTTTATAGAACACACGATGTGTGGACCCTTCTAGCATGTAGAATGGATAAGGTGCCAACATGGCGACTATAGGATCAAAAAGGGAATATTCCATGCATGTGATGGAAGGTTCCAAGAAGACATCATTACATAGAGTGGAGAGCTCAGATCAAAGGAGGCATGCTCCATTGGAGGACCACTTGGACACTTGGACACTTGGCAACTGATCTGTTACCTTAGAAGGCATGGCGGGAAGGGAAAGGAAATATATATATATTGAGGTGTGTGAATAGCATAGAAGAAGAGGCCAGAGAGTGCTAAGAGGTATAGAGATATACATGGAGTCATTTTGAGAGAGAGTGTACTGGAAAAGAGGAAAAGCTATATAGAAACACCATGAGGATTCTATGGGTTGGGATTAGGAAAATATAGGAGTGATGGCACACTTAGAGGGATGGGTGTATTCATCTTTGTAATGTGATGAACATAGTGTAGCTCTGATGCATGACTTAGCTCTGCATTTTTATATGAGGGTTTGTTATGACTCTTCAAAGGATGTAATGTGGATTATAGAACATGTTAATATGAATATAAGGGCTCTTTTTAAATCATATATGTGTTCATGAGTATAATCCTTATGCATTTCTTTATGTATGAATCATTTATATATGTTTTGTTATTTCTCTTTTTGGATGCAATGAGATGACAACTTGTCCTAGGTTCTTAGAATAATGCATGGTTCTTTTCTATTCACTTGCACTTGAATACCTATCATAAGATGATGCATTCTCACAAGACTCACATAAAGGAGAGACTCGGCACCCACGCGTGCCTCAAGTGAGTGCCCAACGCCCACTGGGTGATAGGTGCCATGCACATGGGATTAGACTATTGGTCTAAGGGTATAAAAATGACTACATCTTGGTTCCATTTCAGGACCTCTTTTCAAAGTTTGTTGTGAGAAATGGCATGCATCTTCATCCCTGTGATGCATGATGACAAAACGTCTGACCTGGAAAGTGTTGAAACATGGTTCAAGAGCATAGAGGATGAGTTTTCTCAAAGATTCAACATTGGACCTGAGTTTGATGTGCATAGATGGGTAGAAGAGAACCTATACCATGAGTCTGTATGAGACATTTTTTATGTTGTTTTCTAGTAGAACTATATGAATGGCTTTTCAACATATGCATCTAGATCAAGTTGGTACTATAGATCGCACGTATGGA
Organism: Taxus wallichiana var. yunnanensis; assembly: GCA_018340775.1. Classification (NCBI taxonomy): domain Eukaryota; kingdom Viridiplantae; phylum Streptophyta; class Pinopsida; order Cupressales; family Taxaceae; genus Taxus; species Taxus wallichiana. The sequence goes on from CM031236.1 coordinate 140,016,796, forward strand.
CCCAAGATGACTATCAAAGGCTGCAGGATGCAGATCTGACTTGGACACATGTGTTGTTGATCACTGGTGGAAAGAGTGCTGACTAGTTATACTCTTGAATATGCCATTTCTACGTATTCTTTCCCAAAAGTTGTTGAGTTTGAGTTTCTGAGGGAGCCCAGAGGATCATTTTTTGCATGTTATTCCTTTGGCTATGAAGATCTTGGTCATTACTTTGAGTTTAGAGGCATTTCCCATGGCTAGCTAAGCTTCTGAGGCACTGGGAGAGGAAGCTAGGGTGGAGGAAGATGGAGGACATTTGTGGTTGAAAAGGAAAGGGAGGAGAGATGACTCAAGTATAGTGAAGCTCGTGAAAGGGAGATGACTAGACAACATGAGGTTGCAAGTGTGATGGATCTATGGAGGCAGACATTATGGGAAGGAGTTGAGGTTTCACACAGAGGATGTGGAACCTAAGCAATTCTATGCTACCCCATCTTGGAAAAGCATGGGAGAGAAGCCCCTTCTTCTGATGAGAGATTTCATCACATGGAGAAAGGAGAGCCATCAGCACATCTGAACCCACCATGGTGACCAACCCCTAGTGCTTGGTTTTCCAAATCAAGGAGAAGTATTGTTAACCCATTTGGTATGGTGGGAGTAACCGATCTATGCCCAGAGATATAATTTCTCATTTGGAACATCCATGGCTGCGCAATCCATTCCTATATTTGGAGGAATTTTTGACAAGGTGCAAGTACGCAAGGTTTGGGTATCACATCTGGGAGTGGCACGGGACACACAATTGGAAGTGGGAAATATCACAAACCATCATACGTGTAATTTAGTGGGACATTGGGAATGGGAACACTAGGCGTGACCACTTTAGAGCCCTTTTAGGAGGTGGATCTCGGTAGGGGAGAGGTGGATAGTGGATTGGAGGTGTGGTCAAGAGGAATAGACCTAGTGGATCCAGTGGATCTGGTGGAGGAGGAAACACCAGAGGGAACCAAGGCTCTGGATTAGGAGGACAAGGGCCTCAACCACCTCCACAAGTATTTTTGAGATGTCTTTGCACTTACTAGACTATAGGGGTATTGAAGATGTCAGAGCATGTGCACAAGTGTGAATTACTATGGCGTGTGAAAGGGATCACTACCCCAGAGTGGAAGGAAAGTCAATTTTGTAACAATGTTGCAAGGATGCACACACACATAGTTGGTATAGAAGTATGACCCCATCATAGATGGTGGTAGACTACACCACATTGAAGAACACCTTCCTAAGTAGAGTTCCATATCCCTGAGTTTGAGAAAGAAGAGCATCAACACTCAAGGAGATCTAACAAGGAATGGAAGAGAGTGTGTGGGAGTATGATGCACATTTCAAGACTCTCTTGTCTAAACTATCCTATGACATTCATCCTTCTCAACATGCTCAATGGTTTTTTGGAGGATTGATAACACCATTTAGAAGGGCTCTATCACACAAGACTTTCACAGACCCATGTGAGGCATTGGAAGCTTCCCATGCATGCTGAAGCTATTGGGAGCATTGATACTGGTGTTAGTCCTTTTCTAGAGGCTCAAATTGCTGCAATGGCCAAGTAGTTAGAGAAATTTGTCTCAAACTCAAGTGCATGAGGTTGTAGTGGGATTTGGTGTAAAATGTGAAGTGGAAGGGCATGCAAAGGATAATTTCCCAAAATTTTGTACACATATGCTATGGTGGTAGACTATGAGATTTTCCATGGGGATCATGATGCAAGTAGATGTCCTCTACTACAACAATAATCCACAAGAATGTTTCTTGCTATTGTAAGATTTGTACCTCTATGACCCATGATACCAAGGATTATAGACTGATTGATCAGATCCATGATGCTATTGATCTTGGTGTGTGCCAAACTAGCCTCAAGTAAGTATTTCAAGGATGATGATCATCATTATGAAGGGCACACAGATGGAGGAGCACATGGAAGAGGTTTTCATGGAGGATTTCATGGTCACAAAGAATCATGGTGGAGGATGAAGTGAGTTCCCATGAGGAACTGTTATAACTATGGATCTACAGAGCATTACAAACGTGAGTGTCTGATCTATTACAATGCTCATGGTGTGGAAAGAAACATAAGTATGAAGAGTGTCAGAGATTTATGAGCATATGAACCAAGCAACACCAGAAAGACAAAGGCACTGGGATGGTGAGCATCAAGAAATTTGATTCATAGTGGATGCCAAGAGTGGCGCGTGAGTCAAGGCTAGAACTGTATACGGTGATGATGAGAAGGCCACATGCACACCAAGGAGATGCCAAGACAAAGGACACTAGTTTCAAGAGAGGAAGTGGTACATGGAAAGTATCTAGACCCTCTCATCAAAAGGAGGTGTATCAAGAGACTATGGATGTGATTCAAAGTTTACAAGGGGAGATCCAATGTCTAAAGGAGAAATCAAAGAAGTTGAGAGCAAAGGAAGAATGCCGAGGCTCCAAAGGATGACTGGATGAGGTCAAGGAAGTATGTAGGATGTTAAGGCAAGAGAATATTATTCCTTGCTAGGAGAATGGCTGAGGGAGAAGGTACACATGCCTAGAAAGAGCATGAAAGGTAGGTTTTACATGCAAACCTTCCTCCTCACAACCTTGACTATGATAAGGAGATTACTTTGAATGTGGTTGTTGATGGATGGCTTTTGAGTAATATCCTCATCGACATGGGAGAAGAGGTCAATGTTCTTACCTTAGATGTTTGGCATCAAATGGGAAGGCCCACATTACAACCATCTTTGAATGTGTTGTATATGGAAAAAAAGACTAAGGAAATGCCCATTGGAGTCTGAAGGATGTAGTTATCACCATTCAAGGGGCCAAGTTCACTGGAGACTTCAAAGTCTTGGTGCTCACCGAGGAAGACAACTTTCTAGCATTTCTTGGGTGCCCATGGTGTTACAAGAACAATGCTAACCTATGGTTTAACAAAGGGTATATCAGCTTTGAGAACAAGGAAGAAAGGGTGATCATCCCTTTAACAGATGGGAAGTCAACAGCCCTATACTGAGCCCTTAGGAGAAGAAGTCCTGACAAAATCTATGTGTGCTCCATCAGAGATCCTGAGATAATTCATCCCATGAGGGAGTTATCCAATTTGAAGATGCTCAGTCCTTGAGTGATACCACTAGCATGGCATGTGACAATTGGGTGCATGGGACTTATGAGTTGATTGGGTGATAGTTGAGAGGATATGTAATAAGGGTAACAAAGGGCATGCTTAGTCAAGCACCTAGGAGGGAAGAAGTTTCAAGTTATTCTAGAGGAGCATACCCTAAATTTTTCTTGCAAGAAATGGAGGCTCAATGGAAAATGAGGATGAGAGAAGGGGAATGCTCAATTATAACCTACTCAAAACTACAAATGCACGCTAGTGGGCTACACATCGGAGAGAGCCTCCTAGAATGGCATGAGGTAAGAATCACATTTTTGTAAGGTTCTCCAGAGAGCAACGTGCCCATGGTCATACAAGACTACCATGGTAAAGAGACCACCTCATTTCATATCCAAGCATGTGAGAAGGCCTGAGATGGGAAGCACAAAAGTGTTACCACCTTCATTATGGGTGCATAAGTTTGTATTCCACCTTACAAGGTGTGTGCATGCATGGTATATTCATTTGGAGATGTCATCAAACAAGTAATTGGCAGGAGTTGGTGGCTGATCTCATTCAAGATTTGAGTATAGGAGTACCAAGCCATCAGTAGATAAGGTGTTACAAGTAATCAAGCACCTTACGATGGGAGATAGTGCTATGGTAGAGGATAGGCTACTGGAGTTATTGGGTGAGCCTTATTTGGAGATGTGCCTCAATGAAGAAGAATAAGAGGAAGTACAACTTGAGCATGTGCATGGAAAAAAAGAAAAAGGAAAAATGGTCTATGTAGTAGATGGAGAAGAAATGGAAACTTTGGATGTTAACCATTCTGAAGGTATGCATGAAGTCATAGATAATGCTGATGATGAGAAAGCACATGCCTACCATGAGCCCTTGAAAACAAAGAAGGTTAACATTGGGATGGAGACAAAACCTAAGGAAGCTATCATTGGGGACTATTGGTCGGAAAAATAAGTTTCAAAGGTCATTGATCTATGTGTGAGTTCCAGGATTTATTCCCTCATGGGTATCATGAACTCAAAGGCATCCACCATTCCTTAGGGGAGATGAAGATCAAGTTGAAGGAAGGTGTGCCCGATTTGGAAGAGGCCTTATCAGATGAATCCAAATTTACACGTATGGGTCAAGGAAGAAATAGACAAGATGATAACATCTGGTATCATTGAGGCAATGGAAGAATCAAAATGGATAAGCCCAATGGTCATCAATATCAAGAAGGATGGGAGGATAAGAATTTGTGTTGACTACAGGGATCTAAATGTAGTATGTGTCATCGATCCTTTCCAACCCCCTTTACTAAAGAAATTTTGGAGGGAGTAGCTAGGCGTGAAGTCTACTCTTTCATGATGGGTTCTCAGGGTATCACCAAGTCAAGATTGCAAAGGAAGACCAGAGAAAGACAACTTTTTCCACTGAATGGGGAAGTTTTTCCTACATGGTTATGCCTTTTGGATTGAAGAATGCACTGTTGTGTTCTCGCATCGTGGTACAAGCATTTTAGGACTTCATCCATAAGTTTCTTCAAGTTTACCTGGATGACTGGACTATGTATGGGATTGGTGAAAGACCATTGTGAAATTTGAGGCTGATGTTTGAGAGATGTCAGAAATTGAGGATATCCCTCAACATTAAGAAATGTGTCTTTTTACTCCATTTGGAACCCTGTTAGGACACATTATATGCAAAGAAGGCTTACTAGTAGATCCCACCAAAGTTGTAATTATTGTGGGATTAGGGGAGCCTACTAGTCAAAGTGCAAAGTACATGGATTCCTTGGGCATATGGGGTATTATAGGAAATTCATCAAGGGGTATGCCAAGATCACGCATGCCTTTGGAGGAATTGCTAAAACACAAGAGTGCCTTTCATTGGGGAGAGGCACAACAGAAGGCATTTGACACTTTGAAGGATAGGCTTGTCACGATGCACCCATATTACATTTTCCTTCTTGGGATAAGCCTTTCCATGTGCATGTTGATGCCTCAGGACAACTATGGGAGTAGTACTAGCACAACCTGGTGAGGGAATTTTGATCATCCCTTGTGTTTTTGCAAGTAGAAAGTTGACACCAACAGAACAAAATTACACAACTACTGAGTGTGAAGCATTATCTATGATCTACGTGTTGCATAAGTTCAAGAAGTATCTATTGGCAACACCATTTATATTCTACATGGACCACATGGCATTGAAATACTTAGTCAACAAGCCCATTCTATAAGGGCGCATATGTCGTTGGGTCCTATTATTCCAAGAGTTTGAGTTCACAAAGTGGTTGTAAAACTAGGAAAAAGTAATTCAGAACTTGACCACTTATCAAGGATTAACTCAGGGGAGGATGCAAAGCATTGAGGATACCATGCCAAATGCACAACTATTTAGGTTATGGCATGCACCCTCAAGACTTGGAAGATATCACAGTGTTCTTAAAAATAGGTGTGGCACTGGAAGAAGGGATGAAGGCTCTGGAGAGAAAGTAATTAGCAATATGTGCCACACCCTACATGTTGATTAGTGGAGACCGTATAAGTTAGGTCATGATGAGTTTCGTGCCGATGTGTATTGGAACATGAGCAGTGTGGAAATTATGGAGGAAGCACATGGTGGGATTGCGGGAGGACACTATGCAGAAATGCTACCGCATGGAAGATTTTACTAGTAGGGCTTTGGTGGGAAACCATCTACCAGATTGTATTGAGTTTTGTAAGGCCTGTGACCATTGCCAACACCTTGGAAAACCTGGAAAGAGGGATGAAATTCCCTGTGACCAATAGCCAAACATCGAACCATTTGAAAAATGGGAAATCAATTTTTAGGGCCAATTTTTCACCAGCCATGCAAAGGATTGGTTCATGGTATATCATTTTACACCGATTATTACTTGACATGATGGGAAAGAGAGGAATGCACCTACAAAGGATTGCACCACAACAACAACTGCTAGATTTTTATGGGAGAACATAATCACATAGGTATGGTTGTCCTTTAAGTTTAACAAGTGATAGAGGTACACATTTTCTCAATGAAATGGTTAGGATTCTATTAGCAGAATTTATGGTGGCCCATCACAAGACTACCCCCTATCACCCTCAAGAAAATGGAACTACTGAGGCATTTAACAAAAATACTAAGTCACATGTTGACTAAGATATGTGACGTTGGAAGACAAGATTGGGATGACAAAGTATCATCCATTCTATGGGCATACAAGACAACCTACAAGAGGTTGAACAAGGCCACACCATTTCAATTGGTGTTTGGCATGGAGGCTATTTTTCCAATTGAATTCATGTTACCATCATGCTGTATACATGCACATAAGAGGGTTAGCTGATGAAAAGCACTGGAAGAAAGGATTGATAAGTTTGATGTAGTTAGATGAAAGGTGATCACTTGCTAGATGGAGTCAAAAAGAAGAAAAAAAGAAAAAGGCATGGCATGATCATCATATCAAGAACAAGAAGTTTGAGGTTGGGAAGATGGTGTTGTTGTATGATTCCAAGTATCTGTGCCATCCTGGGAAGTTGAAAGTCCATTGGTTGGGACCCTACATCATCTCATACATTCTTGATTCAGTGCTTTCTAGTTACAAGTGCTAGATGGGATGAGATTACTGTTCATTTCAATGGGAGTAGGCTGAAGCCCTACTATAAATAAGTCTTCTTGGTGTTTGTAATAAGGTAGTATTTCCAATTAGCTTAGAATTTCCCTTTATGCTTTTCTTTTCTTGTGTTTTCCCTTTCTTTCGTTCTTGTTTCTTTCTTTTTTTTTCATTTTGCCTTGTGCACTAGTAACCACATTATTTTTCCAAGGTTGTGTATGCAGAGGACCACACATCTATTTTAGTGTGGGGTGGAGTAATGCAAAGCAAAGTATAGGCCTGTAATACAAGTTGAGTGGCCCAAAGAGAAGGAAGCACGTAAGGTTGAGAAAGTGCATGTGAGGAAATGGTGGATAATGAATTATGGTGTCAAGAAAGGCTGTAAAAAAGACCACATATACAAAGGATGAAGAGCACAGAACAACATGAGGTAGGTGAGGGAAAAAATTAGGTAAAGGATAGAAGAAGTGCCTTTGATGCTGTAGATGCGTGCGTGTAAGAGTCTTGGTCAGATTGGATTTTTGCACACTGCCAAGAAGGTTGTAAAAGGATTTTTCACACAGGATGTGATGTGGCATGGGGTAAGGGGCACTTAAAGTCAGCTTAGTGGAAAAATCACATTTAATGTTAAAGTACATTGGTAGGTGGCATAGCATTTATTATTGGAGGGAAGAAAAAACTATAAATACAAGGTCAAGAAAGTCATTATTCTATCTTGCTATTATGAAGTTGAAGTGCTCTTGCAAACTAGGGCATCAGAGAGAAATTTGTGTGAAGGAAGAAGAATCTGAGAATTTAAGTGTGTGACTAGAGTGGATCTGCAAACCTAGAAGGAAGGAGTACATGGGCATGAGGAAAGGTTTTTGTGGTGTGCATCTTGTGGAAGGTTTTCCTAGTTAGGTTTTGGCAGCTAGGGCATGAGAGATAGAAGGATTTATTCCAGAGTTGAGCTTTGGAGTTGAGTTTGAGGAGTAAGAGAAGAGAGAAAGAGAAAAGTAAGGAGTTGTAGTTTATCCTGAAAGAAAGCATGGCACCCAAGAAAGCAAACCATTTCACCAAAGAAACAAAAGGGCAAGGGAAAAGGAAAAAAAAACCACTACCATCATGAGCTCCAATGAAGAATGGTATGTAGAAATGCAATACCAGATGGAGTATTACTAGGAAAGGAATGGGTGTCACATCTAAGACAAATGACTCAGTGAGTGATTATAACCATCACATGAGCACAACTGAGAAGGAAATGGCATTAGAGTTGGTCCATCCTAACTAACAAAAGGACACCAGATGGGATGCCTATTATACAATGATGAGGTGAAGGTTAAATTGGAGAAGGAAGGATTATTACAACTATATGAGTTGCCTTACTTTGGAAAGCCCGAGTGCCTTTATCAATGGTTGATGTCACGTGTGCATGAGGATCACTTTTATTTTTATGGGGCAAGAAGATGCACATAACACCACAATGATATCCAAGTTCACAGGTCTTATTTGTGAAGGAGAAAGTATAGATGATGATCTGAGTGACAAGGAGGCTATCAAGGAAACTGTAACAGCATATGACTACAAGAAGGGTTCATGATACTTTGACATCACCGAGATTCCAGACCCTATTATGAGGATGCCATGCACTTGGTGACCAAGCTCAATGATCAAGAATGATGGACACAAGTGAACAAGGCATGGCTAAATGTATGCCAAAGATATAAGAGGGAACCATCTATAACTTGTCCACTTTCATCATGGATGAGATCATAAGCAACACAAGAGGGAGAAAAGATATTATTGGTAACATCCTCCTCACCATTGTCTTTTTCAGAAATTGGAGTGCCTAGATGGGCCAGAAAATTTTTTTGGGAGTATCCAGATGAGGATCCCTCACCCACAAAGAGATTTGAAAAATACACTTGTGAAACCATGATGGCCGCTCACAAGGTGCACCTAGAGAAGTGGTATAAACAAATGTGTGATGCATTTGGGGTAGAGTGGAGGATCCCAGAGTAGTTTCCCATGCTCATGGATGGAGAAGAAAATTTGTAGTATACCAACATTTTTGCATTGGCAGATTTACTTTAACAAATGGGACTAAGGGTCCATGGTGCAAAGTTTCCCTTCTCCTTCACCACACAATACTTCCAAGAAGGGGTCAACAGGTTCAAGGAAGCAAAAGACTAAGGTTTGACCTTAGTGAGGTGGACCAAGACCACCGCAGTGCAGCTGCAAAAAGCTCATGTACCCTAAAAAGTGTGCATGCATATGTGGAGAAGTATGTCTCCCACGAGGTTCAAATGATGAAACCAATAACACTGCCAATCACCTGGAAGGGCTGCAACAAGGATATACCTTCACATAAGGCCAAAGTTTGAGAAAGGTGCATATCGGAGAATGATGTCTCCATTCCAGAAGACCCCCATAGAAGAAAGAAGGCCACGCCAAAGAAGAGAGAGAGAGAGAGAGAGGGGAGGAGAAGAAAGCACCAAGTGTGAAAGACCACAGATAACACATCGGTGGGCACACCAAGCAACACAAAGCCTAGCACTTACGCATGAGAGAAAGAAGTCTCCTATCAAGGAAAAGACCCTAGAAGAAGAGGCATTGAGAGCATGAAGAGCACCTCACCCATGAGGAATCACCAATGAAGAGATCACCTATCAAGGAGAAAGAAAAAGAAGAATCTCTCTGTACTGGAATCCCCAGTAAGAAGAAGCAGAAGGTGACAGATGAGGCAGACTCAAGAAGAGACAAGAGAGTCTAGATGCCTACATCGGTGAAAAGGATGATGATGATGAGCCTGAAGGAGGTGAAGACCATCTAGTCTATGATGTACATGATTCTGAGGAAGAAGGAGATGAAGAGGAGTATAACAAAAGGAAGATGAGGAGAAGAATGATGAGGAAGAAGTTGAGGCTCAAGGAAAGGGGGGGTGAGAAGAAGAAGTAAGCACCAAGAACCAAAGAACCCCAAGCCTCACCAAGGAGAAGTAGAGAAATCCTGACAGAGAGAGAAGTGGCTGGCATCATGAAGAAGTTGGTAGAACAAGAGTTGGAAAGGAGTGGATGAGATTATAAAAGAGATAGAAGAAGAGAGTGTTGGGAAGGAGTATGACAAGCATGGGTGGAGATCCCAAATTGGCAGTGAGCTTCCCAAAGCTTGTGGACAAGGTGGGAAAGGCATAGTAGTGGCACAAGGGAAGGGAATGGGATACATTGATGATCCTAGCAAGGTGCTACATGTGCACTTCCAGAGCACCATACCAACAAAAAAACTCCTAGCAATGTCATCATTTGATGAAGAAGGTGTGTACCCACAGACAAGAAAGATGTTATCTTGGGCATTTGAGTCCCACATGGATGAACCAAATTTGAAGTAAGTCAGAGAGTGCTAATGAAGGTGCTAGAAACCAAAGGGATAAATCCATTGGTGAATGCTCAAACAACTATCAGATGAACAAGTTTGTAATGTGCTTAACAAGGTTTCATTGAAATTGAGGCCAGACTATTGAGAGAAATGATAGAGTGAAATTCTGGAGGAGGAATTGGAGAAGAAAAAGAAGGAGCTCATGGAGAAGAGAAAAGACCTAAAGCAAGAGGAGTTGATCAATGCTCAGTTGAGGTGTGAGCTGAAGGAAGAAAAAAAGCTAAGGTGTGTGAAGTCTCCAAGAAGGTGGAGATGATTACAGATGCAATTTTCCTGAAGCACCCCGATTTAGCACCACCCGATCGTAGAAGTATGAATCAACCTTGCAATGTCTGGAGGATCTGACTCACATTCTCACAATGGAGAGGTGACCACTTGCTTTAGAATCAGAAGAGGAGGCAGTGTGCCAAGAGAAAGAAAACAAGATGAAGGTTGTTTCGAGATTGTGGCTCGATACACTAACTTTTTTAAGTAAAGGTAAAGGCACATGCAAGTCACTAAAGTTGCTATGATAACTACACATGATAGGGATAAAGTGGCAAGCATCTTGGTTTCCACCCATGAAATGGAACTCAAGGAGTTCCAAGAGAAAAATAAGGGGAATAGAGGAAAGAGACAAGATCCTGGCCGAGGTGGAGAAGAAATCAGAAGCAATCGAGACCCTGCGAGGCTCGATCAAAAATGCTGAAGGAACTATACCCCCAGATCACCCGCAGGATGGACATCTTGAAGACTTGGGAAAGCAATTGGAGGGTATTGTTGACACCATGAGCACCAAAGGGGAGGAGATGAGTTTTGAGGAAGTGAGCACCCTGGTGGGTGACCTCTGTCAGCAAGCTTAGAATGAGGTCGATGCTTGGGGAAGTTAGAGGTAGAAATAGGAAAGGATTTCCCTCTCCTCCTCCAACAATAAACAAGTTCCCCATTCTTTCATTCTTTCTCCAATTCTTCATTCCTTTATTCTTTCTTTCCAACCATTGTAAGAGCCCACCATTCTTTATTCTTGAAGAGTGTTTCGAGGATGGAGAACATGCAGTAGTGTGGGGTGATGTTGGGCCCTAAAAATATTGGCTAAGTACAAGAAGGCATGTGGGGCATGTGGGACCTATTGAAGAAGAAGGGCATGCAAGGTGAAGGCATGTAGGGAAGGGTTCTAGTAGGGTTTTTAGTAACACACATGCATGCATGTGCAAGGCAAGACAGTTTTGGACTTAGCCATATTGGTGTCCCAGAAGCACATGAGAAAAGTGTGACCCTTCTAGCATGTGGAGTGGATAAGGTGCCATCCTGGTGACTATAGGATCAAAAAGGGAATATTCCATGCATGTGATGGAAGGTTCCAGAAGAACATCATTACACAAAGTGGAGAGCTCAGATCAAAGGAGGCATGCTCCATTAGAGGACCACTTGGACACTTGGACACTTTACGCCAATCTCATTACCTCGTAAAAGGCATGTGAAGTGAAGGAAAGCTATATATTGAGGTGGTGCATGATAAAGAAGAGAGGGAAGAGGAGGAGAGTGTGATAAGAGGTATAAGATATACAGAGTCATCTAGAGAGAGTAGAGCACTCGGAAAAGAGGTGAAGCTATGCAGAAACACCATGAAGATTATATGGGTTGGGATTAGGAAAATATAGGAGTGATGGCACACTTAGAGGGATGGGTCTGTATTCATCTTTGTAATGTGATGAACATAGTGTAGTTCTGATGCATGACTTAGCTCTGCATTGTTATATGAGGGTCTGTTATGACTCAAGGGATGTAATGTGGTTATTGAACATGTTAATATGAATATAAGGATCTATGTTTTAAATCATATATGTGTTCATGAGTATAATCTTTATGCATTTCCTTTATGTATGAACCATTTTATATGTTGTTGGTTGTTATTTCTCTTTCTAGATGCAATGAGATGACAACTCATCCTAGGTTCTCAGAATGATGCATGGTTCTTTTCTATTCACTTGCACTTGAATATCATGTCATAAGATGATGCATTCTCACAAGACTCACATAAAGGATAGAAAGGGCATTATCAAAATGACTCATCCTTTTAAAAAAATAAAAATGAATTTTCAACATCACCATTGAACATCTCAAACCAACTAAGTGCTAAACCATAAAAAAATGTAGGGAGAAATTTGGCCCATTATTCGTTCATGATGATCCCCTTACAAATGCAAGATATTGTGAATTATTTTTTGAAAGTATATACATTAGTCGATTAGGTTAAGAAAACTAGAATTTTTCTCATCCTTTTAATCAGATAAAAATAACCATATTAAATACCAACCCACAAGTATAAAGTGATATGATCTTAACACGTAGTAGAAAATGAATTTCACGATAACGGAGTAATTATTGTAAATATAAAAATGAATATAGTAAAAAGTACATTACCTATGAATAGGAGATAATTCAATGGTAAAATACAAAGTATGAGAATAAATTTAAAAATGAAAAATGATTATAACCATAGTTAAAATTTATTTTATTGATAGTAAATACTATTCAAAGTAAATACAAAGTTACCATGCAAGTAATAATTGGTTAACTTATGAAATACACTCTAGAATAATCACATAAGGAGAAATGGTACCTTGTATATAATAATACCCAATAGTCCAATCTATCTTAACACTTAAATAATGTTTCACCATAAACGCCTTGTGATATTATTGTATTGAAATGCATAACTTTATGTTGTGTAAAAACGAGAAAATTACCTATAGATTTTAATATGGAGATAAATGTTATTTAAAAATAACTATTAAAAGTGAAAAATGCTTAACATGAATGGAGAAAAATTGTGTTTGGGAGAAACTAATAAATAAAATAATTGTATTAACTATTAAGGTATTGTTATGATATTACCCAAAAGTTATACTTGAATTCAATGGAATGTAAATTACTAACTATTTCCACGTGGAATCTAAAGGACTCACTCATTCATCTTTCCAAAAAATAAATTTAGGATAAATTCATTGCAAGCACACTCCTTGATAGATTCCATGACACTCTATGACATAACGGTATGGATTCTTACGACTTGTATATAATAATACTCACCAAACTTTTATGCCCAAAAAAATGAGGTATTGTTATCCAAAAATTTTTATATGCCTTCAGGATTATCTAATCAATATCAAAAATAAGATAATAAATACCTACTATCTAAATACAATACGTATCATAGCACTCATCTTTATATGTAGGATTATATTTTATGAAAAGATAGACATCAACTTTAAAATAATGATAAGTATAGGATATAATTACCATCTAATCCACTTTTTCTAGACTTTATTCTAATAAAGAATAAAATCTTTGCAATATATATGAATCCTTATTCATTATTACAAATATAATATTAATTCCTTATGAAGACATCGACCCTAGTCACATACTTACCATGACTTTGAAACATTGAAATTACCAAGAACACTTGTAAAAATGTTTAATTTCTACCTTTGACCATCAGCTTCACAACATTCCCTAATTTTTATACTTTAATTTTACCATAGAATGTTTACTAGGTATTATATTACACTATTATATGTGCACTATAATTTATAGTGGGAACCATTAACGTGTAGTATGTGCTAATATTGATGCAACATTAGGAAAATATATATTAATAACATATACATTAATGATATATAAGTTTTATGGTAAAATTATAGTGTCAACAAACTTGAGTTCAATTTGTAGATCCTCCCATATGATGAAAAAAATCATCTATCCTTGAAAAGGATGTTTGTTCTTAACTAGGACCTAGTTAAGCATATCATATTAAATATACATCTTAAGAGTTATGTACTTATTCTTGATGAATTTTTGGAGTATCCAAAGGATAAAAAAATCATACATTAGACCAATATCTCTTATTGCTGAAACTTAAACTCTTACAAATCTATGGTGTGAGTCTATAAGTGGCCTTTAAAGATGATATAACATGAAGAAATATTTTGATAGCTAAATTAATTATACACCTAATTTTAAAATTTAACTAAATTTGGTTATTTGTAGGAACTATTGGTGCATTGGTTTCCTTGGAATGATGTCCTTAGGGAAATTGTTTAGAGTGAGAGTAAATGGTTATATGTGACCAATAATGATTCCATTGAGCTAGTTATCAATGGTACTTATGAGAGGGACTTGATGTTTATTCCATGTTACAATACCTTAGATTCCTTTTATACCTTTATAGTCCTTTTTCACTTCCTCTCTATAACATCACCTTCTATCCTCTTATTGTTTCCTCCTTATCTAGTTTCAACACAACCATACCTTCTTCATGTAACCTTATAGAAGCTTTGGGTCTTTCTCTATCATCCAATATTTCCCTAAGGAATCCTTAATAAAGTATCTCCTATAACTCATGGTATGGATAAATCAATAAACTATGTGGATTATATTTTTATGGCAAAAGGAATTGACCATTGTTGATACCATCAACTAATAAAAACTATAATGCTTAATCATAACCCCTATATGTGAAATTTAAGTGATCTTTCTATAAAATCATTATCATTCATTCAGTTTGGTGATGCTCACCAATATTTAGAGTTTTTAAAGGTTTTGAAGTTAGTATTTTCTTATCTTTTGGTGTTTACCTATAGAGCATTGGGTAGTTACGATGCATATGAGATGCAATTAATATGGTATTATTATCCTTTTAAGTATTTAGAGTCTTGAAAAATACACTTGTGATCCCCACATCAACTCTCTCATAAGGTGTTATTAGTTCTAGGAGGAAGTTAATGTGTTAATGGTGTTTGCATTTAGGTAAACTTTAACCTCTCTTTCCCTTTATTTTATTTCAAATTTAGACTATTATTTCATCGGTCATGCATAGGTTAGAGTATAGAAACATCTTTCTCGGATCTATTACATTATATATGTATTATTCCTTTCCTTTCAACCCGCCCTTTTGGATTTACAATCCTTATAATCCAAGTTTAGGAATTACTGATCGCTAATATAAATTTGGTTATATCTAAGTCCTGGATGGATTTATAGTATAGATGTGTGCATCAAGAGTTTACTTTTAGGAATTCTTTAGATCCATTTGTTGCATTTTCTTCTAGATCAATTATCATCTATCCTCATGTTATTTATTTATATTAGAGTATATTTAAATGCATTAATGATTTATGACCACATCATCAGCCTATACTACAATCACATAATAAAGGTGAGGTAGCAATAGCATTTAGATCCATCATTTTTTCATCCTTGCTTTTAGGGTTAAACATGACCTCAACTTTTGTTGATCTCAACTCTGTTAAAAGGAATAATTAAGTTCAACTTTTATAGTTTTAGTATCAAAATTTGGGAGGATGGTGAGTAGAATTTTTTAACTATATATTATTCATAACATTTATCAAATCATTTAATTCCCTCATCTATTATCGATGTAGTTTTTTCATTTTACCTATAATGTTTTGGTGTTAGAGGGCATTTCATGTGTGTGTATTTTTACTCTAGTAATAAATCAAAATCTATATTATAATTTTATTTTTAGTTTTGAAATAATCTCTTTTTGTCAAGAGTTTGATATGCATCAATTGTTAATGTCATGATGTTTATGTGTGTTATGGTTGCTCAACAAATTTTGAAACTTAAACAGAGTTGAATTGTGTGTGTTATATTTTTATAATTTTCTTACGAGATAAATAGTCTATTTTCTTATTTAGGTCTAAGAGTGAATAAAATTTTCATTTTATTTATTCATCAAAATTGAAGTTTATTTGTAAAATCGTTAACTAAAAATTCCATGTAGGATACATTTTTGGTGATGGGGGAATCGTAGACTAGAGGACAACCAACATCCTCTCACAAGACATTAGTAATGAGGCCACATAATGTAGTAGTGGTGAATAAAGTGTGCATAGAAATAATACTAAGGTTGGATTATAGTGGCAATATTGGAACCCAGCTATGTTGTATAAGATTAAGTAACGACAATTGAGTGCAAAAGCTACAAGAGGTGATGAGGACTCGGTCTTTTTTTTCGGTGTGGTGTGGTATTGAGGATAAGGGAATATGTACATTCATGTTCAAAAATTTTAATAAGTGAGCATAATTTTGATGTAATCCCCTAATGGAAAGATGTAGTGGAAAACTAAAAACATATTATATTGAAACATCATGATACTTAAAGAGGATGAATATATTTGTGTGTCCTTGTTCATAACTAGGTTAGTGGTCATCTTATGAAAACCATTTATGAAGGTTGAACAAATGTAGAAATCATGTTCATTATTCCACACGTGTTTAGTTAGATGAGTTCCTATAGACATAAAATCATACATTTTAGACATATTTAGCCCAGTCTTATACTACTATTTAGAATGTTCTCAAGTGTACAAAGTACTAATTAATCCCCCTTTTTCCATCTTTGTTTTATGTTTTACTTTGTCTTTCCCGCATATTTCCCGATACTTATCACCTCATTTTCCAAATTTCTCGAGATTCTAGCCCCTAATCCCGGGTGTCCTAGCCTGTCTTAGGGCACCCAGGTGCCTTGTTCTCACCCCGGCTTGCCCGATATATGTTTAGCCTCTTTTGCTCATTTTTGGTTCACTTCTAGCCGTTGGTCTCCTTTATCTTTTCCTTAGTCAACATTATTGGGATTAATTGTGAAAGTATACTTGAGGTCCCTATAAATATAAATCTTATAAGACCATATTGAGGGTCCTACGTCTTTTCATTCTATCACTACTATCACTCCATCTAGGGCTGCATCTATTGCACCATCTTCATCCACATAGTTCCATACATTCTAGCTAGTAAATTTTGCATCACATCCATTCACATAGGAGGGAGGGATTATATCTATTGTATTCTACATATTCTATAGCTATCATAGCTCGCTACTACACAAAGTGTGACTGACACAAGAGCACCTAGGCACGATATGCACACACTAACCATAACTACATCAAGGTCCATAATGTAGTGCAACGCTCAGTGATAATTCCACCAATTTGGTGGCTAAGGTCAGTTTGACCCCTTCTTCTTCTTCTTCTTGTGCGCAAGATCGTCATTCAATTTATCTAGTTTATCCATTGAATCTAGTATGACATATAGATAGAGTTTCACACCTAGTTGCAACACTTATGAACACAATTTATGAACTTCTACAGAGTTCACAAGATTGCCTAGAATCTAGACTAGGGCACTAGGGCCCTATGTCATCTAAGGCACCTATGTCATCTCAGGTAGTCTAGATCTACCCTTTGCAGATTTCCTAATTGGTCATCTACACAACCGGTTTCAGGTTTCAAATATGCGACAACCTGCGATAGACTTTTGTAATCAGCTAAGTCATTTTGTGAATTTCTCTTATCATTTAGGTTTTTGTTACATTTAGATTAATTTACTTACATCATTATTTACTATCTTTAGATTATTTACTACATTTTTCAGAGCGTTTTATGTCCTATTTAGATTAACTATTGGATATACTTCCCCTTATTTTTCTCATTTTAGTTAATCAATTCCCAACAAAGGTGTAGTTGATGAGAGGTTGATTTAACACCTTATCTACCTTCAATTTAAGTTGTGGACCAAAATCATAAGCAAGCAAAGTGGCACATTGGAGAAGAAGTGTAATTGTTTTTCTACAATATTCACTTTAAGTGGGGAATGTTAGGAATATTAGAGCTCCATTAATGCTTGTATGCATTTAATTTTATTAGTTTGTAATATTAGTGGATTGTTCTAACAATACACTAATATAGGATGTTAATTATCATGTAGTTGGATGTATGTGAGTTTTAGTTTTATAAATAAAATCACCGGTGATTCTAAATATATTCTAATACTAGTTGAAATATACATGGAAGAGGTTGAGTATCTATAAGAGAGATATTTGGGATCTAGTTTAACTCCTTATAAGGAGTTCAATAATCTAT
>CM031236.1:140034980-140267480 GCA_018340775.1 Taxus wallichiana var. yunnanensis
CATGATATGGCAAATCCTTGGGGAACACTATTGGTTTGTTGTTGTTGCTATTGTATTTGTTGTAGTATTGTGTGAATGCATGGTTGTTATTGCTCGTTGTGCAATGAATGCTATGCGATTGTATGAATTGGAAAGGACAAGTTGCAATTCTGCAGGACGGAAATTTAGGGAACTACATCGATGTTGCGTAAACGTGTCCGAAAATGAGGTGCTGCTTCGATGTAGTGCAATTGGGCGGGTGTGTTCTAGGGGCAAGGCCGCTTCTATTTTGTTGAGGATTGGAGATGTCTTTGGCGAAGTATTGTGGGATTGCATGGTTGGTAGTACTTGTACAATGGAAGTGGTGGTTGTTGGTCGAATATGGCAAACACTATTGGCGAAGCATTATTCGATAATGTAGGTAATGTCATTGCGAGGATGAGTTGGGTGGACAAGGGGCAAG
The DNA here is from genome assembly GCA_018340775.1 of Taxus wallichiana var. yunnanensis. NCBI lineage: Eukaryota > Viridiplantae > Streptophyta > Pinopsida > Cupressales > Taxaceae > Taxus > Taxus wallichiana. Next base: position 140,035,423 of record CM031236.1, read on the forward strand.
TATGTTGGACTCAAATTTAGGGTACTAGATCGATGTTGCGGAAACATGTTTGAAAGTGAGGGTCGTTGCAGAGTATAAGGATTAATAACACAATTTTAAATGATTCAACGGTTTTGAATAGAGATGTATTAAGTCTAAGTATGGTGTTTGTGATACATGTTATTTTTGAAAGTAGTATAATATTTTGAAAACAATTAATATATAAAGGGATTGTGTGATAAATTTGGCAAAAATGAATTAGATGTGGATTTGATTATTTATAGGTCGTATTTATATTTGTTTGAAAGTTACGTAACAAGAAGATTATTATTGTTTTAATTGTAATATGGATATTGGGTGATATTTCAGAAGGCTGCGATGGATTAGGTAGATATTAAGGCGGGAGTAATAGTCGCATGCTTGTGTTGTAATGGGAGTTATTGTCATTCGCAGAAGGCGGAATGGTGATGACAGGTGTTGGGAGAGGCTAGATACGTGTTATTCTGTGCCTTGTTTTTGGCTGTGCTTTGGAAAACTTGTTTTTTGGTATTATGGCGTGGCAATGGCGGAATTGTGGAGTTGTGTTTGCAGGGGACGGAAAGAGTATAATCGTAGAGATGAGTTTTTATCTGTCTCTGTGCTTTAGCATTGTCTGAATTTAGAGTCAGTAAATAGAAGACATTGAAATTATTTTGTTGTGCAGTTGTATTGTGTTTTTCGCGACTTAGATTGAGTTTGCAGAGAGCATTTAGTTGAAAACGAGGTTAGACTTAATTTCGTATCAATGGCTTGGTAAATTGAAGAAGTTTTGTATTTGTAGTTTGGTTCCTGTTATATATAATTTGGTGGCTCAGATGAATAACATTGTTAGTTGATACAGAAATAAGCAATATCAGAATTTTGGAATACCCATTTTTCAGAGAAAGCTTAAAATTCAATTTTTTTGAGTCGTTTTTAGATGTCGTTGCAAGTGTTATCGTAAGGGAAAAGAGATTAGTAAATTTTGGAGGCGAAGATATCAGTGCCCAGATACCGTATTTTTGCACAGTTACACTTGAACATGTAAGTGGGCTGTATCGTATACAGCTGGATACGGTATGTGGGGCATCTGTAGCCGTATCTGTTTTAAAAGTTAAAATAATTTATTTGCAAAAATAAGCCTTGAAAACGCTAAAAGCATATCAGAGTAGCTGTAGCAATTTTGTGAAATCTGTTTTACCAGTGACAAGAGAAGGACATCGATGTGAATGAGTGCTGATTTACTGTTTTCCTTCAAAATTTGGCATTTGCTTTGCGCTGCACAATTGCCTTTAAACTTGCCAATTATCGTCTATTTAAGAGGGTAGATAGTTTTAAGGATTAAGAAGTATCCATTCTGTTAAATTCATGAAGAACAAGAAAAACATATGGAAAAAAATTGGTGCAGGATTTTCAACATCACAGTGTCACAAAGTGATACATTCTTATTTTGGGTAATATTAGATTGCAAAATGGAACTTGTGGCTACAAGCACAAAAAAGAAGAAACAAAAGATACGAGTGCATCTTCTTTGCGGATCTTGTGTCTGTTAGACAAGCAATACATGTTGCTATAAGAGGTCCATAGTTGACAGATGACATATCTGAGAAAACAGACCAGTAAGATGTGGAAGCACCAATTGTCTGCTTCTTTTTGTCACACTGCTTAAATATATGTTTTCACATTGTTATCAGTTACAATATAAGAAACAATAACAACAAGAAGAACAAGAACATGCCTTAAGACTGCCCAAGTTTGTCCATGGCCAGTCTGCCAGAAAAGCTGATGGTCTGAACATGATGACAACTTGAATATTATATGCAATGTCAACTGCAAGTAACCCGCTGCTTAAAGCGATTCTTTATAAGCAATGTTTGTAGCATTGTTCTCTCAGCAGGCAATGGCTGTTGCTTTGTTTTACCTACTCTTTATCTTGTATTTCGATTAGTTATTGTATGCATTAACATTATGAAAGTTCTATACAAAGAAAGAGTCAAAGATAAAGAGCAGGAAAAAACAAAGTGGTGGCCAGCATCTATTGCAAGAATGGTGCTGCACACATTGCAGTGTGCATAGCACAGGTGCTTAGATGCAGAGTAGACAAAAGCAATATCTCCATGCTGTAGTTTCAAAAAAGTCATTCATGGAAAGCATGGTTAGACAAAAAAAAAACTGACTAGGTTTATAATTAAATACAAATAGCACGGTACTATGACAAAGCCTTTTTAGTCACCATGAAAGACATGTGCGAAAAGATGTAGCTTTGAACATATTTATGAAACGCGGCACTGTGAATGTGAATAATAGTGTGTGCTTGTTGGGTTTTCCATAGATGCGGCATTTGTAATCTGTTGCTTGGTATGTGCACTGGACATTTTATACAGTGTATTGATTCACACATGGTTCACAAACACTGCCTAGACAAGCTTCGCACACTAGTACGCTACTTGTATTTGATTGTACAACTGGTCAGTTTGTTTTTGTCTTACTGTGCTTTCTGTTGATGACTTGTTTCAAACAGCTGAGCTGTTTCAAACTTAAGATATTGCAAGGCCAAACAATAGTGGCTGCACTAATGCGATACTTGTATTTAATTATAAAGCCGGTGGCTTTTTTTTCTTGTCTTACCATGCTTTTGTTCAATGGCTTTTTTGAAAGTAGAGCATGGAAAAGGCATTTGCAGTGTGCAGTTTTAGTATTGATTTTGTCTATTCTGTTTCTGAGCAGCAGTGGTATGCACACTGCAATTTGTGCAGCATCATTATTGCAGGAGACGGTGGCCAGCACTTTGTTTTTTTGTTGTTCTTTATGTTTTAGTTGGAGTCTTTGAGCAAGGTTTGTTTCTTAGACTGTTTGTCTGTGTGGAACTTTCACACTGTTAATTAATACAATAACTAGTAAAAATAAAAGATAAAGAGGAGTGAAAAGAAAGTGGTAGGCACTGTGTAGTGCGAGAATAGGGTTGCAAAGATTGCAGTGTACATAGTGCAGGTGCTCTGAAAAGAATAAACAAAATCAATAGTAGAACTGAATATGGAACATGCCTTTGCCATGATCTAGGCTGAAAGAAGGTATTAATCGAAAGCATACTGTAATTGACATGTAGCAAGAGATGTGGCTTGAGACATATATATGAAGTTTGTGAAAGATATTTTAGGAAATGCAATTGGCATGTTTAAAGGCAAGTTGCATGAGATTTGTGAGCATCTTGGCAGCGTCTGGAACAAAACAGGAAGTTTGGAACAGAGCTTTGACCATGGCCGTCAATAAACAAAACTCAGGAGAATAACAGTTGTTATGTGCTGTTTATCTTTTAGTTTGAGTGGTTATTGTATTGATTGACACTGTGAAAGTTTGACGCAAGGAAACAGTCAAAGAGACAAATCTTGCTCGGAGACAATAACTACCCCAAGTAAAAGATAAACAATAGCTCCTGAAAATTTCAAGTTCGTAGTTAATCTATTCGCTAGAACTATAATAATGCAAATTTGTGTTTGCTGTTACCTATGAGAAGTTCCCCAGTGATAAAATTTGCTGCGGATTTCATACTTAAGTTGTTCCAATGCTTACAAGAGCAAGTTTTGTGGTCGCCTATGACACTCAATGCTACATTTCCGTATTGTTATCATCAATAAAAATCAGGTGCATTATTAAATTTGATTAAAAGAAAGGGAATGAATAGCAACCCTGAGTCCCGCCATGGTTGTTCCATATTTCTTGTACAGTTCTGTACAAAACTCTGTGACTTTGTTCCTGTCAACTCCAAGTATGGTCTGATTTGTTGTCAATGTAAATAATTTTTTTTACAACTACTGGCATGGAGTTTAAAGAGATTGAGTTCTAGGAAAATATACATTTGTTTTGAATCGATTTTACTTGAAAAATTTCAAGGCCTTTTCAGCATATCCATTTCATGCATGTCTTGCAATTACTATACAGTCTATGACAACACATTTACTATGTTATAGAATATTTTCTTCAGAAACCAAACAAAAGGATTACAAAAACGATATCAATATTAAATCCCATAGTTGTAACATATTCAATTATTTGAAACTCTAATTTTACGCTTTTGAATGTTGCATATATATAGTTGTTGTAACTGGTTACATAACCTATTTGAAAGCGAGGCAGTGAACAACTTATAGCAGACATAGAACAAATTTGTAAGATATAGCAAACAATTGTAGGCGATATAGTAAAAAATAGGTGACAAGAATTAATGTCTTGATATAAAAAGAAGAAAGTCAGAGATATTAGATGCTTGTATCCAAATCTTGTGAAAAACGTGGTATGCTACAGTGAAGTAATAGTTGGATATGTAAGCAAATGGCAGGAAAGTAAAGAGTAATGAAAATAGACAAAAAGAGTTGTATTAATTGTCTGATAGTATTGTAATTACAAAAATGCTAAAACAAAAGCAAAGCCTATAATATGTAACAAGTAGACTAGGCAACTGTTTGTTGGTATTGTCAAAAGCATAGACAGTAATAGTTGATTGTTGCCGGTTATACGGGAGCCTGTTATCAAATTTGTTTGTGTATGTGAGTGGCTTGCAAAAATGTTCCAGAAATCTGAAAGAAGAAAACGAGTATGTTAGACTGGAAACAAAGAATTAAACTGATGTGTAATTCATAGAAATGGAAAATGCAGATACTTACCAAAGATAAGAGGAAGCTATGTTTCTTTGATTGTGGATATTGAGTTGTCAACTGTCAAAGTGAATGTACCTTTGATTTGGAATTGACGGAGAAGAAATACAGTCTTTGAGATGTCTTGTTGATATTCTTCATACTGTGTTTGACAAAGGAGAGGGAAGGCTTTTTGCAGTAATGGCTCTCGCAATGTGCAGTGCAAGGAGTCATCTATTGTTTGCAAGGAGCAATGGAGAAAGTGCTTATATTTGTATGGTTTTGATGTATTGCAAGTTGCACAAAGTGAGATTTGTTTCAGGTCATCTGGATCAGGTTCTGTGAGACGGTCACATTCTACACAGAATGCTTGGAAAGGAGGAAGGTATATGTTCTTTGTGCGAAGTATACCTGCAATCTGTACAAGGAAGATGAAGTTGACATAATTGATAGATTTGAATTTGTCAATGGAAGATAATTTAAAAAAGAGAAATTGCAGTGTACTTGCCTCTGTGTTTGTGTTTATGAGAGACTGTAAAAATGTTTTTGTAGATTCATCATTTAATGGGTCAATGAAGGATGAATGGCCTGCACGTACAATACGCGAACCCTGTATTCCTTGTCTGATAAAGTTTTTGAAGAGCAATAGTGGTATGTTGCCTGCTGCAATGGCATCTCTTATTGTATGACACAATGGAACATGAAAGTTTCCCAAATGTACCTGCAATGACAAAGCATGGTGCGTAGTTAAAATTGAAGGGAATAATGCAGTGCAATGTATATAAAAATGAAAGAAGGGAGTGTGTCAATACTGTTGCTTTTCCATTTTCAGTGTCAGAGTCTTTAACGTAGAGGGTGAAAAGGTCATTGATGTGGTGGATTCCTGTTACAATTGCGGCAAATGACCCAACAGAGAATGTTGCATTTGAATGTAGAAGCTCTTCTATTGTCATGTCAGGTGTAAGTTTTCGTGTTTTGCAAACCGTGGGTATGTTTTCCATGGTGGTTGTTGCATTTGCGGACAAAGAACAATTTGCATCTCCTCGTTCGTACTTTGTTTTCTCTTTGACGGTGAAACCAGTAACACGCAGGCCGCAGCCAGCGACCACAGTGGATGCAAATTTGTGCACGAAGGTGTTGCTCATGTTCAAAGTGATTGTCATTTGACCATTTTTGTCAACTAAATCAGCATGGAGGATTTCGGCTTTTGAGGGGGAGATGTTGGTTGCATGTGCTGGACCATAGACAACGAGTATATCACCTTCAAATACAGTTGCAACTTTGCTGCACAAATGTCAAGTATGGAGGATGGCTGCTGTGTTGCTGGTTTTGGACTGCATTTACAATGGTGTTAGGATGCTTTTATTGAAAGAATAAGTCTTATAATAAATGAATAATGAAAAGAAAGTAAAGAAACATTAGAAAAAGATTACCGTTTAGAGGATTCTTGCAAAATATCGTTGTTGTCAATGTCCTTGTTCTTGGAGGTGTGTTCCATGTCTTTGTGGTTGTAACTATCTGCAAAGTATTCAAATATGTAAATGGTTGTTGTAGAGCGCAAACAAAAAGGAAAGAAAAGAATGAAGAAACTAGATATTTGTTTTCCTGATTCAATAGAACAGTGTGTATGCACTTACAATTGTGCAGTGCTATTGTTGGTGTTTTTGAAGAGAGCAAAAATTGTTGGGTGGTCAGTCCAATAAGCAAATCTTTCGAATGTATTACAGGTTTCAAGGATTGTGTTTGACCATATATGGTCGATCATGTTTTTAGTGAAGACACTTGAATGTTGTATATGGAAACTGAAACTGTTTTTTTGCATAAATGCTAAAAGCATTGTTGTTTTCCTATTTTTGTTTTGCATGTCGATGTTGAAGTCTCCAAAAATGTAGGCGGGAATGCTTAAATCAAGGGATTGGAACACATTGTCGAGAACAATGAAAATGTTTTCCAGATTTGCATTTGGTGCAACGTAGACATTGACAATAGATATGCACTGGTGTTGCAGTAATATCTTTGTCAGTAGTGACTCTACATGTGCGTCGTGAAAGCAATGTTTTTCTACAAAAGGTATATTGTTTGCAATAAAAATTGCTAGACCATGGACATGGTGTGCAGATAAGCATTGGTATCCGTCTAGGTAGTCAATTGCAATGGGGGAAGCAATGTGAGTTTCTTGTAAACAGAGAATGTGAGATTGCATTAATTCATGGTCATGTAGAATGGCCTCTCTGTGAGCATGAAGACTTCGGGTATTTAGCGAAGCAATCATAATAGATGAAGAAATATCAGCTGTGGACAATTCATGCTGAATATTCCATTTAGCTTCATTTCGGAGTCGTTCCATTTCTGTGTTGATGGTCTGTTTGACGCTGAAATTTTTTTTTTTTTTCGTAAGCGGGGACAGCAAGTAAAGACTGGAAATGGTTCTGACTCGCGATAGAGCAGTATATGCCAATCCATGGGACGACACGCCAAGGGGACTGAAAGCAAGTCGTTCAAGTGTGAGGCCTTGCGCTCTGTGGATTGTGCGTGCTGAACAAAGCTGCACAGGGAATTGCTTTCTTATTGTGACTGGTGTCTTCAATGATGTTCTATGCAAGGGTCTAGCAACTCGAACAATAGGAGTCCAATCTAGTTCTGTTGCCATTGTTGTCAATTGCGGATGTTTTGATCTTTGTTGTTTTCCAATACAAGGATCATTGAATTTTATCCATACTGCATCAAAGCCATTTGTTGTTGTATATGTTTTGAAAACTCCGTCAGAACCATTGACCAATCCGTCTTGGATGTCATAGTTCCCTGCGAAAAGTTCAATTAGCATGTTGACTTTTAGTTCTATATGTTGTGGCAATTCCACAGTTTTAGAGTAGCTTTCCATTTGTTCTAGTGTTGTATCTTGTTCATCGATAGAGTCAATGACAATTTTGCAGCCTGGAGCAAGTGCAAGCATTTTTTTATTGTGTTGGAGAACATCTATGTTTTTGTAGAAAAGGAATGGAAGTGTTGGATCAACTGGGATTGGCCGAATACAAGTATGGTTGAGGTATGCAAGGTCAGAGTCTAAATGTTGTCCAATGCGAATTCTGTTCAGGACAGAGACAAAGGCAGCATCTTTCTGACGCATTGTTTCAGTCAATTCATATATTTTGACATGTGTATTCCAGAAGTCATAGGCAATCAATTCTCTAGAAATTTTGGGGTTTTTAAACACAAGACAGTCATTGACTGGTTGTGCTTGGTAGAAGTCTCCGAAAGATCATGTCAATCCCTCCAAACCAAGTCAGGGCATGTGTTTTATTTGACGCATTTTGTGAAGTATAGAAGTTGACCTCCGACTAAGGATATTTCATCTATTAGAGCAAGTTGTAATTGTTGGTAGTGCTTTGCCATCAATCGCTCATTGCTTAGTGGGCGTAGTTCGGATCGATTGAAAAGGCCAATGGAGTGTTATTCATGCAATAATGCAATTTTGATTTTCAGGGTCCTTTATGCAACAAATGAGCCAATGTTTCAAATTCAATTTTAGTGGCAAATTTTTACTTGAGACCTCCTGTGAGAAAAAGGTAGATAGGAATTGATGGGTCTTTATTTTTCTTAAAGCAGATGTCTTTCAAAATGGTTTGTTGTTTCTTATTGAGAAGTTGCATTTGTTTGAAATATGTTCTGTTGTCTTGGATGGTAGGGTGTTTTGCTAGTTGAAATTGTTTCTTTGCAATGTCTGAATGTTGATGTCGATTGTGAAAAGGTAAATCATGTTGTATGTCATAGTCTTCAAAGGGGGGTTGTTTATGTGTAGTTATGTTTGTCATTTTCTCAGAGGATTCAAGAGACAATTGCACATCGTGAATTGTTGTGTCCATGTCACCCCATTTGTTGTTAGTAGTGTAGCGGTATTTGGATTCATTGGAATGGATAGTGTGTTTGTGAAATGCATATGCATCTTTCCAAGTTGCAAATTTGTTTTTTAGGCTGTGTTCATTTTCTGTAAAAGGGATGTAAAGCAAAAGCTTTTCACGGCAATAGTTGTCTACGTCAAGATATTTGCTATAGTTGACAGATCTGATGATGAGTGGCTTGGTTCGAGGTTTTTTATTTTTGCTGCCATTGTGAATGGAAACAAAGTCAGCTAAGCAAATGGAATGCAAAGAATGAGGTCGTGCTATGTAGTGGTCTATGATAGAGTGGCACATGATGTTTGTTGATTCATCTGGTTCTTGCTGAAGTACAGTTGGAGGTTTTAGAATGAAAGTGCGCTCTTCGGGATTTGAAGTGTTTATGAAAACACATTTTCGTGATGTATTGTTTAAAGGGATAGAAAGAACTATGTGGACTGCTTGTTGTGCAGACATTTGGTGGGTATTTAGCATTGCATTGCCTAGGCTTCTTATCATTTGAATAGCATCTAGGTGCATCTTTTGGTGCTCAGCACGAATTCTGGCAAATGCTTTTGTCATTGTTCGATCAATCTTGGTCATGTAGGAGCAGCAATATGTTGTTGCTGCATAAGCGTTCAGCACGTACTGAGCATCGGTATTTGCTTGCCAAAGCATTGGCATTTTCTTAGAGAAGCTATTATTCCATGCCTGAGCTGGTTTTCTTTTGAGCAGCAATGTTGGTTGTTTGAGTGTTGATTGTATTGCTTGTATGTATGTTATTTCGTCAAGACCTAGTTCATGGAGGAACATTTCATGTGTTATGCAAGTATCGTATCGTTTGCTCTCGAGAACAAAGAAAATCGAATGTGCAATTGCAATAGCAGATTCTGTTGGTTGCTCTACAGGTTCAAGTATTTTTGTACAAGCCATTGGAGGCTGGGGGAAATTGTATCTGCACTTGGATTGTTTTTTTCTGCAGCTTTGTGTGTGGTGATGGCATTGCAATTGAGCGATATGTTGAGGGAACGAGCTAGTGTCACATGTAATGTATTGGTCAACGTATGACTCTATAATGTCGTTGGCATCGTTTCCAAAGACCGGTGCATTTTTTGTCCAAATCAGCCAATGGCTATGAGCATTTCCCCTATTTTGGAATTCCGTGACCCAAAAGAAATCTTCTATATGGCCAAAGAAGGATTTGTCTTTGCAAAGTAATTGTCTTAATGCATAGAGTCTATGTTTATAGTAACGAGTGCATGTAACGGGATCGTTTTTAACAAGAAAGTTAGAGTTGTTGCAATCTGAACGTGTTGGCTTTTGTAAAGGGACATTGTTCTGATATTGGGTGTATAAATTATTGAGGGCCTCGGTTAGTGGCTGCCAACAATGCTCAGCACTTGAGAATGTTGCAAAGAAAGTAGGCGGGCCAAGTTGTCGAATCATTGCAAAAAGGTTTTTCCTTGTTTGTTGCATGTAGTCCGGGGAAATGCGTATTTTTTTGAAATCGATGTATCCAATGTCAGATCTTAAGATGTTTTCTAGGTTCGGTTTGTATTTAACGTCTTTGGCAAATAGTGTTCGACCTTTTAATTGGCCCTTTCTGATTCTAAGCCATATCGAACGATTGACTTGGTCAATTAGTATTTTTATCGCTTTGAAAAATATATTTGTTATGTGATAAGAAAATCTACGATCTGAGTGCATTAACTCCCATTGTGCTATTTTTTGATATGCGATTGTTTTTGTTGTTGTTTCATTTTGAGGTTGCCCAAAAAACAAAGTTGGGAAATTCATCTCTTCTGAGAACTTGTCTTGAAAAATACCCAATGGTGTAAAGCCTTCTGCAGGAGCAACATTTATGATCTTGTCTTTAAGGTAGTGGATAGTGGAGGAGTCAGTGAAACCATGAATTAGTGTGTCATGTGCATTGTCATTATCGATGTCATCATCAGATGAGCTGTTTTCGGAGGAGATATGTTCATGTTCTTCATTGTTAATTGTTTCAAAGTTGACTGTTGTAGACAGTGTTTGATCCCAGTCATGGTTTAGTTTGATTTTATGCATAAGATATAATGTTGTTGCACATAATTGTTTAAGAGCTGCCATAATGATTATGGGGCGCACATTACCTGAATGATATGCTTTTGTGTATTCAAGGCGTCGTTTAAGTGCAACAACAATTGTTTTTGTTTCTTCTGGGTATCTTGGCAATGCTTGTTGGATTATGTCAATATTTGTTGGAACATTTATTATTGCTCCCTTTAACGTGTATTGGGGACGTTTATGGCTTTGGCATCGTATTTGACCAAATGCAAGTCGCAGAGACACGAGTCTCTCTTCAAGTTCAGAAAGCATTGCCACAGCTGGAAGCATTGGAATCAGTTCAATTCGCTGAGGGCATGTCAATCTTGGCAACTTGGCATTCAACAAGCTTGTTGAACATGGTCGACAAATTGTATTGGACTCTGGCATTGTTTTTGTTGATGCCAATTGAGCATATGTTTTTTTAGTTGAATTTGTAAAATATGTCAGATTGTGCTTGAAGTGGAGTTGTTTACAAATAGCGCATGTATGGATTGGTGTGTCATTTGTTCGGGCATGAAAACGGGCAATGAATTGTGCAGAGTTGCTCGTTTGTTGTGCATGTTTACGCATAACCATTTTTAGCTTTCGCAGGGACAATTCCGGTATTGCGGGGTGCATTGTTTTATGGCGGATGGCATTTGCAGCTGCGAAGAGTCTTTTGCTTTTCGCTCGACTGTTCCAGCAGAGACAATGCCATCTGTTGCAGTCTTAAGCGATGTGGGCATAAGAGGTGTTTTGGCATTGAATAAATTGGCACATGAATTGCCTTTGAGTAGCAGGGAATGTATGACATTCTGATCTGGTACAGCTTTGTTATGTGTCTGCTTGCGTATATCTCTCTTTATCGAGCGAAGCGATTTTCTTGACGGTTTCTTGTTCCGGTTCTGCATAGCGGTTTGCGCATTTGTGTGCGAAGTTATGCTTTGAGTTTCTGTATGCATGTGGACAGTCGTATATTCTGATGTATAAATGGCACCAAGTATTGGAACATAGCGAGGGTTTGTAGCCAATAGTTCGTAGTGGAAACTTGCTTCGGGAAGCGAAAATCGGATGAGATTATATGCTTTTCCAAGTTGTGCATTGCCAGAATAAATGTTACAAACTTGGAAAGGATGCGAGTCCCACAATTGAATATTTATTTTAAAAAGTAGGCATAACCAATGAATAATGAAGTCGTCTGTGTGTATATTGTTGTGGTCATGGAAAGTGGCTATGTTTATCACAAGGCCTTGCCATGTGCCAATGTGCGGTATGTTTGTTATGGGGTTCTGATGAAGCCAGGTATGGAGGAAGTGAAGAGTTGTATGATCTTGTCGAAGAATAGAACTACAAAAAGCCTGAGCAGCATATCTGCGCAGGCAGCGAGGGTCAAATTCATTGTTGCGAATGCGGCAAAAACAACTGAAAAGGCTATCAGCATTGATATTGTCATTTGTCTCTAGCCTAACAAGGCATAGTTGTTGTAGTTGATTAGATAAACTGCTCCAAAGCATTTCTACAGAATTTTGACGGGACATTAGATGAGCATTGTTTGTTGGTTCAGGGCAAGCTCATTTTTTTCCAGAATAAGGGTTCATAATGGCCACTAAGAGGGTTGGAATCATGAAAAAGAATACAATATGGTAGTATCTGGCTATTTGGGATGAATTGGAGATAATTTCTGCCTCTTGTTGCAGACCAAACCCATATTGGCAAGTTCAGCCATTTGGAAAGCCATTTTATGCAGAAGACGTCGCCCCATAGGCCTTGTTCAGTAGCTTCGGGCGAGTACACTGCAGATAGTTTCATGCGATGTAAGTATGTTTCCCAGCTATGAACACCGTGCATAAGAAAAAGGCTTTCAGGATCTAGTTCTAACTGTAGAGAAGCCAATGCTTCAGGATTGGAGGCAGAGAGCAAAGTCTGGAAGTGTTCAATGGCACCGCTTCTAAGTTCAAGTGATGTGTATCGGAAATGAAGCAGTACTGCAAAGGAATCAAACAAGCAGTCACCGACACCGTACTTGAAAGCATAGTCTCGGAAAAGGTTGAACCTATGCAAGACATTGTCTATGCTTTGTACGATGTTGTTTGACAATGTATATTGCTCAACATCAACTATCGTGGTAGGCATGGATGTTCTTTTGCATTCGGTTTGTTCTATCTCTATTTAAAAAAACTTTTCTGAGCAGAATATAGAAAAGAAGAGTAATGTTTATACCTTTTGCAATGGAGCAGGAGCAATTCAAGCAAATAGCAATTAAATGTCTTTGGTTCTGTGATTTTGCTTTTGTCACGAATCTGAAATGCACACAACACATGTTATGCAGTTAGTGAATGTTGCAAACCAAAGTAGAGATGAAAAGAATCTTTGTACATACAATGAAGCAAGTTGCGCAATGAAATACACAAGAAAAAGCAGCCATTTATAGCTGGAGCCATGTAGAATCAACTAAATCTATATTGTGCTCCATGCAAATACACAAGCAATGCAGGGAAAACATGTATTTCAATAAACTTAGTAGAGCGTTGAAAATAGGAAGAAGAAATTAGAATAGTTATAACAGCATATTCGAATGCTGAAAGCAAAGGACCCAGAAGCTTTCATTTAAAAATGTTGTAAGCCATGTGCTTTGAAGCATAGCATGAAATTAGTTAAGCGAAAAAGTTTTTTGCAGATGCCGATTTTTGGAAAACTGATCTTAGAGCATGAAACAGATCTGTCTACTCATGCAGTCAAGGCTAAATGCAACAATGCCCTTAGCACAAGCTAAGAAAGTTGCACAAACGCTAAAATGTTTCAAAGGCATTTTGACAAGTGATTGGAGTCAGCCACAAACATTCGCAATGCAAATTAATCGACTATGCAATGCAACAAGAATGTTTAAGCAATTGTTCGTTTGTTTGGCCAGTGTTATTTTAGATATTTATAAGAGACTTTTTGACTCTTAGAAGGTTTCAAATGAGTGTGCGTAGATTGTATTTTGGTGAGGAGAGAAAGTGAAATAAGAAACTGTAATAATCTTGAAAAGTAACTTCTATCTTGCAACGAGGTAGAAGAAAATTGAATTTTATCAAATGTAGAGTGCATAAAGAGCAAAAAACACTGTTGTAGTGGTGTCCAAATGAATAGAATGCAAATGTTAAGTAATAGAAGTTGCAAAAATTCATGGTTGCCTTCTATCATATAGATCCAATGTAGAAGATGCTCATCAATGTTGTTATACATTAATTATTCTAATTGGCTCGTTCGGTATGCCCAGCAAATTCTCTGCCTTCAAGATACACCAACTTCAAGTAAAAGCTCATTCATTCTTGATTGCCAGTGCCAAATCAAGAGCAAACCAATCTTTTTTTTTCTGTGCAAAAAAGTACTGAACTTAGGCAACCTGTGTGGGTGGGATGAGGGCTCCATTTCCTACAGTGATCAAGCTCAGTTTCGTAGAGGCGATCCAGATCAAGGCGCCCTCACCCGCCATTCTGCTCTGCAGAACTTCAAGGAGATCATTTGCAGTTATAATGGCGAAAAGGGTGACTTCCCCTACAGGTATTGCCTAGTCATAGCAGCTCTGACATATGTTGATTTATGTTTTTGTTTATTTGAAGGGTTTTAACCCAGAGGTTCTCTCTTATTCTGATTGTGTGTTCCTACGGGTGAGTTGAAATGTGAAGTTTTCCGTTTCTTTTTAGACAATTTTAACCAGACGTTCTCTTCATGGACTGCGAAAGCTTCATGGCCTGTGAAATCTTGTAGTAAGTTAATGCATATTGGTTGTTATTAGTGTGGCTTATTTAATTCTTGTGCAGAGAGAGCCTGATACACAATCCCAAATTCATGCTAGTCTCCATGGAAGGCATTGATTCATTTGACAGAGAATTAACCAAGAAGATACGCAAAGCCCCCGCTGATTTTTAGCCTCTGGTTTGTTTCTGAATGTCATTTTATGCTAAGGGTTTTAAGATTTCAATATCATGAAAATAGGGGGTTTGTTGTACCGTGTGTGTTTTTGTTTAAGGTCAACAGTTTCTTGTAAGTGTTTAAGGATTCGAATTGCATAAAAATAGGGTTTGAAAAGGGGTTGTGTTCTGGTCTGTGGGCAGTTCAGAACTGCTGCTTCCGAAGTCTCAAGCGCGCTCAAATCAAAGCTGCCTGGAGAAACGGGTGAAATGGAGGAGCCAACGTCCGGAGAAGTGCAAATTTTTCTATGTTCCAACGAAAATGTTATATCAATGAGATCCCTCGGTGTGAGTATTTGAGCAGGGAAGCATTTTGAGGTTTTATTCAAACTTGTGTACCAGCACGTACTAATGGCAGCAAGAAATGCTCTGTTTGTAGGCGGAGTTCATGTCAAAGCTTGTGAAGATCTCTGGAATAGTTATTGCTGCATCCAGAATCAAGGCCAAGACTACACATGTTGCTTTGCTCTGCAAAAATTGTAAGAATGTGAAATCTGTTCCTTGCTGTCCTGGATTGGTTGGTGTCATAGTGCCTCGTTCCTGTGATCATGTTCCTCAAGTGGGTTCTATTGTCTTCTAACTTTTGTTCATTTGGGCTAGCTTTTTAGTTTATTTATCTCATTGGCTTGATGTATATGATTTTCCTATTTGTATATAGCCTGGGGAGGAGCCTTGTCCTATAGATCCTTGGGTTATAATTCCTGATAAGAGTAAATATGTGGATCAGCAGACCTTAAAGCTGCAGGAGAATCCAGAGGTGACACAGTTATAGAACGATGTTCTTATACCTTGAGATTTTGCATATATAATGCAGGTGGATAATTTGATTAAATCTTTGAAATGCATATTGGACTGTTTTAGATCGAGCAATATAGCATTTCCAGTTAGAAATATCCACTTCAAAATTTCCAGCAAGGATACAGTTAAATAGTAGTAGTGCAAGTTTTTTATGGGTGTATGGCTTACTATGGCTTAGAAGCTCATCCATTCTTGATTGCCAGTGCCAAATCAGCTAGCAGTTTCTGGAAGTCCAGCATATTTGAAGACAACCATCCAAGTTCATTTTTCAGAAAGAAGGCTCACATTGCATATAATATTCAAGTTGTCATCATGTTCAGACCATGAGCTTTTCTGGCAGACTGGCCATGGACAAATCCGGGCAGTCTTAAGGCATGTTCTTGTTCTTCTTCTTGTTATTGTTTCTTATATTGCAACTGATAACAATGTGAAAACATATATTTAAGCAGTGTCACAAAAAGAAGCAGACAATTGGTGCTTCCACATCTTACTGGTCTGTTTTCTCAGATATGTCATCTGTCAACTATGGACCTCTTATAGCAACATGTATTGCTTGTCTAACAGACACAAGATCCGCAAAGAAGATGCACTGCTATCTTTTGTTTCTTCCTTTTTGTGCTTGTAGCGACAAGTTCCATTTTGCAATCTAATATTACCCAAAATAAGAATGTATCACTTTGTGAGACTGTAACGTTGAAAATCCTGCACCAATTTTTTTCCATATGTTTTTCTTGGTATGTGCCAGGCTTACCATGGTTTTCATTATTGATTTTGTTTATTCTGTTTCAGGGCACCTGTGCTATGTACACTGCAATGTCTGCAGCATCGTTCTTGCTGCAGACAATGGCTGTTACTTTGTTTTACTTGCTCTTTGTCTTTTATTTTGAGTAGTTATTGTATTCATTAACATTGCGAAAAGTTGCACACAGAGAAAGAGTGAAATAGACAAATCTTGGTCAGAGACAAAAGCAGAATAGCAGGAAAAGCAATTCTGACATTGTTAATCAATACAAGAACTACTCAAAATAAAAGATAAAGAGCAGAAAAAACAAAGCGGTAGCCATGATGTACAAAAGCAATACTAAAACTGTATACCGAAGATGGCTTTTCCATGGTCTAGTTTGAAAGAAGTCATCAATGGAAAGCACAGCAAGACAAAAATAAACTGAGCAGTTGTAGAATCAAATATGAGTAGTGTACTAGTGTAGCGAAGCTTGTCTAGGCAGCGTTTGTGAACCATGTGTGAATGAATATGCTGTATAGGATCGGCTTCTTAATCAAATAATTTATCACAGGGTTTTATGCGTACACAGAGTAAAAGAAACAAATTTTGTGCGAAGGAGACAATGTATTCATTTTCGAAGATACCATATGTCCAGTGCATATATCAAGCAACAGGTTACAAATCCTGCATTTATGGAAACCCAATTAAGCACAGTGTTGAGGAGAGCACCATGAAGCAAAAATCGATGGTAATTGCGAATAC
The DNA here is from genome assembly GCA_018340775.1 of Taxus wallichiana var. yunnanensis. Classification (NCBI taxonomy): domain Eukaryota; kingdom Viridiplantae; phylum Streptophyta; class Pinopsida; order Cupressales; family Taxaceae; genus Taxus; species Taxus wallichiana. Next base: position 140,052,233 of record CM031236.1, read on the forward strand.
TTTTTAAATTGAAAAGGACATCTCAGACAATGTATTCATTTAGACATGGTTCAAATATTTTGTAAATATGTTTGAAGCTACATCTTTTGGCACATGTCTTTGGTGTTGACTAAAGAGTTATGTTTGAAGCTACATCTTTTGGCAGATGTCTTTGGTGCTGACTAAAGAGCCTTTGTCAGAGCAGCATGCTATTTGAATTTAATTATAAACCTGGTCAGTTTATTTTTTGTCTAACCATGCTTTCCATGAATGACTTTTTTGAAACTAGAGCATGGGGAAGGCATTTCCAGTATCCAGTTTTAGTATTGATTTTGTCTATTCTGTGTCAAAGCATCTGCGCTATGCAGATTGCAATGTGTGCAGTACCATTTTTGCAATAGATGGTGGCCAGCACTTTGTTTTTTCCTGCTCTTTATCTTTTACTCCGAGTACTTATTGTCTCTGACCAAGTTTTGTCTCTTTGACTCTTTCTTTGTGTGGAACTCTTACAATGTTAATGAATACAATAACTAGTCAAAATAAAAGATAAAGAGTAGCTAAAACAAAGTGACAGCCATTGTCTACTGCGAGAACAGTGCTGCAAACATTGCAGTGTACATAGCACAAGTGCCCAGCATGAAAATAAACAAAATCAATACTGGAAGTGGATAGTGAAGATGTCTTTTTCATGCTCTAGTCTAAAAGAAGCCATTAATTAAAACCATGGCAAGACAGACACATACGAAGAGATGCGCCTTCAAACATACTTATGAAATTTGTGAAACAGATTTAAGGAGATGCAATCGGCAAGTTTAAAGGCAAATAGCACAACAATTATGAGGATCTTATGCATTGCATCTAGCTGTACATCATGGCTACCGCTTTGTTTTTCCTGTTCTTTACCTTTCATTTCGAGTATTGTGAAAGACACAGAATATAGGCTCCTCAAATGCAAATGATTGCAGGTTTAATGATCTTTACACTTTCATGTGCATCACAACGGTTCAAAGGCAAGGCGAAAGCGTGTTTGCCGAAGCAACTAGGAACACATTTAAGCAAATACAGTTTTGCGTTGCTTATATGTGTGCCACATGTCGAAGCATAGTCAACGTGCGTAAACTATTTGATAAAATGTAAATATATCCAGTGTCAAGTGCAAATAACTTGCTGCTTAAAGCGTTTTTTTAACAATATTGTATGCACATGCTGTGCACAAGTTTTTGATAGAGAAAGCAAAGTATCTAAGGTGAAGAAATGTTTCTTTACAAGCTTAGGATTGACAGAATGTAGCTCAAATATGATATGTTTTCAGAACTCATTTTGTTAAAGAATCACTTTAAGCAGCAAATCATTTTCAGTTCGCGCTTGATATGCTTACATTTTATCAACTAGACAACGTACCTTCACTATGCTTCTACACGCGGTATACATAAGAAGCAGGCAATTCTTATACATGACATCCAAAGAATGTTATTTTTCTGCCTTTAAACCTGCCAATTGCATTTCCTCAAATGTGTTTCAGGTTGCTTGAGCAAATGCAGTTTGACCTTGTCTTCGAATTGTGGCAATGAGAATGACATCGTCAACTTGATGCGCACAGTTTTTCCTTGTTTGTTGTTGTTGATTCGCTTCAGTTTATATTTATTTATAGGGCATTCACTATAAGCCTAAGATCGATTGAACAAATGAATATAGAACTGTTACAACATTTTAGATACTTGTAAAAGTCTTTGTGACTGTCACAAATGTATTCATTCAGACATGGTTCAAAAATTTCATAAATTTGCTAGAAGGTACATCTCTTGGCATATGTCTCTGGTGCTGACTAAAGACACTTCGTTACACTAGTATCCTACTTGTATTTAATTATAAATCTGGGCAGTTTATTTTTTTGTCCAACCATGCTTTCCATTAATGGCTTTTTTGAAAATAGACCATGGACAAGGCATGTTCAGTATGCAGTTATAGTATCGATTTTGTCTATTCTGCTTCTGAGCACCTCCGCTACGCACACTGCAACATGTGCAGAAACATTCTTGCAATAGACGGTGGCCACGATTCCGTTTTTGCTTGCTGTTTATCTTTCACATGGAATAGTTGTTGTCTTTGAGCAAGATTTGTCTCTTTGACTGTTTCCATGTGTTGAACTTTCACAGTCTTAATCAATACAATAAGCACTCCAACTAAAAGATAAACAGCAGGCAAAAACAAAGTTTCCTGTATTTTCATTTTGTTCAGAGGGCTTTCATTGAATCTATTGGTTGCAAAAGATATTATTGATGTCATATGCTATTCTGGAGCTGTGTTTTGATGGAAAAACCATATATATATAGTTTAAGAGACTTGGAGTTGACAGGAACAAAGTCACAGAGTTTTGTAGAGAACCGTACAAGAAATATGGAACAAGCATGCGGGACTGAGGGTTGGTATTCATTCCCTTTCTTTTAATGAAATTTAATAATGCACCTGATTTTTATTGATGATAAGAATACGGAAATGTAGGATTGAGTGTCATAGACGACCAGAAAACTTGCTCTTGTAAGCATTGGAACAACTTAAGTATGAAATCCCCAGCAAATTTTAGCGCTGGGGAACTTGTCATAAGTGACAGGAGACACAGATTTGCATTATTATAGTTCTAGCGAATAGAATGGATACTTCTTAATCCTTAAAACTATCTACCCTCTTAAATAGACTTGCATTGTTATAGTTCTAGCAAATAGATTAACTACGAACTTGAAATTTTCAGGAACTATTGTTTATCTTTTACTTGGAGTACTTATTGTCTCCGACCAAGATTTGTCTCTTTGACTGTTTCCTTGCGTTGAACTTTCACAGTGTCAATCAATACAATAACCACTCGAACTAAAAGATAAACAGCAGGCAAAAACATGAGAACAGAGAGCTTAAATCGCCTTGCCATGAAAACTCACCTTGCTCTTCAGAGTCCTTCACCTCCTGGTGCGCAGATGGAAATGAGAAATTACACAGCGTGTAAGAAACAAACAGGCGTTTTCCTCGAGCCACTCAAAACTGTCAAAAGCGACCTAATCTGTACATGACAGTCAATGCATTAATGTTTCATAACTGCTACGTTTTTTCAATCAACAGTGCACATAAAGCCAACGACCAATAAAATGTTGCCAGAATAAAAAAATCAAAAGCTAAAACTATAGTCCAGCCTCATTTAAATACACATGTGACAATACGATTGAAAACAATGCAAATGTTTAATCGCTAAAGTGAGACAAAATAGACCATGGACAAGGCTTCTTCACTATGCAGTTATAGTATCGATTCTGTCTATTCTGTTTCCGAGCATCTCCGCTACGCACACTGCAACTTGTGCAGGACCATTCTTGCAGTAGACGGTGGCCACAAAAATGCCTATATCTACTCTATCCACATACACAACCGCTATGGGCTGTTGCGCCCACGGCTTTTTTTTTTGCTAAAGTCTCAGAACTCTTATTTGTCTGATCCAAGATAAAACGCTGAACATTAATAGTACTCTGTCTGTTATATCTCAGTCAAACAGTTCTGAACCTAACACGGGTTTTCATTTATGCTCTGAATATATGTTTTCCATTACAACTACTCCTCGATCTGCCAACTTTTTTTTTTTTTTTTGGGTTATAATCACATTGCTTTTGGTGGATGTATTGCTGTTCTGTATTTTAACAATGGAGCTCGACGAGAGATACGTGGTAGGCAAGAGGCCTCGTTATGACTGTCTTCTCTTCGGTGCGTATAAGAAAAATACAATCTTTGTTTTGGAAAAGCAATACCCACTTTGAAGTGTGTTTTGTAGCCATTTTTCTAGACAATTTCTGACTTGGTTCATGTTTTCTTTAAAGATCTTGATGATACATTACACCCATTAAGTTCACGACTCACTGTAGCATGCACCAAGAATATTGGAGCTAATGTCAGCGCTGAAAAACTCATTGGTAACTGCATTTTATGATATACGTTTCATAATTTATTATTCCTCTTCAGAAGTTGTGATGATTTCTTGCTCTATTTTTTTGCTTTCTTTTCAATGAAATGATGAAGTCTGAATTGTGGGTATGACAGATTAGAACAAAGTCACAGAGTTATACATTTACAATGGAATATAGGGAAGTGGAACACCATGAACTTGCATGTCATTCAATTGGTGTCTGTATTTCCAACTAGTTATTATAGTTGTTATACATTAATTATTCTAATTGGCTCGTTCGGTATGCTCAGTGAATTCTCTGCCTTCAAGATACACCAACTTCAAGTAGAAGCTCATTCATTCTTGATTGCCACTGCCAAATTAGCTAGTAGTTTCTGGAAGTTCAGCATATTTGAAGACAACCATCCAAGTTCATTTTTCAGAGAGAAGGCTCACATTGCATATAATATTCAAGTTGTCATCATGTTCAGATCATCAGCTTTTCTGGCAGCCCGGCCATGGACAAACTTGGGCAGTCTTAAGGCATGTTCTTGTTCTTCTTGTATGCTTTTGAAAATCTGAAATGCATTATTTTAAGTTTTAATTTGGTTACTATCTTAAATCTGGCCAAAAAAATTGCCAGTATTTTATCGATTTCAAATGCTAAAGCCAAATCTGTTCAATATTTATTTTTGGTTTTTGGCTATTGCAGATAATCAATCTAGCTGCTATCTGCACATCAGCAGATTATAATACTCAACCCCTCAATACAATTTACAGCAATTTCATAGATGCTCTCCCGGTGGTAAGTGATTTTGTTAGCTACAACGCATTAGTGTATACGATTTTTTTAACAAAAGCAGTCATTATTTGCAAAAACTAGATAATAAATTGTAATGTGGGTGGTAGGGTTTTCCTTTCAGAACCATTAAACCCATTTCTTACTATCTTATCATATACATTTCTTACTATCTTAATATACACTGAACAATAAAATTGTGATTGGAAGAATGTAACGAATAGATATAAAATGTTATAGTAAAGTTCTTTTTTTTTGGTCCCAGCCTAGTCTGCACGATAACTTGGTGTATGAGACTAGCATAATTCAGGCTACTCGAGCCCATGATCTAGATTGGGAGTATATCGAGCCTTACCAATCCACCTGCACAAAGAGATCGATCATTTTTCTGAAAGATTGACCTTGTTGGTTATGTGCCTAGGCAAAATACTGCTCAGGAAACAACAAACGTCTGATTCGCTTTTCTACATGCAAAGTCTACGCAAAGACAATTGGAAGCTTTCTTCCAAAAGACCATCCCTTGTGACAGGTATACCAAGCATAGTTACCGAGTTCGGCCGGATCTGAAGGAAATCTGGTTCGAACCATACTTTTTGAAGCAACCGAATAAATCCGGTTCAGTTCGGCATTGTATTTGCAGGAAAAAAACTTTCCTTTTTGGCATTTTTTTTTTTGGTGAAAAAATTTGCCATTTTGGAAAGGTCCGGGAAGATGTAGCAGCAAAACTTGCATGTGCCATAACTTTCATTCTGTGGCTCCGTTTTAGGTGTCGTCTTCTCTAAAAGTATATATTTTCTCGAGCTCTACGCATTGATGGCAATATTTTTCTTATTTTCATAAAATCCATTTTTGTACCTTTTTGGACCAAGCAACTTCTTGCAATCTTTTGAAAGAATCATTATGATGATGATGATTATGGTAGATGGATGCTTTTTTGTATGATTTGTCTATATATAATGATATAAGTATACAATAATATAAATTTATAATAATATAAATATATATATTCTGAACCGGATTTTTTCGTATTTTTTCGGATTTTTTCGAGAACTCCGAATTTTCGGATTTTTTTGCCCTTCCGAATTTAATCGGATTTCCGAACCTGGTAACTATGATACCAAGGAATCATACTTCACTACTTATTTTAACTGATTGGTGCTATTCCTTGGATGCAATGATGTTTTTCAGTGGATTTCCAGTGACAAAATGTTTGGTGTGTCCTAGGACCCTGACTTTTACCTCCTTAAGGAGGACAAATCTCCTTGTATTTTTGGCCCAATTGAGAAACAACGATGGTCTTATGCATGTGCAAAACAGCTGATTGAGAGGCTTGTTTATGGTAAGAAATATTTTAATGACTATTGTTTTTATTTTAGTCCAAATGATAATAGTTCCAATCCTAGCAATATATTTTGAAAATACTATAAAGAATTGTTTGTATTTATACAGCTGAGGGGGCTGAAAATGGTCTTGAATTTACAATTGTGAGACCATTCAACTGGATCGGACCAAGGATGGATTTTATCCCTGGAATCGATGGACCAAGTGAGGGTGTACCAAGGGTTCTTGCCTGTTTTAGCAATGTAAGTTTTTCTATACACATGTCGCATCCTTTAGAATATGTATGTTAAATATTGAGTGTCTATTGGTTGGTGAAATTATGTTGACAAAAATGAGACTGCAAATCAAATTTGCATTTGGCTAAATGATTGTCAAATAGGTATTTCATATAGTGGCCCTGATAAAAAACTATGAACCTTTCAGGGTTTATTGCGGGTGAGCCACTAAAACTTGTTGATGGAGGACAGTCACAGCGTACATTTGTTTAAATAAAGGATGCCATTGAGGCTGTACTTGAATGATTGTAAGTCACTTGGTTTTTGCAAAAGTAAACTTTGTCTGTGTTTTTCAGAACTTGATTTTATTTCATCTCACTCATTGCTTTTTGTAGAAAAACCCCTCAAGGGCAAATGGTCACATTTTCAATGTAGGCAACCCTAACAACGAAGTGACTGTGAGACAGCTGGCTGAGTTGATGATTGAGGTGAGTGTTACGTAAAATTGTTTGAACTATGTTGCATTTGAAGACATATGTCATATACATAGATTTCATGAGATGTTACCAAAAATATGAGTCCTGACTCAAGTCGCTGTAAAACATAGAGCCCAAGGTTCAGCAGTGAAGCTATGCGGAATAGCTTCAGCTTTTCTGGCAGCCCGGCCATGGACAAACATGGGCAGTCTTAAGGCATGCTCTTCTTCTTCTTGTATGCTTTTGAAAATCTGAAATGCATTATTTTAAGTTTTAATTTGGTTACTATCTTAAATCTGGGCAAAAAAATTGACAGTATTTTATCGATTTCAAATGCTAAAGCCAAATCTGTTCAATATTTATTTTTGGTTTTTGGCTATTGCAGACAATCAATCTAGCTGCCATCTGCACACCAGCAGATTATAATACTCGACCCCTTGATACAATTTACAGCAATTTCATAGATGCTCTCCCGGTGGTAAGTGATTTTTTTAGCTACAAGGCATTAGTGTATACGATTTTTTTGACAAAAGCAGTCATTATTTGCTAAACAATAAAATTGTGATTGGAAGAATGTAACGAATAGATATAAAAGGTTATAGTAAAGTTCTTTTTTTTGGTCCCGGCCTAGTCTGCATGATACCTTGGTGTATGAGACCAGCATAATTCAGGCTACTCGAGCCCATGATCTAGATTGGGAGTATATCGAGCCTTACCAATCCACCTGCACAGAGAGATTGATCATTTTTCTGAAAGATTGACCTTGTTGGTTATGTGCTTAGGTAAAATACTGCTCAGAAAACAACAAACGTCTGATTCACTTTTCTACATGCAAAGTCTACGCAAAGACAATTGGAAGCTTTCTTCCAAAAGACCATCCCTTGCGACAGGTATACCAAGGAATCATACTTCACTACTTATTTTAACTGATTGGTGCTATTCCTTGGATGCAATGATGTTTTTCAGTGGATTTCCAGTGACAAAATGTTTGGTGTGTCCTAGGACCCTGACTTTTACCTCCTTAAGGAGGACAAATCTCCTTGTATTTTTGGCCCAATTGAGAAACAACGATGGTCTTATGCATGTGCAAAACAGCTGATCGAGAGGCTTGTTTATGGTAAGAAATATTTTAATGACTATTGTTTTTATTTTAGTCCAAATGATAATAGTTCCAATCCTAGCAATATATTTTGAAAATACTATAAATAATTGTTTGTATTTATACAGCTGAGGGGGCTGAAAATGGTCTTGAATTTACAATTGTGAGACCATTCAACTGGATTGGACCAAGTATGGATTTTATCCCTGGAATCGATGGACCAAGTGAGGGTGTACCAAGGGTTCTTGCCTGTTTTAGCAATGTAAGTTTTTCTATACACATGTCGCATCCTTTAGAATATGTATGTTAAATATTGAGTGTCTATTGGTTGGTCAAATTATGTTGACAAAAATGAGACTGCAAATCAAATTTGCATTTGGCTAAATGATTGTCAAATAGGTATTTCATATAGTGGCCCTGATAAAAAACTATGAACCTTTCAGGGTTTATTGCGGGGTGAGCCACTAAAACTTGTTGATGGAGGACAGTCACAGCGTACATTTGTTTACATAAAGGATGCCATTGAGGCTGTACTTCGAATGATTGTAAGTCACTTGGTTTTTGCAAAAGTAAACTTTGTCTGTGTTTTTCAGTGCTTGATTTTATTTCATCTCACTCATTGATTTTTGTAGGAAAACCCCTCAAGGGCAAATGGTCACATTTTCAATGTAGGCAACCCTAACAACGAAGTGACTGTGAGACAGCTGGCTGAGCTGATGATTGAGGTGAGTGTTACGTAAAATTGTTTGAACTATGTTGCATTTGAAGACATATGTTGAAAAATACAATCAAGATCAAAATGTCATGTGAATCTATTAAGAGGCGCAACATAGAATTGGCATGTCAAAATGCAAGGTGAATAAATGTTTGGTGGGTAAGATAATAGCACACATCAAACGCATTTGTGTGTTTAATTTAGCACACAAATTAAACGTAATAGTATGATTTGGGTTTAAATTTGTAATTTTGAATCAGGACAATTTTTATTTCACAGTTGCATCAAATATCTAGCTACTGTTGCGTCAGTTTGAAATGAACAAATGACCTTATGGTTTTTCTCATTTGGCAGAGAGCTTGTCACTGGAGAGAAGGAAGGGCTGCTTCAGTTGCCTTCTGACAAGGCTTTGCTAGTTGATCATAAGTTTGCACCCTATGTGCACAAATATGCTCAGGTATGAAATGTGTGCTGCTGTGGAAAAGTCCCCAGTTTTGTATTAACTATTCATATCAGAAATTTCATTTTGTTGTTTCTATTGATGAGCAGGATGAAGATGCTTTCTTTGCTGACTATGCTGAGGCCCACCTGAAACTTTCTGAACTTGGGTATGTTTCTATATGCCTTCGTGTCTTCTTTTGTCATCTAAATGAAGGTGAACATCAACTCTGTATACTTATGTTTTCTATGTGTTTTTCTTTCAGGTTTGCTGAAGCATAGATGCATTCTCGAGGAAGCATTCTGTTCACCATTTCAAGGAATTATCAGTCAGCGGCCAAAGAAATGTATCATCTTGTTTTTGGGTTGCAGTTTGTTTTCTAGATTTTTAGGTGATGTAGAACGTGTAAAATTTTGGAGTTATTTTATCTAAACATGCTACTGCTGATACCTAATTTTTAGCACATGAAATAAAATGAACATGGATTTCATGGAAGAAGTTTTTTGAAGTTGTTTTGTATTGAAAATCTTCCCGAACCAGCCAGCATCATTTCTCTTTATCGTTTTGTTTTATACACAAAGATACCTCTTTGTTTTATACCTTCACCATGTTTTCTTTTAAGTGGATTTGGATTTTCTATAGGATACATAATAAATAATATGCTCTTAAACCCGAATAGTCACTAAATGTTATAGTTCTAGCAAATAGATTAACCACGAACTTGAAATTTTCAGGAACTATTGTTTATCTTTTACTTGGAGTACTTATTGTCTCCGACCAAGATTTGTCTCTTTGACTGTTTCCTTGCGTCGAACTTTCACAGTGTCAATCAATACAATAACCACTCGAACTAAAAGATAAACAGCAAGCAAAAACATGAGAACAGAGAGCTTAAATCGCCTTGCCATGAAAACTCACCTTGCTCTTCAGAGTCCTTCACCTCCTGGCGCGCAGATGGAAATGAGAAATTACACAGCGTGTAAGAAAGAAACAGGCGTTTTCCTCGAGCCACTCAAAACTGTCAAAAGCGACCTAATCTGTACATGACAGTCAATGCATTAATGTTTCATAACTGCTACGTTTTTTCAATGAACAGTGCACATAAAGCCAACGACCAATCAAATGTTGCCAGAATAAAAAAATCAAAAGCTAAAACTATAGTCCAGCCTCATTTAAATACACATGTCACAATACGATTGGAAAAATGCAAATGTTTAATTGCTAAAGTGAAGACAATATCCATGCCTTCGGCAGGATAATAATGCCCACATTATTCTGTTTTAAATTTTAAAAATTAAAGATCCATTCTAAAAAAGTAGAAAACAGTTTTCATTTATTTTTGTTAATAACTCACAGTTATTGAGGTTTATTTAACCCATGGCGGCCCCCTACAATCTGCGTGGAGTATAGTGGACCACTCACCACCCCACGGTTCAATCCGGTGCTAAACCGACAGTTATTGAGGTTTAGCCCAGGTGCGCCCCCCCTACAATCTGTGTGGAGTATAGTGGACCACTCACCACCCCGCGGTTCAATCGGGCTCTAAACCGACAACCAAGGCCACCTAAAGCGAGACTAAGTGAACCAACCCTGATGGTCAAATATTAAAAAAATAAAAAAACCTTAACCTACCTTCAAGTTAAAAGCTGTTGCGTCAAGAAGCAACAATTTGGCCTCGAACAAGTGAGCCACGGCTTTAGCCAGCATCTGATGGTATGCTTCTGCAACAAAATACGCACCCAAAAAGCAGTTGATAGAATGACCAGGGAACAGCTCCGTAACAGAATTTGCAACGAAAAAGCTAAATAGGCTTGAAATATTTGTTACGAACCTGCAGGTCCCGAGAGCAAAATGGCGCGATTTCCCGGAGACAAACCTATTGCATGCTTAATGAAGGGCTCTTTCTTTAGATGTAGGAAACCCGCGTTGGTTAACAGTACTCTTGTCTGCTCGCTGTCAAAAATAAATATTCAGATCAATGAAGCCAATTATTTTAAGCAAAACCGAAGCATTTTCCCCAATTCGAATCCTAGCAGAAGAAAAATAAACAAAAGGCAAAATATCATCCAATTGAAACCCTCGGAAAAAAAAAAAACTGAAGAAATGTGCAAGCATAGATAAATATTGCAAATTCAATCAACAGTAAACCACAATATTGAAGTTTCCGCGTAAATGATTCATGAAAAGATGTTTTTTTTTTTCAAATCATGTAAAATTTCAAAGAAATTTGAGTCAAATCCCTTCATTTTAACAGCATAATTGTCGAAACCTACATACCTGAGATAGTAGGGGAACTGGTCGAAGGTAACGTTGCTCTGTTTACCGTCAATAACCTGTTTCCTGAGCTCAAGCTCGATGAGCTCCCTTGACTGCGCTGAAGAGGCGTCTGTGCTACATTTCTCAAACGACCGGATTCTTCCGGTGGCCGCAAACCCCAGGCCAAGGCCGACTCCAAACCCCAACCCCAGAGCCGAAAATAAAACCCGTTTGTCCTCCATATTTTTCAACCTCAAAACGCGAAAATCTCTGCAAAATTTCCGCGGACCTGTTGCAGTTTTGCACGTTAACTATTATTGTTTGCTTCCTGTGAAGTAAATGAGCAGGAAATCTGAGATCTTTGGGTGCAAAAGACGGTCGTGAGGAATCGAACCCTGCTTGACACGTTGCTAAGCAGGAAGAAGTTTAAGAGTTATGTCGGTGCAGCTGATTCTGTCGCCTCTTTCCTGTCGTGGCAGTTTCCCTTGTGCAGGGTCTGTGCACATACACATTTATTTCTATTTTTAGGAAATCAATTACATTTTCCCTGAATCCTATCCATTTCGCGGCTTCTAAAATTTAAGTTTCTTTCATCTGACTCGTGAGAGGCTCGAGTCTCGAGCTCGCCACCTTTGCCCGCTGTCTCCTAATTTGGAAAATAAATATGGTTTTGGACCAGTTCCGTTGAGTTCTCGCTTTCGGTATTTCCTCATGTCCTGCGCACATGCTGTCCAAAGCGCGCTAAAGCTGGCAACAAAGTCGTCCACAGTGAATCCGTACTGGACTCTGCCTCGAGCCCTGCTGCAGCCGAGGCTTTCCCAAAGGCAAGCACTGTTGTTAACTTTTTACACACTCTCCAATATAATAAATTGGACGGATTGAACCATTTTTCAATAAAATGTTGACAAGTATATCCAATAAAATATTAAACAGCCACCTACACACATTTATTGGCGGATGCAAACAAATTTTTAAGTGAAATCTGTTTCTTTTCATATACACTGCTGTAGAAATATTGCCCTCTCTAAGAAGTGAAACTGCCTGGAGAAAAGGATTCACAGGTATGTAAAATGTTGCAAATTTTATAAAAAAATCATCACATTTATGCTGCTGTAAATAAGCTTTGCTATTGTAATTATATATTATAGAATTATTTTTATGTAGTATAAAAGAACAATTTTACAATTAATACATTTAAAATCTATTCATGATTTTTACAAATTTTGCATATCTATAAACTGTTGCAGAGTATTAATATTGAAGTTGAGCATGGATAGAGGACCACATTTACCTATAGATTTAAATAATGCAATTGATGTTGAAGAACTTTATAATACTCCAGAATTTGGTCTTCATGTTAATCATGGAGTTGATAGCTTTCCAAAACAAGACTCAGAAATTGAGGAAATCACATCTTTAAGTCGTACATTTGAGAATGACACTACTAATGATGAGATAAAAAAGAATTCAAAGAGGAGCTTTGGCCAAAACAGCTGTGAAAGAATTGATTTTAAATTTTGAAGAGGTGTATGAAAATGTAAATCATGGAAACCTTACAAAACGACATTGGGAAAAAGTGGCAAATCTGTAAATGTCAGGTGTGGAACATCGTTAACAGGGATTCAATGCAAATATAAGTGGAACCGGTTGAGGAAGACCTTCAAAAAGAGAAAAAACACCACAGGGGCACCACCTTCCACATGGATGTTTTATGAAGACATGAACCGTATCATAGGAAAAACACCGAAGGTGATTGGTCTTCCGAATGGATACAATGGAAAAGAATGGGTTAATGTAAGCGCAACTTCATCAGATAAAGATATGAAAGGAAAATCAGATGAAGGGAGCTCATTCATTAATATTGAAGAAGAGGGTGCAAATCAAGAAACTTCATTGAACAAATTGGGGGTGGAGGGAAAACGTATAAAAAGAAAAAGGACATCCTTTGAAGATTTGGGGAAAGAATGGAGAAAGGATTGCATCATTTCACTCAAACAATGAAAGAAATCGAAGAAGGAAGAATGCAACTCGAGCGCGAAAAAACAGAAAAGATATTGGACGTACAACTTCAAATAGCAAAGCTTTTTGCACAGGTAAACACTTTAACTTATTCATACACAACATTGGTCCACAACTTCAATAGATATTATATATTATTTTACAAATAGTACATCATTGCTCCAAACTAATATGATATTGTCTTTGCCATTCCCCAAATATAATGTCTCTTTGTGCCTTTCCTTGTTCTCTTTCCATTGATTGACTCCGTAATTGAGTTACGAATTGGGATATGAATTTACTTGGATTTCTGGTTCATCTGCATTGTTCATTTGTAAAAAATTATGTAGAACACAACATGCCACTATGATTTGGGGAGCCTTATCCATCTCTACACCTACATCTTGAAGAAACCTCCATCTCCCTTTTAGAATACTAAATGCATTCTCAATCTTCACGCGCCCTCTAGATAAATATTTATCAAAAAGAGTATGCATTGGAGATAGATTGTTTTTATATGGCTTCAATAAGTAGGGAGAAATAGGATAAGCAGAATCTCCAATTATTTGGGGAAAGATTATGCTTTCTCCAATTTGAAATGTAGGGGATGCCAATACTTCTCTAACTTGTAATCTTCTTTTTATTGCAGAGCAATTCCAATGTTCAACATCATGAGCGCCACCAGGAGCATTAACACATACATCCCAAAATACTTTTTGAGCATCACATATTCCTTGCAACAAAACACTATGGAAATGATGTCGGTTTACGTAGTTCATAGGAGTATAATGTTGTTCAGGTCTATATGATAACTTAATATGTGTGCCATCTATTGCACCACATATCATCGGAAGTAGAGTTAAAGTGTGAAACTCACTCAATATTTTTTGTAACCTAGTGCTGGATGGAATGCTTATATACTCATTTTGCAGATATCGAAGGATAATATTTACAATTACCATGGTGTATTTTCTCACTGTAGATTCTCCTATGCAATACAATTCAGCTATTATATGTGTAGGAGTTCCTTGGGCAAGGCGATGCAAAACTACACAAAGAGCTTTTTTAGGATCTATTGGTTCTCTAACAAAATGAGTTGTGTTTGCACTTGGCATATGTGGTTCTATCTTTGACAAAAGGATTTGAAAAAGTGGAAAAGACATTCTATAGTGGCGATGATATAAAATGTCTCGATAATTTGGTTGTTCTTCCCATGCTTGTTGTTGTATTAAGTTCCAAAATGTGCATTGTCTTGGAAACATCCACCACTCTCTATCTCTTTTGCAGGATAATGATTCAGAATTTCTGAGTACAAATACCATTTGCATGAAGTAGTTGAGAAACATGCTCTGTATGTTTGATGAATCTGAAGAAAATGAAGAGCCGGTAATTTCTCTTAACAAATCCATCCAAAATAAAATAAATTTTGGGTCCATTGCATTTGAAGAATGATATTTCCTACACACGAAAATTAAATTAATGTTAGAGATTTACATTTAAAAATAGTTTTGTGACAGAGCTATTTTGTAAACAATGTAACATATTTTCATCAATATATTTGTACAGAATCTGTATAATGAAATCAAAAGACTGAAAGAAGAAAATGAGAAGCGTAAGAGCAACTTGAAGTAATACAGAGTTAAAAAAATTGGTGTAAGGATTCCATGTAATTCTTCAGCTCTAAAAATTCACCCAGATCATAAACCAATACCTGTAACTTATCGCTGTGCATATGATTTTTGTACATCTTCATAACTCTCAGGGTTAAATAAGCTTGTTTATATAGTTTTTCTTTAATGCATTGTTATTTTGCCGAATATTCAAAAGGATACAGTAATTTTTTAACCCGCAAATATTCAAAAGAAAACAGTGAATTTTTATTAAATTTTTGTTGAGGTGATGTGAACAGGGACAGGCTGGGCTTGGCGCCTTTGCCAGCATGTGCGTGAACTGGGGGTCAGGGCCGTCTGACATCAGCAAATGAGCCCCGCCTTTGGGCTTTGCTTTGGCAGCATGTGCGCAGGACTTGATTTTTACGAGGGCAAGTCTACATGAAAAGGTAATTTTATTATTGAACCAAAGTCTCGATCTAATTAGTCTCGATCTATTTTGTCTCTCTTAATATCGAATTATTTTACAATTTGCAATTGTATTAAAAAAAAAAAAGGTGTAATGGATATGTCAAAGGAGATTTACAAGGAAGGATGGAGGGCAATGCGATACATTCACACTTCAACTTGACAAAGCATAGGAGGAGGTTTAAGATTCTCTTGTATGGTTACGAAGAAATTAATGCATCTTCATAATATATGAGATTTATAGAAGAAACTTGTGTTTAGAGGTCAAAGATGAATGTTCGGATAGGTTGTAAGAAATTTAGGTCCGTTTGGCAACACACATAGGTCTTCATCCCTCATTGGGAATCAACTCTTTGAAGAAGCAAACATTTTGAAGCCATAATTTGGTCATATGAGTTCTATCTTTTCTCGTGTTTGAAGCATTAAAAAGGTGCCAAGATTTATATTATTCGATAAAAGTTGTTTGATATCTTTGATAAACTTATGTTTCATCATCATGGGATGCTAATATATGGTCAATGCTTGAACAT
This sequence comes from Taxus wallichiana var. yunnanensis, assembly GCA_018340775.1. Classification (NCBI taxonomy): domain Eukaryota; kingdom Viridiplantae; phylum Streptophyta; class Pinopsida; order Cupressales; family Taxaceae; genus Taxus; species Taxus wallichiana. The sequence goes on from CM031236.1 coordinate 140,068,080, forward strand.
GACATGTTCAAAATTTAACATTCATGAGTGCCTTTTTAATGATGAAAAGACAATTATTATATATGGAGAGATGATGCATAAGATAAAAACAAAGAGGTGAACCTAAGATGTAGCCAAGCTATGCATCTCATGAGGAAGACCTTAACAAATGTGCCACGGACATGCATTAAAACACCAACAATGAGAATGCGTAAGGGAAAAACATCATAAAAGTCAAAAAGGAAGTGATGCAATTCGGTGAACTAAGGTATCAATGATTATAGTGATGTTATTGAAGTGTTAAGAGTATCGATACAACGAAAATGAATGTTAGTCTATAAAGAGAACAAGGATGACAGGTATACGTTAAACAAAAATGTTACCATTGAATGAGCAATGCGCTAAGAAGCACCAAAAGTAGAACGAGTTGTTGCAAACACGTTAAATGCTAACTTCAATAGCATGGGTGTTGTATAGTGGTGAAATTTATCTCCAAGTGGTGAAGATTTACAAAATGGATGAGCGAAGAAACAAATAGACACCTAAGTTTCCCACATACAACATGCTTGAGCTTAAAGGTGACAAATCAAGGCTAAGGGCTGGAAGAAATTGGGTGGACATGGTTTGCAGCAAGATCATAAATGAAAAATTCAACAACTTAGATCAAATGAGGAACTCGTATGCATGAAGGAGAAAGTAACTAGCTAGACTCCAACAAGGCCGAGTTGGATTAGTTTGAATCCCCGTAAGATGTGTAGTAAAGGAATATATGCATCTAAAACCTAAATCAATGATGAATACATGTAGAAAGAATCCAAAAAGCATATAAGTAAAGGTGGTGTTTGAATAGTTGGTGAACAAATTGAACTTGAATGGAGAAGGCATGTCGAAACAAAATTTATGGAAGCCTTACAAAACAAGGTAAACGAAGAATAGACATCATCCGACTACAAAATAATGAGACGAGAGTTATCTCATGAGATGTAAATTTGGCTACAAAATTATATAATCACATTTCTTAATGATTATTTTGTATTTTTAATATAATATATTGGATACACTTTGATATAATAATAATTTATTTTTAAATAATTTTTTATATAACAAATATTGTACTTTTTAAAGATCATATTTTTTGTTGTGTAATTCAAACTATAATAATAATTGTTAGTATAACATTTATTAAATATAAATAAACATGTATAATTTCAAGTGCAATATCTTCCACATTAGTATTTATTATTTAGAAAATAATTTTAAAATCAGTGCCCTTGTGGCGTTTTGTGGGACCATGAGTTTTCCGGTCCCCCTTGCTAATGTAACTCTCTTTATTTTAAATTAATATAAAGGGCAGTTCCAATAGTTAAATTGAAATATAAAAGTTCGGAGCCACTTTCTTAAAGGATAGATTTATCTTGCATAAACAACTTTGAAAATATTACTTATTGGATCAATAGTTTTAACTCTCTTAAACCTAAATTTGGAACAAAACACATTTAATGTTATATTTTTACAGAAACAAAACACCTAATGTAAATGTCTTACATAGAACGAAAGGTGTTGTAAGGTGAAAGGAATGTGATTTTTGATAACTTGACACAAAATGGGTGTTGGTCTGTCAACACCAATCCGACTATGATAATTCTTCACCGGGAACTCCTCGTCTATGATTATTTACTAATGCACATGCCTTTTAGTTTGGTGGATGTAATCTGAAACGAACAACAACATAACACAAGAATACCATCGACTATGATAAGACAGAATGATGACAAATCAAATATCAAAGGAAATAATCATATTAACATGAAATTGTTACAATCTCACCCATGAGGTACTTGAACAAAACTATGGGAGAAACTTTATAATTACGCCTCTTGATGGCTTCTTCAACACACCTTTAATTGATGGCTTCCTTCGTACACTTCCTACAATATTTCTCACTACTTCTTTCTATGCTAAATGAGGGGGGTGGCCTCTCTATTTATAGAACTTACAGGCTTATCCATTTTATCTCTAAGATAGGATAAGAAATCCACTCTGACGAATCATATTCCATACCTTAACTCTTATCTCGTACATGTAGGCTTATCTCATTAAGATAAGATAAACCTTATCATTTTACATGGGTTCCACATTTTTAGACTTTTTACAAATAAAATACACAAAATATTTATGACCTCACTCCTTGTCCTTATTACTAATATAATATTTCTAATTCCTAATCATGTAGACCCTACTTCTCTAATTACCCAAACTTTGACATTTTAACATTACCGGACCACTTACGACAACTATTTACTTTTTACAACATTCCTATTGTACTTTGATATACTGCGTACTCCACATTATTTGCGGCATAAATGCTTGACTGGCAATACCGTTATCTTCTATCGGACGCTACTACTAATTACACTTAACAACATTCTATTCCTAATACATACATTAATGAAATAGAAATTATGGAGGAAAATTTTAGTGTCGACATCTTCCCCTTCTCTAGCTTCTACTCCGTCCTGAGTAGACTCTTCTGTGCGTGGAAAATCTTCAACTTGTCGTGGTTGACCCATTTCGTAATGGGAGTGCCATCCAATTCCTCCACGTCAGTGACGTACCATTTTCATGCACAAATTATTATTTTGTAGGGCCCCATCCATTTTGGAAGAAATTTCCTCTGTCTTCTTTTTTTTATCGGAATCATATACTAGAACCAAGTCATTCACTCCGAAAATGGAGACCAAAGGATCTTTTGATCAAAGTATTCCTTCTGCTTCATTTTCTTCTTATGGCTTGTATCCTTTGCTATTTCCCTCATTTCCTCTAGCAAATGAAGATGTACCAACCTTTCTTTTACTGAATCACTTTCATCCATCCTTTCATTTTTCATAACTCTCACAGTAGGAATATCAAACTCAATAGGAAGAACTGGATCAATGCCATAGGCCAACCGAAATGGAGAGTATCCTGTTGTTGACTTTGATGTTGCCCTATATGCCCACAATGCTTTGCATGAATCCTCTTATCCCATTTATGTACTGCAATGCCGCATCTTTTGCTAGAATTTGACACAACACAAAATTTGTTCGTTCCACCTGTCCATTTGTGCTTGGTTTGTATGTTGTTGCCTTCCTATGCTTAATAGAAAACTTATTGACTAGGGCTTCTACCACCTCATTAATGAAGTGGCTTCCTTGATCTATTCTGATTTCTAATGGACAACCAAATCGGTGACAATGCGTTCATATATGAACCTTGCCACTTCATCCATGGAAGTTGTTTTCAATGGCCTAGCTTGAACCCACTTGGTTAAATAATCATGGCAACTACAATATACTTATTTTGACGTGATGTAGTTGGAAGTGGACCTCTGATGTCTATTCCCCACTTTTCAAAGGGACCAAGTGGAAGAATAGGACATAATGGAGTGATGAAGTCTTACGGTTACCATGTGTTTGACAAATATCACATGTCTTACAATAATTATAACAATCTTTAAAAAGAGTGGGCGGTGATAACTGCATCCAAGATCCTTCTTCTTGTAAGTTGTCCAGAGAAGTGCCCTCCACATGTACCATTATGGAATTCTTCTAGCAGCTCCTTTCCTCGATCACGTCCAACCGCCTTCTTTCTTTCGGCCCATCGTGTCCTATTCGAAATAATGCTCCATGCGAGAATAGAATATGACGATCGGCTTGAGTAATCTTTCTCTTAGTCTTTGCATTGGCACCATCGAAACTTGAATTCATTCGGATAATTCCAAATATCTATGTATTCACTAGGGATTGTGTCGAGGAGAACAATGCTTTGCATCGGGAAAATCATCATCATCACAAGATGATCCTAAACCATCATAGGCTCGAGAGAGTGCATCTGCATTGACATGCTTCTTTCTGGCCTATCTATAATATCAAATTCAAATTCTTGTAGCAAAATTATCCATCTTCTATCCTCCCCGATGGGTTAGGCTTATTGACAATATATTTGAGCATGATGATCATTCAACTATAAATTTCTGCCCTAAGCAAGTAATTTCTAAACTTCTTTACAAAAAAATGATAGCGAGCCTCTTTTCGATTCTGGTATAGTTTACCTCAAAGATCTTTGCTCATTTATGTTCTGCTCCCAAAGTAAATTGGATGTTCATTCCCATTTTCATCCTTTTGGCTCAAAGTACTTCCTAGTCTTTGCATCCGAGGCATCGATGTACACAATGAATGGCTTGCTCCATTCTCGGATTCTTCAAAAGCAGTGAAGACACCGGGGCTTCCTTCTTGATTGTTCAAAAGCTTCATGTGCCTTATTTCTGGTTCATAAGTAACATCCTTCTTCAAGAAGCTGGGTTAGTGGTCATGCATCTTTGAGAAATTCTTGATGAACCTTCTATAAGTAACTCCACATGGCCTAAAAATGATCTCAACTTACTTCTATTCATAGGAAATGGTAAATCTTTGTTTTTAAAACTTTATCGGGATCGCATGCTATACCATCTCTCTGGATACAACATGCCCTAACAAGACGCCTTTAGAACATCCAAAGACACACTTTGTAGGGTTTAGTGAGGCTTGTGCTTCATCTAACCTTTGAAATGCTATCTCCATCTCAGTGCGGGGGTCCAACTTGCTCCCATAGATGCAAAATCATCCGAAATACTCGATGAAGGTCCCAATGTAGGGTTCGAACACCCTATTCATCAAACGCTTTGGAATGTTCTTTGGAGTATTACCTGACAACCCAAAAGGCATAACTCTATAAGCAAACGCGTTCCCAAGGAGTGGTGAACGTGGTCTTGGTGATCTTTCTCTGTATGCGAACTTGGTTGTAGCATGCGCTATATCCATCAAAGAAACTATAGCATTCTGGCCATACTTCATCCAAGATCCGATCTCGAAAATGGAAGAGGGTAATGATCCTTCTTTGTTACCTTATTGAGCTTCCCGTAATCAACACAAATGCGTAGCTTCCCATTCTTTTTTATTGAGATCACAATGGGAGAAACCCATTCGAATTTTCCACAAAAATATGAATCCCGCATCAAGCAACTTATCTATTTCTTCTTTTACGGTCTTGGAAAAATTAGGATTCATTCTATATGGCATTTGCTTTATGGGCTTAAAGCACCATCTACCACCAATACAATGTTCTACCCAACTTACTTGACGGAGTTCCTTGTAATCAAAAGTGAATAGGTGTATGTACCTTCGAAAGAGCCTGGAGGTAGGATTCCTTCTCACTCTCCATCACAAAGATCACCAATCTTTATTTGTTGGAGACGATCATCAACTTCTTCTTCAGAGAATTTTATGGGGTCATGAGTTGGTGTGTGATGGTGGCAGGATATCCATGACCTGAAACATCCACCTCGCTTTCTTCATCTTCGGTGTCCACTTCACTTGGTACTAGAGTAATCGAGAGGATGTCCAATCATCGGTTTCATCACTTGAATCCACGAGTTCTGCTTTATGATGCCGAGGGATCACATTTATTTTCACCCTCTCTCTACCACGTCCAAGTGTCATGAAACCTTCATTCCAGTAGTTTCTTGCATGAACTCTCCTTAGCCATGGTCTTCCCAGCGACATTGGGTATGCAACATACCATTTTCATCACCTGAAAGTCTACCACACATACAACACCCATAACGAGATATTGCCACATTTGAAACTACACCTTCGGTTTAGTTTTTCCCTTATTTACCGACCTTAACATAAGTGTTGAAGGGCGATCAATTTTAAACCCAACATATTCATTACCGACTTCATTACATTAATCAAGCTGCAGCACCTCCATCAACTAAGACATCATGAATTGAAATACCATTACATAATACCTCGAACATGTGGAGCATAGGGATCTGCCTCTGCCTCCAAAACAGGGGACCTCAACCTCCTTCTTTCTTCGAGCATTGAGTCCACCTCGCAACTCCCGCCTCTTCTCGAAGACATAGCCAAGAGTTGACCATATGTAATATTTGCGGGCCTTTTGGACGAGATCTTCCAAGATGGAGTATGGTCTTGCCCCTGTGAAATCGAAAATCCCGCACACCCAACTTTCTTCTCCTATGTTTCTTACTAGTTTCTCCTTTCATCTTCTTAGGATCGGTTCCATCTTGATTATCTTTTTCTTTCTTTCTTTTTTTGTTACAAACACATCTACTTCATTATTTCTGCTCTTATCTATTACATCAAAAGAATTCACAGTGCTTTTCCTTTATCATTATCTTTTGTACTGGATGTAGAAGCTCTATCTGACAATTATACTTATAATGACCCTTTTATAACAACCATAACAAACTACTTGAAATATTTCTTTTTGACATCTATCTCTCCCCGAGAGAACTAAATTCCTTTCCTTGAAGAAGATTAATAGTTAACTGACCCATCTTTTTGAGCAGATCTTCATACTCAGTAGATGTACTAGGAGAAATATTTGTGCTCACCAGAGTGGTTGTGGATTATGGACCAAAGGTGCTGGTGTAGGCTCTACTTTAGCAACAATTTCTTTGGGCTCCTCTTCCATGCTTTCTTCTTGCCTTCTTGCAATCTCCTTTGCTTGTTCAATGGTAGCTGGGCGGTCATACTTCACTCGTTGTCTGATCTCTGGCTTCATCCCAAGAATGAAGTGCTTACATAGGAGATTATCCACGCCATTCATCAACCCATCCGCTAATCCTTCCTTCCGGATCTGGGCATCGAGCTTCCTCCTTAGCTCTAGAACACGAGCATGATAATCCCTTATCTTCTCCTTCTCTCCTTGGGTTAGCTTTGTGATATCAATCATGAGATCTGCATATCTCTGTTGTTCACCAAATTCTTCAAGAAAACTTTCAGTTAATAAATCCCATGAATTTTTCACATTATCACCTAGTGTTTCAAACCACCTAAGTGTTGAACCATCCAAAAAGGTAGGAAAAATTCACCCATTGTTCCCTTCTTATAAGGCCATTACAAATACAAGATCGCTTAAATTCTTGAATGAAAGAAGAAGCATCTTCATTAGATTGAAATTGAAAAAACAGGAATCTTTCCCATTTTCAAAAGTAACCACCGTGAAATACCAACTAACAAGTACAATCAACAAGACTTATGTGCACAAATAATTGGAATTACTTGTAGAAATGACCACGGTAAACTATGGTAAAATCGACTTCTTTCATGTAAAAATCGATTTTCTTGTGGTAAACACTATTCACAAGAAAAAAGTGAAGTTCTTCGGTAAATACTATTCACGGTAAAAAGTGACTTTCTTGTGGTAATTACTATTCCCAAAAAAAGGACTTTACTGGGGTAATTACTATTCATGGAAAAAATGACTTTAACATGGTAACTACTATGCACGGTAAAAATGACTTTACCACGGTAAACTACTATGCACAAAGTAAAAACAAGGTTACCCTCCAATTGATTTTTGACTAAGTGGGAATATCTCTCCGTAAAATCCACTGAACGAGGAATGGTCCCTGCAACGGAACCAAAATGTCAACACCAATCCGGCACTTATGATAATTCTTCACCGGAACTCCTCGTCTTATGATTATTTACTAATGCACGACTTTTAGTTTGGTGGATGTAATCTGAAACAGAACAACAACATAACACAAGAATACCATCGACTATGATAAGACAGAATGATGACAAATCAGAAATATCAAAGGAAATAATCATATTAACATGAAATTGTTACAATCTCACCCATGAGGTACTTCAACAAGACTATGGGAGAAACTTTACAATTACGCCTCTTGATGGCTTCTTCAACACACCTTTAACTGATGGCTTCCTTCGTACACTTCCTACAATATTTCTCACTACTTCTTTCTATGCTAAATGAGGGGTGGCCTCTCTATTTATAGAACTTACAGGCTTATCCATTTTATCTCTAAGATAGGATAAGAAATCCACTCTGACGAATCATATTCCATACCTTAACTCTTATCTCGTACATGTAGGCTTATCTCATTAAGATAAGATAAACCTTATCATTTTACATGGGTTCCACATTTTTAGACTTTTTACAAATAAAATACACAAAATATTTATGACCTCACTCCTTGTCCTTATTACTAATATAATATTTCTAATTCCTAATCATGTAGACCCTACTTCTCTAATTACCCAAACTTTGACATTTTAACATACCGGACCACTTACGACAACTATTTACTTTTTACAACATTCCTATTGTACTTTGATTTATTACCGTACTCCACATTATTTGCGGCGTCGATCTTGTCGGCAATATTGTTATCTTCTATCGAACGCTACTACTAATTACACTTAACAACATTCTATTCCTAATACATACATTAATGAAATAGAAATTATGGAGGAAAATTTTAGTGTCGACAGTCCTATCAAGACCCATGTCGAATATCAATTTAATCTATGTCATTGAAGTACAATATGGATGCTCGTGGGGATAAATTTAGTGCATGATTTGAACTATTTGAATGATATACGCCATAAACAAGAAAAAGATATTTTAATTTCAGGATGATTTGATATTTTTACAGACCTCTGAAATATAGTTTTCTAAAACTACTAACTACACCAAATTTAATAAATGATAAACCGTGAAACAAAAGTCACAGAAATAACAAAAATAGGGAACTGAGAAATTTTAATTAGTCACGAGATAACATTTATAGATTCTCGGTTATTTTAATTAGATAACTACATTCATTTTGTTATTTGCATACTATAAATATTTAAATGGGATGACCCTACCATGAAGCACTCTGAAATACATCCACACAACCACCAAGTTTAATCGACATTTGATGATAAATTTTAGAATCAGTCAACATATCCACCATCCAAAATACCGCAACCTATGTTCTTCTTTCAAACAACTATCTACAAGCCAAAGAGATTACATACATTACCACAATACCATCGCCTTTCTCCATTGTTTGAGATCTCCATTATTGCTTGTTCTCATTGTTGCAAAACTTATTACAAGAAGCCTTGTTCCAAATCTATCGTCGAGCCACTTGTCTCCCATGTACATGCAACAACAGGGAGTAGGGAAGAGTAAAAACCAATACAATTACTTTTAGCGGTCAAACATGTACAACTCTAGGGGAGTGAGACATTACCATTCACAGGTAAGTGTACCAAGTTGGGAGGAAAAAACCAGACACAAATATGATTTTAATTGAAAATGCAAGCATGTTTTGGGAAAGCGTGATCGCGTTATAAATTATCAAGTTTGGTAATTACCAGCCCAAAATGTGAGCATGTTATAATGCGTTCGCACTCTTGTAGGTTATGTGGTATATGTGGTTTTGGGAGGGATATATTTACTAAAATAAATGGTTAAAGCATAAGTTTTTCAAGAAATGTAAGACGTTAGGGTCACTCTGCACCTTCTCGGAACTAGTCTCACAACTCCATGAGTCACGGTTTAGAAAATAGTCTTTCATATTCTAATCTGGTCAGTACATAGGTATTTTTCAGGATTTCAACATTCAACCTAAAGTTTTTAGGGTTTAATTTCTACAATCGGTGTCTATCTTGGGAAAGAATATAGTCATTTTTTAGGTTTTGAGGCCTTTTTATTGTTTACTGACATTTTTAGGAGTGTTAAATGTGTCAAAACTATATTTTATAAACCTCAAAACTCCTAAAGGTAGAAACAATTTCTCGAATATATGGACTCATGAAATTCCTTATAACACATAATAAACCAAAACACATGTATTTTTTTATCAATTTAAATAATCAAGGGAATGGTCATCATGAGGTATTTGAAGGATCTGAAAACATCATGAGGAAAATGGGTGCAATCAACAAAATCATGAGGTTTATGAAAGATCTGAAACATCAAGAGCTTCATCGAGATTCAAATCATCAAGGGAATGGTCATCAAGAGTATGATAAGAGAAGATCACCATGAGTGATGGTGGAAATCATCTCAGGCTCAAAAACAATGCATATTTTATGAGAGTGTTTCTAAACACTTAATCAATGTTTGGTAATGAACTCACATCTTGCAAGTTAGAGAGGTGGAATTTGTAGTGTTTTAGTACAATGTGGAGGTCAAGAACATGGAATTCATTATCGGACATTCCTCCAAGTTTCATTTAAGGATCAATCCTTCTATCGGAGGAGGAAACCTATCTCCATGAGGAGAAATTGATAAATAGGGTGTTCATACATCATAAACATGCTTCCACTCAGGTGACATCTTGGGTAGGGAGGTGAATTATGAGATTAAGAAGAGATCATCATGTTCAAAGGTGAAAAGTGAGGCTCAAGGAGTGAATTAATGATCATCATATCCTAACTCTACCATTGTGTCCAAATCTCTTTGAGAAACAAATCAAAATGATCTAGTCGGATACTTAAGGCATCTAAGACCATCATGTGTGAAGGATAAAAAGTCACCTATTCTCATGAGAGGGATATGAGAAAGAAGTGTATGAGCATCCTAAATCTGATTCCATTCAAGGAGGATTTTGAATCTTGGAAGGGTAAGAGGATGATATTCATATGGAGATGTTGTCATGTGAATTTAATAACCCTAAAATGCAAAACTTAAACCATGAAAACCAACCCATAATGTGAAATCTTTCTCCCAAATATTTTTGAATCCCTCTCCGAGCCAACCTGCCTCTTGTGTCATGATCAACTTGTCCTTGAAGGTATTCCTAATGCATTGGGTGAACATGTATAAGTTTGCAAAAAGGTTTAACAAGGTCCATTATTCCATTCATTGAAGTGCAATAAAAGACTAATTCTTTGGCAAGCCTAGAAAGGCCAATTTTGGCCATTTCGAAGCCTATGTGCATCCTCCAAGAGGGTTATGAAAAGTTATTAAGTATCTAAAGGTGGTATTTGAAATCCTTGAAGGTGTTGGAATTAGTTTAGGAATATTTAGGAAAGTTTTGATCATTCAGGGATAATCTATTCAACAACGGGTTTTCAAGTGCAAGGAATGAGTAGTCAAATTGTGAACCTTGACTTCTTCGGTTGATTTTGGTATCTCTATAAGGATTTAGGAGGAAAAAAATTAGGCACCAGAACTCTTGAATAATCCTTTACATTGTGGGAGTATCCATTTTGATCCAAGGCCACCGAAGGTGATGCTAGTAATCATCTCATACTCTCAAGCAATACATACCTCACAAGAGTGTTTCTAAAAACTTAATTAGTGTTTGGTAATGAGCTCAATACATTGTGGAGGTCGAACATGTGATTAACCTTCAAGTTCTAATTCCACGTGGATAAAATTGATCAAAAGGGTGTTCTCCACAATGGTATCAAAGTCTTCTTTGCATCCACCTTTCAACACACCCATACACCTTACTCAAGCACACCTTAATGCTCCATTACTCCTTTATCCATCATCTTGCTAGATTTTCAACTTTTGGATTTTTAAGACTCCTTGTTTATTGAATCTCAAGGATTCAAAACATTCTAACACCACTCCCTCAATGATAGATACAACTTCCTTATGAGTTTCTTTCCTAAGACAACTATTTCTTAAGGTTGGTCTTGATAGTCACAAGAAATAAGCATGAGTGTACATTGCTTCCTTTACCTAATAACCACTAAATACTCTATCCTTATGCCCTGATTTTATGAGTCCTTAATGCCCTTAGGCCTTCCTCCAACTTGTCAGAGACTTCACCAACTTCAAACACATGTAATAAAGACTATTTTGTCTAAAAGTACATCCTTCCTAGCCCTCAAACTGGGAATTAACAATGTTAGACTGTATTTTCACATTCCTTTTCTTTTATTTTTATTCTAGACTATACTAGGGATTTTGAAACTCTTCGTCTTATTATTACCTTCCTACACGCTTAGAAGGACTCTACCAACCATAAGTATTAACGTTTTACAATGAATAGTATACTCTAGGCCCTTAAGATTGGGCAAACACATTTAGGATTGTGAACATAAATTTAATTTAAGAAATCCTCCTTTAGATGGCTTATTACATTTTCTTGACTTTTGCAACACCAAGTCCTCGTGATTAATGCCCCGAATATACACTCAAGAATTCCATTAAATCATTATGTTCATGTTGCATACTACTAAACTTCAAAACATGGTATAGTCTGTGCCGAGTAAGTTTTTCTATTTATTTTCCATTCCTTGACACCGTGAGGATTCCATAAATCCTTAAACACAATTATAGATAAGAAGAAAATCCAAAACAAGATATTTACACGTGAAAATTCGTTTGCAAAATAGTCTTTAACCTCCAAATCTGATATCTCGGTTTGAGAGGACTATGCAACTTAACACCTAAGCCTATAACATACCTAGAGCTTGTTCAAATATTCAAATTATACATTTGGAGGGAAACTCTCTATTCTTTCCTATGGAGTCCAAATGGACTAGTACAAGCTATGACCATCTCAAGTGGACCCAAGACACCCCTAGTCACCTAAGAAAGACAAAATTGATTATTAAAAAGATGTTCCTACATCACCATAGGAAGATTTCACAGTGACTGAGAAGCCTTATTTTCAATTAAGGGCTTAGTTGTCATGCTTCAAAATTTTCAATTTCCATGCTAGTTATTTTGGCCATTATTGAGCTAATAAAACACCCTCCAGAGAGAGTTTAGGAAATATATTAAGCATCAAGAGGTGATGTTGGGGAATATTGGAAGTGTTGAAGGTAATTTAGGAAGATTTAGGAAAGGTTTTATCATTCAAGGACTATCTGCTCAACAACGGGTTTTCTAGGTGCAGGGAACAAACACTCTAATGGTGAAACTTGACTTTTCTGGAAGATTCTAGGAGCTCTGTAAGGAGTTAGGAGGAAAAAAATAGGCATTGAAAAGCTACGTGAATCCTCTACATGTTGGAGACATCCATTTTTCTCTAAGAATTGAAAGTGTCATGAAAAATTCAAAACAAGTGAAGCTGCCCCTTTTGGTTCCAAAACAACACTTCACCAATGCAACACTTCATGACACCAAAATAGGGAACTTCCAATCAACCTTCATGTTTCTTGATGATTGAAACCTCATGTTGACTCCTATGCCACCTGAGACACCCTTTTCCATAAATGCAACTTGAAATTAATGACAAACAATGACATTATGTCTAACATATGTGTTTTGATTTGTTATGTATTATAAGGCATTTCATGAGTGCATATATTTGAGTAGTTGTGATTTCCTTTGAGAGTTTTGAGGTTTGTAAAATTTAATTTTGGCACATCTAACACTCCTACAAATGTTAATAAACAATCCAAAGGCCCCAAAAATCTAAACACGATTATATTCATTTCCAAAATAGACATCGATTGTAGAATTTAAATGTTAAAAGCTTTAGGTTGAATGCTAAAATCTTGAAAATTACCTATGTATTAACCAAATTAGATTATAAAAAACCATCTCCTAAACTATGACTCATGGAGCTGTGAGACTAGTTCCATAAGGTGCAGAGTGACCCTAGTTTCTTATATTTACTAAAATAAATTTAAAGTATATTAGTTTAAACATTTAGTTTTGTACGTATAAGCCTCGCCACTAACACATATAATGTCCAGTACTCTAAGAAATGCGAGCACGTTATAACGCGCTCACGTTATACCGCACTCGTGTTCCCTTAAATTATGCCCCCAAACCAAGATTTTACAAGCTTGGAATTACTTTGGTTTCCCAAACCTACGCCTTGGACCTCACAACATAATGTCTTACGTGTTTTCTACAAAATATGAAAAAAATCGCACTTCTACCATGTTAAATCCTACAAAAAAGCGTTATTTATCTTTTTTTTTTTTAAATTCCTACAACGTCAAGAAAACTATCCTCTTTCTAAATATATACTTTTTATATTTTTCCACTATTCTAAGGTTTCCATTTATATTTATTTCAAACTATGTCTTTTATACCTCTATTTTAAGGGATTGTAAATGCTTATCTTTTGTCATGTATCTTTTGATTCACTCATCCAAATTGAATAAAAATTATACAGTCACAAACTAGGACTAATTCTACACATTCAAAAAAATCTAAATTTTGATATTTTTTGAGGTAGTTAGGGGGGCACGGTTGGCTATCCCTTATTTTTCAAAATTTAAAATATTTTTACTTGAAAAATCATAAAAAATTAAATACTCACTAAAAAAATCTATCACAAACTAGATGTTCATATCTATCTTTCTACCAAAGGGTTTTCAAAAATACTAAATAGTGCTCAAAAATGGGGGCACGACCAACTTTCTATTATGTGTTTCAACAAAAACAAGAGCACTTATTGGTATTTTAGTTCTTTAACCCACTTACACTTAACCATTTTCAAAAAAAATTAGTAGCTTAGAAACTAGACTCAAAATACTATAATTCATGTTCTTATAACATCTTCCAATTTTGAGTGTAACTATTTCAAATAACTCATAGAAGTTGAAGATTTTTATTTTTCAAAAAAAAGTGTCCACTTAAGACCCCTTTTTGGCCCCCAACTTGGTGCACTCACGCCACACCTACACTTTAGTACTTAAATGTTTGCACTGATAAAAACTTCGTATTAAGTAGCAATCGTATAATAAAAAGTTCAATTTTAAAAATTTATTTAAGTGTTTTTTTCAGATTGTCACTTCCATAGCCACTTGCACAAAAAAAATATTTGCAGAGATATATATTTTTAAATTTGAATTACATTAAATACGAATCATGAAAGATGAAGATATTCAAATTATTCGAGATATGGTTTTAAATTTAAATGAATCTTGGACCATGGTGATTGTTATGCCACTTGTATTGTAAATGTCATTTCACACACAATAAAGACAATAGAAAACAACCATGTTGGGTCATTAGAACACATTTTTTGTCAACCCCTAAAATTATAAACACTCTTAAAACAGAACACAGAAATGCAACTGTTGTAATTGATCTATTTCTTATTCTTATTTGCTTGTGCTATGCTCGATCGAGAATACAATCTTTATAAAATAACAATAAACTGGAGTCTTATTCAAACTAAAATTCAAACTAACCTATCTCTACTCTTCATCCTACACATGGACAACATTTTCCAGCACATACACATATCATCTAGTGTGCTGTCAATTACAAAATAACTTCCCTAAATGTTAGCTACAGAATCCTGAATGCCAGCTACGGAATCCTGAATGCTAGCTATGGAATCCCGAAATATTAGGCTACGATTTCTGCATATCTAACACTCCCACTTAGCCAAATATTGTCAACCAGCTTGTGTCACATCGAATCCTTCTTTACAAAACTTGAACTTATTTTTGGTAATGCCTTTGTCAATGCATCCACCACCATCATCTCAGTTGCACAATACTCCATTTTGATAGTGTTGTTCTCAATTTGTTCACGGATGAAATGATATTGTATCCCTATATGTTTAACTCTCCCATGATACTTCGAATTCTTCATCATGGCTATGCAACTTTGGTTGTCACACTTTAATATTGTTGGTTGGGACTGAGTAACCTCGATGTCCTGCAACAATCTTCTCAACCAAATCAATTCTTTTGCAGCTTGACATGCTGCTATATATTCTGCTTCTGCACTGGAGAGAGAAAAAGTCGTTGTTTCTTACTTGCCCACGAAACTGCACCTCCACCAAGGATAAAATAGAACCCTAAAGTTGATCTTTTACTATCAACGTCCCCTGCCCAATCTGCATCACAATATCCAGTAAGTTGCAGAGATTTTTCTGAACTCCCACTGAATCTTATGCCATGTTTAGTTGTTCCTTGTAGATATCTAAAATTCTTTTAATTGCTGCCCAATGTTGTGGTCCAGGATTGCTGGAATATTGGCTCACAATACTTACAGCATGTGCAATATCAGGTCTGCTAGAAACCATTGCATACATTAGGCTCCCAACAACATTTTGATATGGAACCATACTCATATAACTTTCTTCTTCTTGTGTTTTGGGACACATGTCCAGTGAAAGCTTGTTTCCTACTTCCATTGGAGTACTTATTGGCTTGCAATTTTCCATCCCAAATTTCTTGAGAATGTTCCTAATGTACCTTTCTTGACTAAGATGGATTTTCCTCTTCTCCCTATCTCTTAAAATTTGAATGCCCAAGCAATAATGAATCTCACCATGATCAGTCATCTCAAATTCTATAGCTAATTGAGACTTGAACATGCCTAACATCTTAAAATCATTACTCATAATGATGGTGTCATCAACATATAAGGCTAAGATGACTAGAGACTCACCAATATGCTTTATGTAGACATTTGAATCAACATTGCAACTTACATATCCTTCATTTTGGAGAAACCCATCAATACGCTCATACCATGCTCTTGAAGACTGTTTAAGTCCATACAATGTTTTCTGAAGCCTGCATACTAACTACTCCTTTCCTTCTTGTATGTAGCCTTCTAGTTGTTCCATATAAACTTCTTCTTTTAAGAATCCATTTAAAAATGTAGTTTTTATATCTAGCTGATGTACATGAAGATCCAAGGTTGTTGCCACTGCTAATAGAACTCTGATGGATGTTATCTTGACTACAAGAGAAAAGGTGTCATGATAATCCAAACCTGCAATTTGGGTGTAACCTTTTGCCACCAATCGAGCCTTGTAGCAGTCTATCGACCCATCAGACTTGTACTTTTGTTTGAATAACCACTTGCATCCAACCACTCTCCTTCCAGGTGGAAGAATCGTGAGTTCCCATGTCGATTTTTATGAGCGATTCATATTTAGCATCCATTGCTTGCCTCCAATCTACTGCATAAATACTTTGAAGTGCTTCTTGAACACTGAGTGGTTCATCAACTTCTACACTAAGTGCATATGATTCCAATGCCTTTTGAGTGGGTTTCCGTAGTCTTGTTGATCTACGAAACTGTTGCTCTCCTTGTACATCTCCTATGGGTTGTGTGGCTGCAACTTGTAATGGTCTTGCTAGAGTAGAATTCTCATGCTCAGATTCTTCATCGATCCGATATCATAAGGCCTTGCTTCTGAATCCTTAGCATTTTCCATCTTTGCTTTGATTTGTGCAAAACTGAATTTTCGTCAAAAATGACGTCTCTTCTGACTAGAATCTCATGTGTTATAGGATCATAAATTTGATATCCCTTCGAATTCAAACTGTATCCAACCATTATACACTTCTTGCTTTTGTCATCTAGCTTCTTTCTTTCTTCATCTGGTATATGTGCATATGCTATGCAACCAAAAATTCTTAAATCATTGACACTTGGCTTGCTTCCATGTCATGCCTCATAAGGCGTCTTCTTATGCAATGCAGCAGTGGGCAACCTGTTTTGTATATATGCTACACTGGAGACTGCTTCAGCCCAAAAAATATTAGATAATCCACTACTCTTAAGCATGCATCTAGCACTTTCAACAAGAGTCCTATTCCTTCTTTCAGCGACACCATTCTGTTGTGGTGAATAAGGAACAATATACTCAAGTTTGATACCTTCTTTTGCACATAAACTTTTGAAAGCATTTGAGGTATATTCACCCCCATTATCACATCTGAGTCGTTTCAAAGGTTTTCCTGACTGCTTCTCACCAAATGCTTTAAAAACCTTAAACATCTCTAATGCACATGATTTATTTTTGATAAAATAAACAAAGGTCATTCTAGAAGAATCGTCAATGAAGGTAATAAAATACCTTGCCCCATTGTGTGACATTGTTTGCATTGCACCGCAGATATCTGAATGCACCAGTTCCATTTGCTCCTTAGCTCGTGTTGCACCTTTCTTGGGGAAGGGGAATCTATGTTGCTTTCCTAAACAACAGCCTTCACACACTCCCAACTCAACTGGTAGATGCAAATTAAAATCTTCCACAAGCTGCTCTGATTTTAACATTTGAAGTGAATGAGGATTTGCATGTCCGAATCTATGATGCCAAAGAACTGAATCAGATATTTCATTATTTGTTGTTGTTAACACCACATCAGGTACTGCTGCACATAACTTGTACAGATTGCCATCTCTGATTCCCGTAGCAACAATTACTCCTTCAACATCCTTTAGGACACATTCCTTGCTGTCAAACTGTGCAATTATGCCAGCATCGGTAATTTTGCTCACTGATAAAAGACTTTTGACAAGAGCAGGTACATACCATACATTCTGGATTTTCTTGTATCCACCATCCGGCATTTGCAATGGAATATCTCCAATTCTGATCATCTCACATTTGCTATCATCTCCAAGATTGACAGTCTTACTTTTGGGTGCTTCTGTATATGCCATAAACCAACTTCTCTCAGGTGTCATATGTTGAGTTGCTCCCGAATCTAAATACCAACAATTTGAAACATCAGAACTTGGGGTTGTGACAACCGAAAACAAATTTTCTTGGTCATTGCTTATGGTCATGTTGGCTTCAGCAGCCTTCCTTTTCTTTACCTCTTCTACCCATGCTAACCACTTACGGCATTGTTTCTTAAAATGCCCAGAACTCCACAATGAAAGAAATTTCCCTTATTTTTCTCCTCCTTTGTGTCTTTACCATTCTTTGAGACATTAGACTGGGAGGGATGTGATTTTTGTCACTCTTCCTTTTCGCTTTGCCCTTATATCCTGCTGAAAATAGTGCTGTAGGATTCTCATCATTTAGGCCCCCATCCTTCCTTCTGATTTCTTCTTGAAGTAGTGCTGCTATTACTTTTGTCAAATCCAAGTTAGATTGGGTGCTTAGTGCTACTACCAGTCCAGAATAGGATTCTGGCAAACTCCCAAGAAGCGACATGACAACATCTTCTTCTGCAATCACTGATCCACATGCTGCCAATTGATTTTTGAGAGACTTAAACTGATTTGTAAAATCTGATATCTTTTGTGTTTCCTGCATCTTTAACTGAAAAAATCTTCTTCTAAGATATAATCTTGTGCTAACATCATTTGATTCATATAACTTGATCAATTGATCCCAAGCTTCCTTTGTTGATTTTGCCTCACTTACATGTAAAAGCACATTATCACTCAAACTTAAAAGTATATAGGAACGAGCCCTACCTTCCTTTGACTCCCACTTACTAATCAAATATGCATCCTGGGTGGGTTTAATCTCAGTCCCTTCAACTATATTGAGTAGATCCTTGTTCAGCAGCAACATCTTCATTCTGAGCTTCCAGAGATTAAATCCAACGCCATCAAATCGTTCTACCATCCTGTGAGGATCTCCTGCAACAAATGTGGCCATATCTCTGTCTTAAACTTCTGATACTTCTCTGCAGCAACACTTCACCAACACTGCTCTGATACCATGAAAATTATAAGCACTCTTAAAACAGAACACAGAAATGCAACTGCTGTAATTGATCTATTTCTTATTCTTATTTGCTTGTGCTCTGCTCAATCAGAGAATACAATCTTTATAGAATAACAATAAACAGAGTCTTATTCAAACTCAAACTCAAACTAACCTATCTCTACTCTTCATCCTACAGATGGACAACATTTGCCAGCACATACACATATCATCTAGTGTGTTGTCAATTACAAAATAACTTCCCTAAATGTTAGCTACAGAATCCTAAATGCCAGCTACAGAATCCTGAATGCCAGCTACGGAATCTGAAATATTAGGCTACGATTTCTGCATATCTAACAAACCCCAAAAGACATTTTCACACGGGCGGAAGGCCTTCCCCCTTCTCACAACCTGTAAGAGAAATCAACACATAGGATTTACTTGGTCGTGGCGGTCAATGGTTAGAGACTATGTTTCTTGGAAGGAAAGTCATGCATACGGTGGTCGTCTTATCCAGAAGTGACAAAATTATTTGTCAGAGATATTTAATGCAAAACAAAGAATCTATGTCACTTGTGTCATACGCGAAGCATGGAAGAAGATGGTGTCGGTCAAAAATGGTGGGTAGAAGTGATAAAGACAATGAAATGTCCGCTAGTGCACTAGCAGACATAAAGGACATGAACAAGACATTCAAATCGCAGAAAAGCTTTGTTTGTTAGCCCATCTGAGACACGACTCTTACAATGGCGTTACATAGACATGATTGTGGGTGGACCTCCCATTTCATCTTCTTGGGATTACGATGCTCCTGCAACAACACTCCACTTCAATCCAACCCGAACCACAAGTATTTTCTTCCTCCTTCGTCTCAATCCTGCTCTTATTCTTCTTACCGTCCATAAGTTTCTCTTTCTATTTAGGGAGGAATTTTGTTGAGAGGGTAAGGCTGATCGTAGCTCCAAGCTTTGGTCTAGTACATTTCCATGGTGCTCACCGTCTTCGGAATCCTCAAGCATCGCCAATTCCTTCCTTTCCACGACACGCACAATGTCTGCAAATTCTTTGATGCAACATCTAGCGAACACCTGGATTTCTTTATGAGTCTCACATCTTTGGATCATAAAATCATGGCAGTGGAATTCCTTTTGAAAGTTTCGTCCGTGATGTTTTCAAGAGGCCGAAACCACACGCCCGCCACGGCGGCTTCAACGTCGGTGTGAAAACTTTTGATTTGGATGTTTTGCGAGAATATTTATTGTTGCACCGTCTTCTCACTTCGTTGGACTTACACCGATGATCCTATCCATCACGCAGTTCGCATCAACGCGAACTCGCACAAAACTTTGACTAGTGCTATCCTTGCACCTGGGCTCGGTCTTGAACCCGGATCCCCGTGCCCTATTTCTCGTGCCCCACCATCTGCTGCGCACTCACGTATGAAACCATACGGCGCCGGTTCCTTTTAAAAAACCACAAACGAAAATTTGACGGAAAAAGAAACAACGTATTACATTGTTACCTATATAGGTAACAACGTAATACGTTGTTTCCTTTTCCGTCAAAACTAATGGTGACGCGACAAAACTAACGGCGACGTGACGGAAAATACTTTTTCCCTATTGTGCGAACTTGCGTGAGAGATAGGCCTAGCCGGACTTACACACCTTGGTCATCCATTTGTTCAATTTTAGGGTTCTTCGACCCATCCATCTGTGGTGAGCCACTAGGAAACATGACCTCGCTTGCTCGGTGTTCACTCTCTTTTCTTCATCATTATCATTGACATTCTCGTCGTCGTATTCTTTTTTATTTTATTTATCTGTTTGTGTTGTTTCACTTTTGGCGAAGCTTGGGTTTTCCACATGTGGAGCTTCATCCTTCACTGCCATTGTGTTTACCTGAAAAGATGGTTTCATTCATAAATGCAGAGCATGAATGGTTTTCCTTTCCTTTGTTCATTGTTCATGCTACTTCTCTTCTTTCAAATGGTACGTTTGTTTTGTATAGGAAAGATATGATCCGACATCCACCTCGCTTCAGATATTTTACAAATGAAGAGCTCCTTCGTGTGGCCTTGGATTTGCAGTTCCCAGACAACATTGAGAAATGCAGGAAGCCGAAGAATTGTTTTGTGCAGCTTTGGATTTGCAGTTCCCATACGTCATTGAGAAATGCAAAGACTTTCTTGACAGTGCAGGCGGTCTTTTGTATGTTCCTGGCCGTCATATGTGAATCTTCTTTTCCGGAGCATTCAAAGCATAATTCTTTCGTCCATGGGAGAGACTGAAACCTGGCTGTTCATATTACCAAAATATTTTCCCGTTCTTTATTTTTCTGATTCTTTCATGTAAATAAAACTGAAATAAATTCCTCTGTTTTTTTGTATGCGTATATTTCCTCTATGGTTTGTACAGTTGGTTTGTATATCCACCTCAAAGAAGCTGTCCAGGAGTTTCTTGAGGGGCATATTTACAAAGCTTAAGCTTATTTTCTGGTATGTGTATTTGGGGCAGAAAGATACGATCAAAACAAGAGACGCTTAATCCCATGTGTCCAAGTTTTGTTACAAGTTGTCCTGATGAGAAATATTGCACTAATAAAAAATATTAGCAGAGGCTAAGAATTTCCTTTCGTCTTTCTATATTTGTTCTGTTTTGGAATCTGCATTTGCTTCTTCATTGAGGAGAAAAAAACAAAAAACACAGGTGTTCCTTTTATTTCACCAATCTTGATTTAGTTTTCTTGATTCAATCTTGGAAGTTCAAGTGATCCCAAGCTTGCACATCAAATTAATTCATGATACTATCTTAAATGATGTGATCTTAAATTTCTAAATATTTGAACAGATTGATAGTCCAGACAGGATTCTTCGAAAGAATGCAACTCGTTTTTCCTTCTTTTCAACTACTCGTTGGCCTTCGTTTATATGATTGGGAATTTGGAACATATAACATTATATCATTTACCGTCTGAACTTTATAAAAAATTGGCAACATTATATATATAAAAGACTCCCATGGAATGCATTTTTCAATTTAAGAGAAAGTCACATAAATTAAATCAACATTCATAAAATAAAAGAAATTAAAATGTGATAAATTTGAGGTTTTACAGAAATTTCATTCGTACAAACAATTATTTTTGTTTCTATCAATTCATTTTAGCCATAGTGTTATGTATGGAAAGGCCTATACCTTACCAACACAATACAAACTTATCCATATATATTGATGGTTGATTCTTTGATATAAATTGTATAGTTCATAATGTTTAAAAAATGTTATAGTTATTTATAAAATATATTTTTAAAGTGATACCAAGATAATTGTTAATGTCTTCTTAGATTAAATTGATCTGTGGGATTAATTTTAAATGTGAAAAAGTGTTTTTAAGATAATATTATTCTAATTAGTTTTAAACGCATATAAATCAATAAATTAAATCTAGTTATAGAAAATATTTTCTATGAGTTTATTATAATGAAAATATTAAATTATTAGGAGAAAATATACTTTTAGATTGATTTGGGAGTCTTCAATCATTAAATAAAGATTATGTAGAATAAGTTTCGACAACAAAGCAAAGTAAAGATCCATGTCCTTAACACTACCCTCATAATCTCGATCGGCCGCTCCTTTTCATGCTTCACCACTTCCTTTCGTCTCTAGATCTTTTCCACTACTTCCATTCCCACTATTTCCTTTTGTTCTTTATTTTCCAAGTACAAATACCATACTATCTTGTTGTATGTTTCTTTTTTCTTCTAATGTCTCCCACATTTTGCTTTCGGCGTTAACATCGCACACCTCGCATGCGATTGCTAGTTAATACTTCCAGATAAGACATAAATATAAGTGACGTTTGATTATAATTTGTGGGTGTCATTTTGACAGTCTCACAAAAGTATTACACGTCTTTAAAAACGGTTTTTTAAAGCACAAAATTGTAAAAAACATTTTTCCCAGGTCAAATCTCATCTCTGTCTTTTTGTATGTGAAAACACTCATCACTCAGGTAGTTGGTGGACCGTACTCATAGGATTTTGCTTTTTATTATGCCAAAGTACCACAAATTGACTTCTCAATTAAATGTTGTCCCTCTTTTTCAATAGAAAAATGATACGTTGCCTCAAAATATTGTATTGTTGACTCATTTTACTTCACTCTTTCCCAAACGTAACCATCTCTTATGTAATCAAATTAAAACATTATATGTCGACGATGCACAATAATAAATTTCCAATCTTCTTCGTCCACGTCCTTTTTGGTTGTTAGAGGGGGAGGCCTCGTCCCCATTCTAAATGCCTTCGGCGTAGTAAAAATATCAATAGCTCACGCGTCTAAATGAATAAAAATCTTTAAAAAGTCAAGTGTATTTTTTTAAATAGAGTGGGTGCGTGGTTTTGACTGCTCAAATATCAATTTCTTGGCTTAGCATATTTAATGAGCTAAACTTTCTATTTAATTTGTAGTTTTCAAAATCTTTCTTTTTAATTTGTAGTTTTCAAAAATACATTATTAAAAATGGAATTAGGGTCAAACTCATGACCTCCCAAAAAGAGTTTGACCCCTAGTTTTCAAAAATCCATTATTAAAAATGGAATTATGGGTCAAACTCATGACCTCCCATTATATCGAGAGGTCAGGAATTTGACCTTAATTCCATTTTTTAAAGCTAAGAATGAGAATGGACATCGTTGAGATGTAAGTCATGTTGAATTGCTTGGCGACCGCCGCTATTAGGTGGAGGAGTTGGGCTAAGTGTGATTTTTGACCCCGTCGAAAGAGAGGAAGCTCAAGATGGGTTTGGATGAATGCCCACAGATATAGTGTTTGCAAGACCTATCAACGCCAAGGTCGTTCGCACATAAGTCGTGTTTGAGTCAACAAAGGTGTGCTTCAACGCAAGTCTCAATCCCAAGCAATAACAAGAGATAATGATCTCAAGCAAAGTAATGCAACTCACAAGTGTTGAGTCCAAACACAAGCAGGGGATGTCACCGAGTTAGGAGAGCTAGATCCAACAAATCATTGTTGATGCAGTGAAGCGTAAACACAAGACTCGAGGCAAAAAGAGTTGAGTTCAAGTTGAATCTTAGTGTCGAGATGAGGTTTGAATGGGTCGAGAAAGACCAAGTGTTGTATGTAGACACCGGGCCAAGAAGTTAGTGTTAGAATTGAGCCGCAAAACCATGTTGGTCGGTGAAGGTGCTCAATGAATGATTGATGAGCTTACCAAGTGTACCAAAAAAATATTCTTCCAACTTGCACACAGACAGCTTAGTGGTGTCCACCGAGATTGTATTTTTTTATTTTTATTTGCTTATGTACTATAAGTTACTAAAAAAAACTTTTATTTTAGTACTTGTAGGGCCTACTCCCAATTGGGGCATAACTTTTTAATATATTTTCATGTACCCTTATTTGTCCCTACAACTTCAATGAAATTTCTACTACAAATTTTAATTGTGTACAAACTACAATTTGATCCTACAAAACTTATTTCAACATGCACAATTCTTAATACCAATAACTTCGATACCATGTCAGAATAATTAAGGTTTGGAAATTATGTGTTATCCAATAATTATGACAAAAATTAAATGACATAAAAATTTGTCGAATATGAAAATATAATAAATGATACGAAATTGAAATGACAATGAACAAAATATGATGTAATGTGGGAAAACCTTTGCAAGTAAAAAAACCCATGGAAATACACTATCCAATTATATTAAAAACTCAAAGAACTAATTTCAAATTTTTCATATTAGTACAAGTCAGAACCCAACATAGATCTTCCACCTCACTTCTTATTATGTAATAATAATTTCAAATGTCGATTGTAATCAAAACATGTTTATCCACCGATGGGAAAATCACATTCTAAAGGTGATGGATCAATTACAAATGTGAAGGTTGTACCAAATCACTTTTCAATTAATCATATTAGTTGACACATGTTATATTATTTATATAAATTAACTTAAGTTTATATTATAAAATTTTATGTGGATATGTGTTTGTGGTTTGTGGGCCACAATAAGTGTCCCCAAAACATTACATGCTTTGACATTTAGTTTTAACTTTGTTGACATTGGATTTGCCTTCATAATCAGGTTTGTCTTGGAATTTAGATGTAGATGCATTAGGTTGGGTAGACACATACTTAAGTGTCTTCAATGTTAGGAGCTTGACCTCTCATTTTTTAAAAGTATAACATAACTCATCAAAGGATTGAAATTTTTCAAACATAATAGCTACTTGCAAAGGAGATAAGAGACTTTGAGTAAATAGATCTTGAAGCTTATTGTCTACAAATATATTGTTCATTTTATTAAGTGTTGTTTTACAGCGCACACTAATGACTGATGGGTTCATGAGAGCCTTGTTGCATCTTAGTCATTTGAGCATATGAGACATTATCACCAATATTAATGGAGAAGTGGGAAAAAAATTTATTGGCCAATGGATTGAAAGCCCTTACAAATTGAACGAAAATATTGTATATATGACTTTTAGAGATAGCCAAGAATTTGTGTTCATCCCTAACTACATAGAGTAGTGCATCAAAGTGTTGAGGATTAGCCTTTAGAAACTCTATGTGTTCTTTCTCATCAAGCTTGTCAAAGGGGTCAAGAGGTGGATGAAAAACATCAAGGGAAGCTTTTCCTTGGGAAGGGTCAATAGAGATGGCTATAATAGTATTAGAAATGAGAAAGGATAAAGACATGTTGAAAGAATAGTAATGCACAAAGTTGAAGTGAAACCTAGGATTTTGCAAATGAAAAACCTAAGTTGGAATAAGGTGATATAGGCCAAATAGGTTAAGGATTTGATTAGTAAGCGGGTTCACCAACCGATTACACTAAAAATAAATGTGGAGAATGGGATATAATTCCTCTACTTACATAATTTTCATATTAGGGTTAGAAACATTATGTATATTCATTTTATCAATTAAGCATCCAAACTATAGTATATGTATATATGATAATTAGCAAGATTGATTAATTTGAACATGTGAGCTAGATATAATAAAGCATAAGAAAGCAAGAGCACTTAGCTATTTAGATGACTTGAAGGTGATCTAAGGGTGAGAGAATGAGGAATATGATGAAAATGTCTTGTGAACACTTCATTTATGTTTTTGAAAGTGTAGATTGTCTTTAGGGACCAAACCATTAAATACGGACCAAGCTGACCAAATAGTGTTTGACACTTCCGTCCTAACTGATGTTTTCATTTAGGGAGGTGTTGGGACTTTGCAACTTTTTGTCTCCTTGCAACTAACTAAGATATGCTTTGTTGTAAGAAATTAACTCTTGCAAATATATGAAACTCTCTAAAGTCAACCAAAATTACCCAAAACTCTAACCATCAAGCGAAACCCCTACAAAAAGGTTAGTGTTTGGATTGAAGTGCAATCCATACACCGCCTACATTGGCACTAATTTGAAGAGGCCTCAAACTGCACATAGTTCTCCACATAGAGATCTCGATATATGTATGGATGTAACCTAGTGCCCAACTATTTTGATTCCCATTTTGGACTATGTTGACTCATTGTGCACCGTATTATTTTGATTGAGACATTGACTATCATATATCTTTCATTTTGATGATGATGTTGTTACATTACATGTATAATTATATGTTGATATTAGATGTTAACTCATTTCATGACAGGATTTACAGGGGTATATGATGCCAATATGCTTGATTATCTTATGGTATTGATGTGATGTTATGAATAGATTATGAGATCTTGCATGATGGTATATATATTTGTCGTAGATGCATTATCATGTTTTCCCTCTTGTTACATTGATGATTGATCATAGTGCAATTATTCACTAGCTAGTTGTTGATCATGTGTGGATTATCATTGAGATATTGTTATATTGTTTTCATATTTGCTAGCTATTATTGGGCAGGTATAATGTTTGAGTTGAGTGTGCAGATGACAGGATTAGCCACGTGAGAAACGTGGGACTCAGGCAGGGGATGTCTCAAACCAACACAATGGGCCCTAAGGGCCAAAGTTTCCTTCCTAGTTTATTTTTGCTATGGGTCACTTTACTTGACCTTGGTTATTGTTGTGGATTATTAAACCCCCCCTTGTGATGTTGTATTATCATTACCTTCTTACCTATTTGGTTTTGCTAACCCCCTCTTACTATGGCATTACTATTAATAATTCTAATCCTCCTTTCTATTATCTTTGATCTTGTGTTTAACTCTTACCCTTGGCATTATGCAAATTTGGGTTTATGTATTGCTTTGTTCTTCCTAATGGAGGATTTGGGACACCTAATCATAGATTAGGTGAGCCCAACTACCTCTCATAAATGTCATATTTTTCCCAAACTTATATTTGGAAAAAAAAAAAGTGGCATTTAGAAGGTGTATAAGGCAAGTTATGGACAAAATTTTCCTTGGAAAGAGCCTCTAGGCCCTATACCTAAGGGTGGGTGGGCTCGTTCTAAGGAAAATTGAGCCCATTTGGCCATTATTCCCCTTTTTCTCCCTCATCTTTTATGAAATTTTCTTGAGTATGTGAATGGTTTTGGGATGTGGGGATCCTCCATGATTGCATGGATATTTTCTTTTCTTATCTTTTAAATTGGGTTTTTGGGGTGCAAATTTTGGATATTTTGGATTGGTTGAAGCATATGTGAAGGGTGACACTTGTCACTTGTCACCCTCCCATTTGGTCCTTTGCTCTGCTCTTTTTCTATATCATCCCCTCTTGTAGAAGGGATTAGGGTTACTTGCTTCATTTTTCTTGCTTTGGGTTTGCTTTTGGGAGCTTGCAAGGAGAAGGAAGTGGAATGTGGAAGGTTGATTTAGAGCACTAACTTAATTTTGAGGTAGGTACTTACCTCAAATTTGTTTCTTATTTGAAATGGTAAAATTTGTGTTGTGTGGATTGAAATTGGTTGTTCAAATTGCTTGTCTTTTGTTTTCCCATCCAACCTTGCATGGAATGGATTTTGGGTATGTGTGGGAAGAGGGAAGAATCCCCTTTTTCTCATCCTCATGCTTGATGGACAAGCTTGAGGGAACTTTGGTTCACCCCTTCATTTGGTTTGAAGGGCATGGAGGGATACAAAAGAATTAATGGAGAGATAAGGAGAGGATTTTGATATCTCATGGAGAGATAAAGAGATGGTGGCTTACTATGTTTAATTTGGTTCTAAATTTGGCAATTCATGGGATATCGTATCCCCTCTTCCCTCATTGAGAAGTTTGGTGCTTCTCTAGTTTTTGGTTGGTTTTGTTCGCATTGTTTTGGGTGTAATTCTTAAATGTTGTATCCATGGGTGTGCTTTTGGTGAGCTTTTCTACTGCTGGTTTGAGGCATGCCCCTCCCTCTTTCCCATGGGCTTGGAGGGAGACTAACATGTCCTTTTGGTCCACCTTAAAGTGTGTAATGATGTCGATAGGTCGAGAGGTAAACAAATTGGTTTATTATGGGTTTTGGAGCTACTTTTGGATGGCATGGAGCTTGAAGAATTTTCTTTAAAAGTTGTAAAATTTTCAAGTTTCTGTTATGTGCATGGAGTTACATTTTATTGGAAAATTAGGCATGTTGTCTCCTCTTGTGAGGAGGGCTTGTAATTTTGCATTTTAAAGTTATTCTCTTCATTATGTAAAGAACAATATAATTTGTTATAGTTGTTATGACATGTATATTGAATAGTTAAAACCATTGGTGGAAATGTTGTTGCAAAATGTAAAAGATTGCTTAAAGTTGTTGGTTAAAAATCTCTCTTTTGTTTTCCCTTTTTAGTATCCTTCTTTAGAAATGGGTAATTCAACTTAGGAAATAAAAGAATGTTTGAATATTATGAAATGAAATTTATCCTCCTCTCTTGGTTGAAATCTATAAATTTTGCACCTTATCTTGCCCATAGTGGGATTTTAAGTTAATGGGTTTGTTGGATTTAGGAACCCCATATTTACCTCGTTATTAATTTGTACAAATAGAAAGGAAAAGGTATCAATTCAAGTTATTTTGTTATTGTTTCTTGAATGGAAAGGGTTGTTGTTTAAATATTAAAGTTATAATATTTTCATCCTTGCAATTCAATGATTGTGTGTGTGTGTGTGTGTGTTAAAATCTAAGAGAAGAAAAATTATTTTAAAAACTTTGAATGAAATCTTCATGGCCGAACTCTCTTTGTAAAGGGATTGAATGTTGTTATAAACACTATGTGTGTGTGTGTAGGTCAGTTGTCCCACCCATCACCCACACATCCATTTTACCTATTGGACATGGCCCAACCGTGGTTTGCCTTACCCCCTCCATTCGGCCATATGCCACTCTATCTAACCCTCCCCGCAATTGTTAAAGGCCAAACGACTTGGTTTGTTTCCCTTTCGCCACCCCTTTGGGGCCATAACAAATGTGTCCTGCATAATTTGCCAAATGCTTATTGAATATATATACTATTTACTCATAAATATGCAAGTAACCATATTTTTTCAAGCTCACAATCTAAGCATTTACAAAAATTATAATAAAAATAAATCTAGATAGAATGGCCAATGAAAGCCACAGATCGATTGGATCAACTTGAGGGAAATAAAACTCAAGAATGAAACCCTTGTGAAAAAAATTCATCTATGTGCACCTAGAAAAAATTTAAATATGCAAACAATTAATAGATGTGTTGAAAACCTCCTCCCATTCTTGCCATGGCTCCTCCTTTCCCTCCATTCTCCTTGCAAAACAAAATAAAGAAAAACACCCAAATAAAAATGAGAGAAGAAATGAAATGATAAGGCTAAGGTAAAATACATCCTCACATTTGAGTTTTTAGGGTTAACATATATAACGATATAGAAATTATATCAAATCTAGGGCCCTAATTTAATTAGATTATTACTTAGGTGAATAAGGTTGCATTTTAAAATAAATGTACTATTATGTGTTTTAATGTGAAAATGACTTAAGCCCTATAGTTGATCTTTATTAGGGGACTCTAAATTTAAATAAAAAAATTGGGCAAGGGACTTAAGTTGTGTAATGGAAAAATTATTAATTAAATGGATTAATTAACCCTCCACCTTGAGAACCATGATCATGATTTTATCTGTGGAATATAGAAAATGACCTTATTAATTTTCTTTGGAATAATTTTTAAAACGGGTCGAAATTTAATTAATTGGTAGAAATTTAAATAATTAATCCTATATTATCCTCGAGCACAATCATGAATTGCTAATGGGCATTTCAACACTTATCTCTCGCCATACAATATAACTAACTAGCGTCGACACTATTATTAACATTCATCGTAAAACATGCCAAGCTATGGCGTGGCGTTACACCAATTCTTTAGTCGTAGCCATGTTTGCATGATGGACGCAACCTGCCAACATGATAACTTTAATTCCAACATGATTGTTTCGCAAATGTGGTTTGGTGCCACTTCGTCATCCTATTGACCTTGTCATCCTAAACCACCCTTAAAGATTATTATACTTACACTTTTAATAACAAAAAACAATTATACCTTTATTATTGCCTTTTATCAACTAGACTTTGATTTCGTAGTTGTTTTTTTTATCAATTTTGAAACTCACGTTGAGTGAGGCGCGGCAAGAATTATATTTGACAATGATCAATTGACAATGTTTGCAATGGCTTGCTTACTTAGTGCTTGACTTGGCTTTGATGGTCTTTGGCTTTGGAAGCTTGACCGTAGAACTTGATTTGGAGTTCTTCGGACTGGGTAGGCATGTTTACTAATGTTTGATGTTGTTTAAGGGAAATTTAGGAGAGCTTAGAATATCTTTTGAGTGATTTGAATTTGAAGAGTGATTGAAAGTCTCAAAGGTGTAAATGAATGTGTTCAAATTACTTATATAGGGTTTCGTAGGTATAATTTCACAAGTTCGACCCATGAGGAAACAAACCAATCATAAGATATCAAATTGAAAAATTGATCATTGGAGACACTGGGACGAAACCCACAATTTCAAATCAAACCATTTGGCAGTTCGGTCCATGTTTGATAGTTTGATCTTAAAAGAGTGTGCAATGTTGGAAAGTTTTGTACATGCAAATTACGACTGATAGACTTCTTTGGATTGATTTAAATTATTCTATGAGTGACTAAGCAATGCAATAAGACTAAGGGTATAGCAGTTAGGCTCGAATGGGCACACAAGTCATAATTTAGGGATTAAGTCAATATTGACATTATCAAATGATTAGATGTTGGGAAAAATCAAGTATTACCAAATGTAGGTGTCTACAAAAGGTAAATGAAATCAAGTATTATATGTTGGGAAAAATATTTTCATATATAAAATTGAATATTGATTACTCAATGGCATATAATGATGAACTACTTAGAGAAAATTACCAAAAGGTAGAGGCATTGGAAATATGTATATAAGCCAAAAATTAAAAAGTTACAACTCAAACAAGAAAGCCGAAAAGTGATGGAGCGATAAAAGAGATATTAAAGGCTACCGAGGATTCATCCATCATGAGTGACATGTGCGTTTTTCAAGGATAATGTTTAATTTTAAAAATGGCTGATTTAAAATCCTAAGAAATGGCAATTTGGAAGAGCTAAAAAAATGAAACTAATGGAAGGGGGATGCAATGGGAGGCCATGTGTGCAAGGTATTTCAAGCATAGAATGGAAGGGCAACAAAACTCGTGGGGGTCTTTAAATACATTGATGTTGGCTTGATGGTAATGCTTTATAATCAATACAATCTTATTATTGTTATTCAATATGATACTACAACTCTATTGAAACTTGAATAGTGGTACTATTTGTAATTTTGGATCTTGAATTTTGTGTAATTATCTCATTCTCTAGCTTTTATTAACAATGTTTATTTTAGGTTGATTAACTTTGAGATTAAACGATTATTTTAGTTTGTATATTACATTGTTTAAAGGGCATACCATGTTGTGAACATTGTCGGTGTTCTTTATAAGATTTTTGTGATACTTGGTATGTTCCTAGCCTACGCTAATTTAATGTTGTCTAAAAGTATATTTTTGTTCAAGTCCATATATACCTTGCTCAAAACATTTACAAGTAACTTTTCATATAAATTGAGTTATAAGATATGATGCCATCAAAAATTAGAAAATCACAATTATCAATACTAATGATATAGTTGTCAATGATATTGGAAAATGTTTGTTTCAAGGTACTTAATTTTAGGATTTAGTAATAAATTTAGTTTGTGTATTACACCATGTTTAATGAGCAAACCATAATGTGAACTTGGTAAATGTTTATAAGATTTTATGTGATACTCCTACATTCTTATTTGTTTTATCATTAAATTCTTTTGAATATTTTGTATAGAGATTTAATTTTACAAAATAAGGGAGAGTGTAACATAACTCTACCCTCTTCATCTACATAAATCATATGCACATTCAATATATTTTGCATTCTCTATGTCCACGAATTAGTGATATTAAGAATGCCAATGTTAAGTCCCATATCACAACAATCCAGTCGTGTCAACTCAAGGTTCCTATGTGAGCCTCATGAATAACTTTGCAAATAACTATTTCGTGTGAACCATATTCGACATCTTTAAGAAGAAGAACACTATTGATTGTTGGTATAGAACCCTTGATAGAACAACCACAAAAATGGTACAACAAACTAAGCCTCTCATTGCCTTCAATTTTATAATCGACACGAGAATGGTTATTGCTATTGTCAAATAAAATTTTAGGGTTTAGGAATGTGATTCATGACTTCCTTCGTTATTGCAAATATTTCAAAAGAATTGCATCATCTTCGATCTCGTTAGTAGCCACAAATGATAAATATTTTACTACTACAAATTCAACAACAATATCGGCTTTTTGTGGCTTCTTTTATTATTACATTGAAGGCATTCCCCTATGGGAAAGGCCCTTTCAACGCTTTCTACAATCAAAGCTAAATTTGACAACCGTTAGGAATTTTTCATCGCTTATTAAATTTGACGTTCGTTTGCTGTATTTTTCGTGATGATCTTTGCGCATGCGATTTCTTCATTCCATTTTTGTTTTTAGTAAACTACAGTTGCTCGGGGATAATATGAAAATGGTTTATTTGTGCAGGATATTGCCATTGTAGAATTGTTGGAAACACAAAGCTATGTCCTCCACTCTCTTCTATGGCACATCAAAGGTCATCGCTTTCAATCCCCTCAAAACCCTTGGGCCCTGTAAGGAGTTCATCCCCACGAAATGCTCAGAGATCTCGTCCAGTGTTTGAAATTAAGGTATCTGACAAAGATGATATTTCTACTAAAGCAAAAATTCATGTACCAAATCCTAAACATAAAACGGTTTCTAGAGAATTGCATCCACAAGCTCCGAATTTAGATTTTGAAGTTCCAAATGTTCAAGAGTTGTTATCCGCGAACACAACTGTGCAACAAGATGCAGAAGAAAACCTTCGTTCTCTTGGGTTTCAGGGAATGTCAAAGCGCATTGATATGTTTGTTAGCACTGGAGTTACCTGTGAAAATTTTGATTATCATATGACAAATTCTCAGGTTGTATCTATTTCAAAGGTCATTTTCCAAGGAAAACTTGATGTACAGAAGAGCAGAAACTGATCCGCATATATCTGAAAATTAAGAAATGTTGAGGGAGTCTTATCCTGCATGTACCGCAACATTGTTTCATGATATCCCTTATGGTGCCAATAGGAGGCAAAGGTGTTTTGACAATGCATGATTTTGATGTTTAAATTGGGTGCATCCGTGCAGAGTTTCATTTAGCAATGACAACGAGGTGTGCCAGCTAACTCTAATAAGTTTTGAACATCCAAAACAAATATCTGCTCCCATATGAGAATGAAATCACTTTTACCTTCTCTTCAGCCACTTGATGGTCTTGAAGATTGTTTTCGTGGGTATTTTGTTTAAAGTAAATTCCGCCAGTTTCATCCCAATTCCTACCAGAGATGAGAGTCTATTTCCTTATGAACAAAATGGTATGGAGAACCCATCAAATATAATTTACTATTTGTTTACAAGACTGTTTCTATATGAACAAGTCTTATTTCGGTAAGGCTTGATTATTGTCAAACCGAAAAAATGTGATTCAAGCTAAAATTTACCCATAGATAGTATCTCTTATATTGGCATCATCAGGGGTAAACTTGAATTCTGTAATATATTAATAATTACACCCCACTGCATATCAGAGGGGGTAAACTATCTACATGAATTATGAGTAGCATAAATTCAAGAAGTGGACCTACATTCTAAGATATGGAAAGAAAGAAATTATTCATGAATGGCAAAAGTTACTCAAAAGTAAAGCAAGTTACACTAATTAATTAGGAAAACTGATGGGAACTGTAACGACTACAAATAACCTTTCTAAAGCTAAATCTAAGAACTCCTACAAAATATAAGATCCATTCACTCCATATATCTGAAATCGAAGATATAACATACCATAAAAGTTACCACTAAGATATGCCAACATCATTTGGCCATTAAAATCATCACAAAAGTTGACTCCAATACTGGATAAAGACTTAAAAGGGGCAGTAGTGTGTGTGCAAGTAGAAAAACAAAAATATAATAGAAATTGTTTTGACTTGTGCACCCTACTTAGCAATGTCATTAGATCAACCACTTGAAACAAACTAAATAAACTCACTACATGCCTTTCAGCATAAACAACTTCAATGTTCAGCCCAGTTCCATGAGGAAACACTCAAGATAGTATCCCTAGATGAAGCGCGTTTCTTTTAAGACATTATACTAAACGCCATAATTTTGTATTGTTCTTAAATAAGTTGCAGAGATTAGGAGTTCAAAACTCATAATAACAATCCCAGCTCAAGTTGAATGTATTGCAACACTAATTTGCAGAATAAATAACACAATGATAGCAATATTTATTTGATGAAGGATATCAGTTTATGTGCTTTCAAATCACCTTCAATAGAAATGCATAGGTGGTAAAAACATGTAACAAGTCGTGCACCTAATTCAGGAGTGACATCAAATTAATCATATCGTAACTTCATAATCTCTTCTCGTCTAATACCTTCCGCATTAACTACTATTTCTAATCCATCACCCCGAGGAATAACATAACACCCTTATCAAGACCATAGATGTGATATTTGAAAGACTAATACAAAAATACAAAAAGTTACATGCAAAAATTGAAAAATATATGAATACAGGATGGAGGTCATACAATGTATATGTCTCTTTATGAAGCTGAAGCAAAAATATCCTTCACGAGATCCACCGCTTCAGATTCTGACAGAGAGTTGTAGCATCCTAATTGATAAGAATAAGAATGAACCATTAAATAATTTCAAAACAAGAATATATTGGAGAAAGATGAATTCTGACTTGCCGACAAACAAAAATTCATGTTCGAAAACATGTGTACATCAAATGCTCAACAATTATAAATCCATGGTTCAAAATCCAATAGAATTCCAAGTAGACTTCTAAACATTGTATCGGTACAACTCTTTGGGGTTTTAGCAGTTCTGTAAAATGGCATGGTATTACATCTTTTCAGGAATAACTTCTCGTGATGTAATTAGTGAATATCTCGATAATCTTATAAATTCATGTGCTTATTTTAACTTGAAATACTATCATTGAGATGGAAGTAGTAAAATCTGGAGCTAATGTTTAGAGGGTAGAGTGAGATGACTTATCAAAGTACAAATGAGATGCAAGAATTAACATGCTTAGAGTTACTTTACATTTGGGAAATATTTGCCAGCTTTTTTTTTTCAGGTTAGTTCTTAATGTGCTTGATAGAGATGAGAAGGAATAGCAATGTTTGGTACAATCTTTAGTCATATCATGACTGGATTTGTTATTGGTTATGTTAAAATGCTTGGGGATGTGAAACATAAAGAGAAGAAAAATTCTAAAATTGTCAATTGTTACCCATAAAATGAAATCATGTAAACATAACATGTCCATAATGTACCTCATGTTATTGTACTAATTACCAAAGCATCATGCAGTTCAGTATAAAGCATTACCTGATAATGTGCAATGTGAAATCTTATACAAGATTAACGAACACATTATACCTCGAGATGTTTAAGGGAGTTTTCTAGTCTTAATAAAATACTTTTACTTGTGACTAAAATGTGTTATCCACAGGATTAGACAACACTATGACCTATAGCATAGAAACAAAAAAACTGAGCCATATATAAATAGTCAAGAGTCCTGAAATACATGCCAGAAAAATCAGTATAAACATACTTTAGCTGGCAAGAGCAGAGGACTGGGATATTTAAGCTAATTATCAAGAACATGCATCGGCAAGTTTCCAAGTGGAGAAAGTGAATATCCATGCAGACTCAAAAGATTTCGATGCTTGATGCTTCCAACTGTTTCCAACTCAGTTTCAAATTCACTAGAGCTTTGTGGGCAGTGATCGTACAATCTCTTTATAGTAATCGGCTTACAATTCTTTAGAACACATTTATAAACAAAATTGACTATGTTGGAACTTTAAACATAAGATAGCCATGAAACTAAGTAAATCAAAAATTTCTCTTTGTGGATTCCCAAAACAGGGGCATCTAGGTTGATGTGATCTAAAAACAACCTTAAAATTTTATAAATTAATGCATCAATCACAAAATAATATCAAATTTGTTCAAGAACCATCAAATCCTCCCCAACTTCTCATGATATATGGTACAAAAGTAAGCATGATGCTCATGAGCAGGGAGCTTGTACCGAGGATATTTAAAGAGCATCTATAATTTGCATGACTTGTAAGGTTGAAAAAAGAACCTAATGGATGCACCTGCAATAGTCATGCACAAGCACATACAGAAATCTGTAGATTCATCTGCAAAGTTGATGCCCAATCTAGATTCCTAGGATGACTGACAAGTTAAAGGTAAAGAAGCACATTATCAGCCTGCATAAATGTGAGAAATTATGAACAATCACTGCACAGAACATGTCAAGTACCATCATTTATAGCCCTGCATAGTGAACATGATTGGGGACCTCTCCTTGGCTATCAAGAGGCATATATTGGGCCATGATGGCTCTGATTTTAGAGTCCATGTATGACTGCATCCAAGGTTGAGATATACAATATATCAGAAATAATACCATATAATTTGCATGACTTGTAAGGTTGAAAAAAGAACCTAATGGATGCACCTGCAATAGTCATGCACAAGCACATACAAAAATTTGTAGATTCATCTGCAAAGTTGATGCCCAATCTAGATTCCTAGGATGACTAGCAAGTTTAAGGTAAAGAAGCACATTATCAGCCTACATAAATGTGAGAAATTGTGAACAATCACTACATAGAACAGGTCAAGTACCATCATTTATAGCCCCGCATTGTGAACATGATTGGGGACCTCTCCTTGGCTACAAATCAACAAGTAGCTAATACCGCAAAGTTATGTAATTCACCGTCATAACATATATAAGGTCTTCTAACCTTTCTAACAAATGCAATCAGGAGTAGATGGTAGTGAGAAGTTGTTTACATAGTTTTGAAGCCATATAGCTGAATATGGTTCAAGTTGTATATGGAAGTTATGGGTGTTGTCTGTTGTGATTGTTGTTACATCTATTTAGAGGATTATTAATGCAGTCTAGAGTTGATGGAAATGTAAGGGAGAATTTTAAAAGGTTTTTGTAGCAAATTGCAAGCCTTTTGAGCCAATGCATCTGAAAAATAAGTCTCTATAGTTTATAAAATGCATCTTTAGAGTACTATGATTTATGAAAACATTTAAAACAATTACAAGGAAAATGGCACAAATTTAAAATTTATGATATTCCTGGGAACCTTCTTCCTATCTCATGAGATATGATAATACGCTTGTACATATGTACCCTTGACAGCTTACTTCCATGTCTCCTTCGAACAATGCACAAATGACAATCCAACTTTTTATAAACAACATGTAACCATATTGGGACATATTTCCATGATGAATGTTTGTCATATAGGTCTGGTCTATACAGTTGGCTTGATGTACATTTTATAAAATAATATCATGATTGAGATTCTTCAAAAAAATTGGAGAAGAATATTTTTAACAAGAAAGAAAACAGATACTAAGAAGATCACAACTGATAAAAAAACCTTCTTTATTTCGATTAGTTAATATTGGTATTATACAAGGGACATCTGTCAGGAAGAGGAATGAACCAAAAATATATATTTAGACACCCATAAATTCATAACATAATGCATGATATAAGTTATAATCATGGCCAAAGAAGGTTTCATGACACTAGATATAGAAAGAATTTTTTTATAATAGGTAAATGGGGTTTTGGGATCTCTCACCCATGCTATTGAAAACAAAAAAATCATTTCATGAAACCCCACTTCAGTTTTGATTTTAGGCCTTGCATACATAGAGGAATTGATGCATGCCAAAGCTATTCTTGGCACTGAATCCATCCAATTCCATACTTGAAAGGAAGAGTTGTTGATCTTTGGATAAATAAGATGACCATGTTTCAATGAAGACACTTGTTCTTCCCCTGTTTTATGCTCTTGCTTAAACTACTTCTATTTGAATTACATATAAGGAAATAACTTATCTACTATTACAGATATGGCTATGCTTCAATGCCTTCCTCAATCATATTCTATGTCATGTATGCATAAAATTCTAATTTCAGGGCCGATCCTTATCTATTGTCTTGTATGCATAAAATTTGAAAGTCATTTATTTCATTTTCAAGTCATAAGATTCTTTTGAGTCTGTGTAAATATGAATATAAGAAAATTGCAAATATGATGATTTTCAATTCATCTCCTGTGGAAAAAGCTGCAATTAACTGGTATTGCACCCATATAATAAGAAATTAGGTCTTATTATCAAGGGTTATTGTTTTATTGAGGTTCTCTCAAGGTTCTTTGAATGTCATAGTATTCCCTATTCGCCTCTAATTTCCTTAAAGCAAATATGAAAAATAGGCCTCGAATCTTTACACAACGAATAGAGAAACCCATAAAACTCTTAATCAAGTATAAACCTAAACGTTG
This sequence comes from Taxus wallichiana var. yunnanensis, assembly GCA_018340775.1. Classification (NCBI taxonomy): domain Eukaryota; kingdom Viridiplantae; phylum Streptophyta; class Pinopsida; order Cupressales; family Taxaceae; genus Taxus; species Taxus wallichiana. Next base: position 140,107,294 of record CM031236.1, read on the forward strand.
GAGCATTTACCAATTTTTTAAACTACAAAAGAATGAAAATAACAATTGCGAGCAATACCTATTGGAGAATTTGTGGGGGATGAGACAAATCCTTGTTGGAGAATGTTTTATCCGGCGGTGGAATTCGAGCCATTACCATACAACATGCATAGATATATACCCGACAAAATTGCTAAATATACCACATGCAAGTGCTAAAAACGGAAAAACTAAAAACATAATTACAAAACTTTGTGGTATTAGTACTTTGAAGTAAATAATGTTGCTCTTGAGCCAATTTCTTCTAGCAATATTTGACCCAAAATAAGTCACAAATGTTTTGAAGTGCCCTTTTCCTACAAAAGTAGTTTCCCAAAGTGACCACTTTGTCATATCATCGATTTTGTCACATCACCTTTTGTGATACTCATATTATTCTTAATTATACAAAGTTTCCCATTCAAGAGCATTATCCCATATCATTTTGTTGTCACACATATCAGATAGCATTTTTTACATCTTTCTCAGGTTCATCTTCACTATATCCCTTTCGGCGTTCACATCATACATTTAACATACAATACCCACAATACCCATTTAGCTTATTAATTATATTTCAACTTCAAGAATACCCACATTCTTCACCCATTTGTGTATGATCCTATCTTGTATTTCTGCTGGAAGACCCACAATTGGATAAGCAAGAAGACAAGAAGCCTCCCTAACATAACATAATTCTTACCTGGTATTTTAGGTATTTTTATTTCACAATAACACAATAATTTTAATGATTACTAGAATGATTTCCTCTTTTTTTACCACAAGTGGGTGTGGATAATACTGAAAATTTTATTTCTTATTAAACACTCACCAAGTATTTTTGTTTTACAAGAGCATAACATGTTTATAGATTACTGTTTTGATTGTTTAAAACTTAAATAAGTCCATGTAATACAAACAATTACAAAAAGTAATTCTTCAGGTCTACAAGGCAACTCCCACAAATGCAATTTAACAGTGACAAAATTTAGTAGAGAATTTGTTTACCTTTGAGATCATCTTATTGTCTGTATATTAGTTTCTAGAATATGTTCTGCCCTATTTGAGAAATAGCTGGAGTACTAATTATTTCCTCTTTTTTATGCCACAAGGTAATGTTAGCTTATTAATTGTATTTTAGCTTCTAGAATACCCACATTCTTCGCCCATTTGTGTATGATCCTATAATCTTGTATTTCTGTTGGAAGACCCATAATTGGATAAGCAAGAAGACAAGAAGCCACCCTAACATAACATAATTCTTACCTGGTATTTTAGGTCATTTTATTTCACAATAACATAATAATTTTAATGATTATTCAATAACAGGTGTTCTGAATGATTTCCTCCTTTTTTTTGTCACAAGTGGGTGTGTATAATACTCAAATTTTATTTCTTATTAAACACTCACCAAGTATTTTTGTTTTACAAGAGCATAACATAATTATAGATTATTGTTTAGAATGCTTTAAACTTAAATAAGTCCATGTAATAAAACAATTACAAAAAGTAATTCTTCAGGTGTACATGGCATCTCCCACAAATGCAATTTAACTGTGACATAATTTAGTAGAGAATTTGTTTACCTTTGAGATCATCTTATTGTATGTATATCTTACATTAGTAAGTCATTACATTATTCATCAAATTTAAACTCAAGACTCTCCCAGTGCCCAGATTGAGAAAATGAGAATCTCTTCCTTATAGTTAAACAATCTTTGGATAAAATTATATAGTTTCAACTTTGATCGGATTCTATGTAATGTATTCATGTTTAGTTCAAATAAAATAGTCCACAAAATCGCTACCACCCGTGATATAAGCTTTGCAAATGTATATGTATGAATTGGTAACAAATTTGAGATGTAGAGATAGAACCATTAAATGTAATGCTTCATCTATATTATTACACTTACAAAATCAATCACACCCCTTATCAACATCAACTACAAAAATAATAACTATGCTTCTAAATCAAATAACATATATTGTTCGGCGTTCACATTGCATTGTACACATGCGATTGCTAGTTGATAAAACTCTAAAACAATGGCATTATCTAAAATCTCAATAGCATTTACACTTTGTCACAATTACTAGCAAAACATTTTACATCAACTCGACAAATACTTTCTCAACAACTTCTTGTGATATTGGATTATTGTTGCGGATAGTAATGGATGTTGTTTTGAATTATTACCCACGAGTTTACAAAGAATTTGAAGGCATTATATTAAGGCAAAAGTTAAAAATAAAGTTATTGACCGCTTTTCCCAAACAAATAAAAAGCAATAAAAAAGAAAATGATATTAATGACATACCTCAATAGGAAATAACATTGGATTAAATTGGTGCACGAGATAGTTGAAGCTACAAAAATTAATATTGAATAATAATGAATGATGAGTGTATTAAAAAAGTGTTTGTATCTTGATCCAAATCTAAAAATAAAATGCATCAAATAAATAAAATAACAAGGAAAATACTTAAAAGGGGGAAATAACTTTTGATTGATCTCTCACTGCAAAAATCTAGATTAAGCCCAAATAAAATTTCAAAAAAGACAACGTTATTTTCAATACTAAGTTTTCTATTAAAAAATAAAATACAACAAAAGAATTCCGCAACATACCTAGGTTTTTTCTCTACATGTGCAATCTGAGCAATAGTTCTCAACTATGAATTTGCTTTGGTTGTGGTTCTTTTGGTGTGAATCTGCAAAGAATTTTGAAAATTTGGTTCTGTTTTGTTCCTTAGAATTCGTGTGGTGGTATTTTTAGTTTACATTTTTTAAATATGGGGAAGACTTATTTCTAAAGACTAGATGACTAATTACTGGAACTTCCATTTTTGCTTTTTATGGGAATTGGCAACTTAATTTGAGTTAGGATATTGTGGACGGAAATATTTTCAGGTAGAAAGGTATTACACAAAAATAACATTAAATGTACAATAAAGAATGCGAATATAATCCATTTGACTTTATTTTCTTCAATAGGGGGATTTGGGAGTTGCTAATTTCTTATTATGTCATTCTTATATTTAGTGCAAATTGTCAAATGCAAACTGTCAACCCTAATACACATGCTTATAAAACAAGGAAAACCTAGCAGCCTATGAAGAAAAGAAAATGCAAAAATAAAATAAAAAAATTAAACCCTATAGATTTATAATGGAAAAAAATTTAAAAATGAGAAACCTCAATATATACTCTTACCTCTTAAATCCTCGTCAAAATCCTTTATAACAACTCGTAAATAATGAATTTTGTTTTAGTAGAACAAAAAAAAACAAATGCAAAAGTGAAAATGATGTTTTGTCGTTCATGACTTTATTTATTTAACAAAGAGTCGAGTTTTAAGCTCGGACTTGCAAGTGCTAATTACTTTGTTCACGAGTTACGCGAAAATTACTCGTCTGCAAGTTTTCCAGCAATTACCCGCACTTAGTCATGATTTTTAAATCTATGATATAACCCATGAAGATAATGTCACCAAAATAATGCAAAATATGTAAGTGGCCCAAGATTGACAAATTATCCCGATAGCAATGTGATGGAAAAAGAACTTTGAGGGGAATAGTATATTCTTAAGGTTAAATTAAACAAGACCACACTAAATATATGCCAATCGGACCTATAGCGACCACTTCAGATATTAGACAAAATTTGGCCAATAGCATATACTAGTACACCTTGCCATTTAGGTTTAGGGTGCACTATAGTTTTCATGTATTTTTTCTTAGGTGTGCGACTCTAACCATGTACACAAGTGACCCTGATCAAAGTGGAATTGGAAAGAGAGTTTCAAATTATACCCAAATGCATACTAAGGAGGAAGATCATGATATTGTGGAACAAAGCAATTGAGTAAATCAAGGTCCAAGGAACATAGAAATTCTAAGATGTTTTTAAGAGAAATATACATTCTCTTGAATTACATGCTCACATGTGGCCTATGTTACCCCACTGATAGTTTTTAAATACCAATGTTAAAAGCATTTTGTGACATCATAATCTCAAAAAAAATAAGGTCAAGTGGAAAGGGCTTGTTCTAGAATGCGTCAAAGCGTGTTGTAAATACCCACGATGCCAATTTTACCAGTTGCCCTATTTTGCCAATATGTCTTAAACCCATCAATATTTAAGATTCCAGTATTTTAAGATAATTAACAAGGTGTGTCCTATGGCCATAGGGATTGTGAAAAACTATTACTTTCTTTGGAGAAGTTCAAAATAATACGAGAGTACTCGCTCTTCAAACATGCTTATGTAAACAAGTGAAGCGCAAAGTCAATAGGGCACAAAGAAATGTTACGCAGGATGTGTCCCGACCATTTTCCTCACATCCGGGACATCCCGGACTTGGGGACGAGGATGGGATGTTTCCCACCATCCCCAATTTCCAAGAAAAAAGGGTTGCGTCCCCCACAAATAGGGGACATACCCAAGACGTCTTGAGTGCAAACGATGAAAGGGGACGTTGTTGGGGACGTGGCGTCCCCCGGGCGTCACGGGGCCCGGGGGCCACGACGTCCTCAACGTCACAACCGCTAAGCAAATGTTAAAACACTTTGAATTTCCTCATTTTAATGCTTTTTTATATTTTTTTAACTTTTAATACTTTCTAATTAAAAACAACATGCCCTAACCCTAAAAGCAACAAAAAAACTTATAAAAAGAGCATTTCACACTCATTCTAATCACACCAAGCAAGAGTAAAAAACGAGAAGGCAAGATTGATGAAGATCAGGAGCAGCGAGGATTGGTTGATATCTCCTTTGCAGATGCAAATGATGCTGATACAGATACTTCTAGTAAGGAGGAGCGGTTAGCAACTGTTCCTTTGGAGGGCTCTGATAGCGATTTTTGAGTTGTACTTGTCACTTGTCATTTTGGTTATGTAATGTCATTTTGGTTATGAGTCATGACATAATATTTCATAGCATATGTAATGTGGGTGTAGTTGTACTCTTCTCATGTTGATTATTGAAGAGTAAGACTTGTTTTTTATTTTCAGCTTTAGTCTTTCATTGTCATGTTGAAGTTTTGAACATTGAATATAATATATATAGTATTTTGGGCCTTGGCTTATGTGATGAATAATTGGATTAATCATTAATGGTTTCAATCTTCAAACTTTCAATTTTAAGTCTTAGTTTATTGAATAAGTCATGTTATATTTGTAAAATTAATAAATTATATTTTTTTTTATTAGCCGTCCCCCACCGTCCCGAAATTTTCGGAAAATTTTGTCGTCCCGGAGTCTTAGGTAACTATGGCACAAAGTGAGTTTCTCCTAGGCCTTTACTTGGCCATCAAATGTAATTTAAAATTTTGCACATGAGAAGTTAGAATTTGTATCCACGTCACAAGAATCTTCTTTTATAGGTTTACGGTGTACTTTTCTAAGTCATGATTTGCTGGGGGGCAGCATGCACTTGTGCAAAATAGGCTCTTCCCTAGTTGCCAAAATGAGAGTAAAAATGAATTATATCCTAGGTCCTATGAGTTAAGATTATTCAAGTTTGTGCCTCTTTCCTCATATCTATGCCCCAGCACCTGGGTCACTCTCTCCTTGTAATAGCACATTCTTAGATCAAGCTCAAACCCTCAGTGATCTGGTTTAAATCTGTTATTTAACCCAAAAAAGCATGTTATATTGATTGATATTTCGTAGATTTTAAAACCAGAAACTAAAGCATATGACATGGACTAAGACTTGCAGCCAATATTGTACTACATAAGCAAACACGGGGACTGTTTACTAGAAGTCTAGCAGATAATGACAAGGAACATCACTATATATGGAAAATACAAACAAAATGTCCTTCAAAGTAAAATAACACTCATTTGAGCAGCTGCCAAGTTATGAAACAATGTACTTCCTGATTGTCTCAATCTTTTGCATTTTCAGCTGCTACGATTTCAGGCTGTTATAGTTTCACAGGGCATTGTCCCATGTTTACCAAACATGAGGAAGTTCCACAGAAGCTTATGTCAAGTCATCATTTGAATACTGTTGAAGAAGCTGCTAATTCTGCCTTTCGTTATCATGCCACACATTTACCCTTTCCTTGAGATCACTTGATTTCGAGAAACCTCGCAATGTTCATAGATTTTTTGTAGTTCCCTGAATCGCTTCACCGAGCATCTTGTTAATATTATCTCGATTCTCCTCCCTTCTCTTCTTTATCATTAAGTATCTCGAAGTAGATACCCTTATTGTAATTAATCTCAAAACGTCCGAGAGGATGCAAAGGCTGAAATTGGGAGTGTGTTTGCAATGTTTGCTCGAATGAAAAAAAAGCAGACATTCTAATTTCATTAGGAGTTGGGTTTTTAATATGTGCTTGTGAGATGAAACCACTACTAGCAAGGATAGATTGAAAGGCCATGGTAAGGTTTAGCAAGGAAATAGTAGCTGGATTTTATGCCACTATGGCTTGTGGCTTATAAAGTGCAAATTTCTGTTATGAAAGATATTGGGACTCATTGGGGAGGTGGGAGCAGATGGTTGAGCAGGGCTTTGTAGTTGTTGAAGGATGAATATCTACTGTGGAAGAGTTTGAGCACAGACAGAACGTTGGCTGTTGGAGAGGAATGGGATTGGTAGGAATAGCTAGGTGCTGATTACTATGTTCCCAAAACGAGGAGAGGGCTTATCAAAAGTAGGAGTACTAGAAAAATATTTATGGGCATGAAGAGAGGCAGATGATACACTCCCTGTCATCCATCTGGTAGGAAGAGAAAAATTACCAGATAGAACAGATTGCTGGTATGAAATGTTTACCTGTTGGAGTAAACTGTTCAGGTGGATATTACCTACAGAAGCATACTGTTGCATCTGAACACTGAAATTTCCTGAAAATTTGTAAGACAAATCTGGAGCATCATCCAGACTCTCTATATTAGAAGATCTAGGGCAGCAAAGAGTGTGACGTTCAGGTCTGTAGGGTTTTATTCATGCGTTGTGGTAGAGACTTGTAAAAGAAGATGCCTTTGAGATTCAATGTGTGGGACCGCACAGAGGCTCGCTGCCAAAAAAATTACTAGAATAGCTCTCTAATACTTTGAGTGATTTCTACATCCCCATTCTAGAATACAAACAGAACAGATGCACTTTGAAGAATTCTGGGGCCTTTTTAACTGCACTTCTTGAATCTTTGGCTGAACCTGTGTCAATGCCATAAGTGCCATGGTGGACTTGGTCTGCGACGAATCCAAAATACCTGATTTCTGCAGCCCCGAAAATGTTACTGAAATTATTTTTTGTGCATTTGCAGATTAACAGTCAAGGTTTTGTGAAATTTGAGGAAATGCAAAGAGCAGCAAGGCCCCAAATGTTATTCCACTTTCTACATACTTTTGTGAGATTATTATAATATTTACAGACTGTATTTGTAACTTCTCAATATTCACTTTTATTTTATGCATGGTATGATGGTAGTATAGAGCCATTTAGAATGCATGTATTCTCTTATATGGCTTCTTATTATATACATGGTATAAGAGAACTCTGCATTCACAGTAGTGAAAAAAGGCGTCAATGAAGAACTGGGTCCTACCAGTTCTTGATGCCAAATGGTGCTACATCTTGCCATGACCCAGGGGCTACATTGACAATTCTAAGGCATTCTTAAGCAAAAGTTCTAAACATGCCCGTGTTCATAAATTAAGTTACCTTCTATCTCACTTCCTTCTTTCTTTTTCTGTGCTTTGCTTGATTCAGTGTGTTTTCCTCTTTCTTTACCAGGTATGAAGCCCAAATTTCATCTGAAGGAGGTGGTGGCTGAACCCAATGGGATGGAATACGACTGCCATATAGACACAAAATCAAAGTCAACACTAAAAAAACACATACGAGACCTAGAGTTGTATATCACATAGAAAAATCTCCAGAGGCATGATGAAGGCATATGAACTTGCCTTCCTCCAGGCCTAATAAAAGCATCCCACATTCTCCTAACCTGCATGAAAAATGCATACAAACTAAGAATACGTGCAACATATCCTGATCTTTAGCTACTAATTAATTTTGAAGGTAACATATCTTCAAAGCATCATCAACATTACATGATAAGAATCACGGCATGTTCAAGGATAAAACATCAAGATGAACAGGATTAACAAAATTACCTCAATCAGTGTGCCCATGTCTGCATTGCTTCCATAGTAGTAATGGTAGAACTCAGCAGGTAAACTGTGGGATGCATCATGCACCAAATTTTTATTTCCTTCAGGTTCGTGGTTTCGATCATTTGCAGGTGCTGCATCTGACTTGCCTGGTGCCAACGGACCTTTATCAATAATGTTCTCTACAGTTGTATCTCTTTTATTGAGATTGCTTAGTTCCTCTCCATAAGTCTCAGTTCCAACAGTTCCCACAGCTTTTTGAGACTCCTCAGCACTAGCAATAGCATTTCTTGCAGCACATGTATCAGCTGCAGCTGCTGCTTGTCGCTCCTCCTCTTCTACAGCTTCCTGAACACGTTCAAGAAACTTGTTGTCTTCATCGGGAAGAAAATGACCTGTGCAGAGGCAATTATCCAACAAAGGTCAATTGGAAACGAAATGAAACTAGTTTCATAACGTTTGTAATGGAGAAAGCATTAGATCAGGCCATCTAAATAAAAATTAGTCTCTACACTCAGACCTTTGACGTTAGGTTTTAGCCAGAATCATCAATTAGTACACAGACCATGTATGAGCATTCTAACAGCAATGCACATACACTTTGCTAAAACTACAAGCTCCAAAAATGAGTATCTAAATTTGTCTCGGCGTGTTTCTTCCATCTAATTCTTATTTTCAAGTATCTGCTGGGCTGTTAAAAGCCCTAAAGGCTAAGAATGCAAATTCAAGATTAATCCTGAGGACTATTCAGGACAAATTTATTACTGCTATGAATGCCAACAAGAGGAACAAAGCGTTAACCTATAGCCAATGGAAGATCAGAAACAAGTGGAAACTTAGAAGAGCGGGCAGCAAAGATCCCTCAAAGCCTTACAGATCGAGTTGAAGAGACTAGGACACATGTTACCAAAGGAAGAATTCCAAGATAGATAGAACCTACAATGTTCAACCAGAGGAGGAAAATAAGGCAGACCATCCAACAAAAGGAACCCAGACAGGTGGGCTCTAAAGCCTAAACTAAGTCTAGACAGTACGTTAGGTAATAGCCGCATTGTAATATATAAGAAGTGGGACCAAAATGGTCTGCATTCTCTCCATGCACGCTTGCTCCGGATGAAAAAGAACAAAATTCCAGACATCTAGCTGCTAGAATACTATTAGTTTCCAGAAAATGGTTTTGAAGTACTGTCATTCAATCACTTCTAGTGAATCCTTTGCAAATGTGAGATAGTGACGCAGGTTTCAAACTACTAAAATGGTTGCTGAACTACACTGCCCAGTAGTTTTAAGCTGTGATATCAATCGCTTGTCCTCTTCACAAATTAAGACTGGAGAGGCCTCCCTAGCGTGATTGAAATCCATAACCTTTGTCCTTACCAACATTCATTATCCATTTCAGTTCACAAACAAACACCAAGGAAAAGTCTTTAACATCCCTTCAGAAAAGAGGCTAGGAGGGTCACATAAGCAACAATAAGATAAAAAGGCATTGGCGTGATGAAAAATATAATCATCAGCCTAGTTAGTCTCTTTAAAGTACTGCTACAACTCAAACGTTAGACCAAAAGGAGAGGAGAGAACATTTCTGATTAACCCCAATCATACTATTAATATAGTTTTAGAACAGCTGGACCATACAAAAACAACCCATCATTATAAGAGCAGCCACGAGAAATTTAAAAACTACAATGGCATGGAGTTGTTCGAAAATAAATTATTGTAATTGAGTCGAAAGAGTTCCTTAAATTCACTAAACAATGCTAGATTTCTGTTGATTCATGTTTGCCTTCCTTAATGATGCTTCGAAAAAAATATGATCTGCTCTTTGCCAAACTTTCTAGTACCTATACTGACCTTTGAACTTGAGCTTCCTCTTCATCTGATGATATTTCTAGTACCTAAAATGAACTTTGACCTTGAGCTTCCTCCTCTAAGATCAGCACAATAAGAGTGTTGCTAGCATAAATTCCCATCCAAGAGTACTCATTCCAATGGATCATGCACGTATGAGAACACTTTTTAGAACTCTAAGAAGTATACCTATTGGAGTGGTCCACAATCAAGGATTGGGACTGGATAGAATTGAATGCACAAAGAAAAAATTTGTGTGGAGTAGTGAGATCCAAAAACACTCAAGGGAAGAAAAAATCTTCATTCATTCATTCATGCATTAGCCCATTAGCCAAAATATGCATTGAAGGGTACATTATATAGTAAGAAATTAGGTCACCCAAAAAGGTAACCAACTCAACTCACAATTAGAAAATGACTAAAAGTACATTCCCTAATAACCTATGATTAACCTAAGCAAGCTAATTAGACCATGTAGGTAAAACAACATAATAGGAAAAATCCTACACCAACAACCCCCTTAAGCATAGCTTAGGTGGGTAGAAAATGTGGGTCCCGCAACAAGGCCTAATGAGGTACCCACGTACAATGCAAATCACTCAAATTGTAGTTGAAACTATGCGGCATAGACAAAACTGATGAACAGTTGATTCTTTCCACCCTTGCCAAATTGGGTTCCAACTATTTTGTCTTCGTTTCTACATTTCACGCCGCCAAGAGTGTCATGAGAGCTACATGGACCATGTCGTCCTTGGACAATTTTGTTGCTAACTTAACTCGGAGCAAGACAAGCTTATTCAAATGGGTGCATTGAAGTCCTCTAAACCCCATGCTCTACTTGTTGGACATGAGAAACAGAAGGCTTCAAACAAAGAGAAGAAACAAAATAACAAGGATCATGAGAACAAGAAGGATCAAAATGATCCCACCTCCAAATCAAACTTTGGAACTTCCTCTTCCAGTGTTAAGTCCAAGAAAGAGAGGATCAAATGTGGGTATTGCACAAGCAAGCATGATGAAAGCAAATGTATGAAGAAGCAAATTGACCACCTCACGAGTCTTCTTGAGAAGAACAACATAGGTGTCCCTGAGTCTATCAAACCATGAATCCTCCAAGGCAAATGACAATGGAAAAGAGAAAGAGAAAAATCAAGAAAAGAGAACAAAGGGGAGAGCGCTAGTTATAGTTGTACCACCAACTCCCAGCATGGGTAATTGATTCTGGTGCATCACATCATATGGCCTTTTCACACATGGAGTTCACTTCCATGGAGCCATGTGACATGTCCATTATACGTCTTGGTGACAACACTTCTGCACAAGTTTTGGGAGAGGGTTTGTTGAAGTGAGTGGAGGAACATTCAATAATGTTCTTAATATTCCCTCATTGTCAACTAATCTCCTATCAGTCTACCAGATTACTCACCTTGGTGAGGGCATGCATGTTGAGTTCACCCCATATTCAGTATATGTCAGAGAGTTGTACAGTGACGCTATCATTGCAATGGGTGTAGTCGATCATCGGACCCGGCTATATTCTTTCTCTCACTTTGTCCCTCTTTCGGATTCTTCATCGGATTCACCTGTACTTGATGTCATTTCTGATCCTAAGCACATTTCTAATGATGAGGACTTCTCTTCTAGCACAGATGACTACAGTAGTGATGGGGACCCACCTCCACCATCTCCTTATCACCTTTCAAATCTTGAGAAGTTATTTCTTGATCCACCTACTTTTGGTCCACTGCGTTGACTTTTTAGGGAGCATGCGCCTTGATTCAAGACTCATCAGACATCGAGCAGTCTAATACACAGTTACAGTGCCTTCCACATTCACAAAGAGTTGCACAGTGACGCTATCATTGCAGTGGGTGTAGTCGATCATCAAACCCGGCTACATTCCTTCTCTCACTTTGTCCCTCTTTTCTTCATCGGATTCACATGTACTTGATGTCGTTTCTGATCCTGAGCACATTTTTGATGATGAGGACTTCTCTTCTAGCACAGATGACTATAGTAGTGATGGGGACCCACCTCCACCATCTCCTTATCACCTTTCAAATCTCAAGTTATTTCTTGATCCATCGACTTTTGTTCCACCGTTGACTTTTTAGGAGGCAGACGCTTTGATTAAAGACTCATCAGACATCAGGCAATCTAGTACACAGTTGCAAGGCCTTCCACATTCCTTTTTTACTATTGCTTCGGATACACCATCCCTTCATAGAGCAATTGGCTCTTCTACTTTGCATTAGGAGCATAGTTCCTTGTCCAGGAACCACACCTTGGATAGAGATCCATTAGCCACTTGGCAAATTCATTCACCTTTCCATGGTGATCCATTCTTCACTGCATCTAATTCTTATCCTTATACCTCTCAACAAATATATCGATGTTGTCCCGAAAGACCTTGTGATCCGAAAAGCAATGTTGTTATGTTTTGGAACATAATTCCAAGCTTTGGAAAATCTGGCACACTCTTCACTACTTCTATTTCCGATTCACTGGGAGGCTCCTTTGCAGATACAGGGTGGCTACAAGCAGTTGTAGCTTTGAGTGGGGCTTTCTAGTCCTACCTTCTTTTCATTTCTCTCTTTTGGGGAGGAGTTTTTCCCACTGGGTTTCCTTTTTTCCTCCACTTTATGAGAGATTTGCATTGTACGTGGGTACCTCATCAGGCCTCATTGTTGGGACCCACCTTTTCTACCCACCTAAGATACAGTTAAGGGGAGGGGTTGGTGTAGGATTTTTCTCATTATGTGGTTTTACCTACACAATCTAATTAGTTAGCGTAGGTTAATCATAGGTTATTAGGGCAATGTGTTTTTAGTCATTTTCTAATTGTGAGTTGAGTTTGTTACCTTTTTCTGTGACCTAATCTCTCACTATATAATGTAACCTCCTATGCATATGTTGGCTAATGGGCTAATGCACAAAGAAAAAATCTTTGTGAGATCCAAAAACACTCTTAAGGAAGAAAAAAATATTCATTCATTCATTCATGCATTAACCCATTAGCCAAAATATGCACAAGAGGTTACATTATATAGTGAGAAATGTAGGGCCTTCCATGTTCCTTCTTTGCTACTGTTTCGGATACACCATCCTTTCATGGAGCAGTTAGCTCTTCTACTTTACATGAGGAGCATAGTTCCTTTTCTAAGAACCACACCTCGAATAGAGATCCATAAGCCACTTGGCAGACTCATTAACTTTTTCATGGTGATCCACTCTTCACTACATCAAATTCTTATCCTTATACCTCTCAACAAATATATCATTGTTGTCCCGAAAGACCTTTTGATCCAAAAAGCAATGTTATTATATCTTGGAACATAATTCCGTGGATTGGGACCGGATAGACTTAAATGCACAAAGAACAAATCTATATGGAGTAGTGAGATCCAAAACACTCGATGGAAGAAAAAAATCTTCATTCATTCATGCACGCATTAGCCTATTAGCCCAAATATGCATAGGAAGTTACATTATATAGTGAAAAATTAGGTCACCCAAAAAGGTGACCAACTCAACTCATAATTAGAAAATGACTAAAAGTACATTACCCTAATAACCTATGATTAACCTAAGCAAGCTAATTAGACCATGTAGGTAAAAGTAAAACCACATAATGGGAAAAAAGCTACACCGTGCCATCCTGAAGACATTATTTGTAGATATTGGTGCAAATCCAAACCATGATTGAGAGTTTTTCTTTGCAAAACATATTTATTTATGCATTGTTATTGTTTTTGTTTAAGTCTGAACCACAATTTTTAGATCTTAACCATGATATTCAAATGTGAGCCATCATAGAGACATTTCTTGCATATTTTTCTCAAATTTGAGCATAGGTTTTCAAAGCTGAGCCATCCGTAGGACATTTCTCACAGATTTTTGCAGAACAAAGACACAATTTCCAAATTAAGAATTTTCTAAAACAGGTATTGCAAACAAACAAAATTTTAACATTTCTTGTGGTAGTAGTTTGGGCTCTAGAGCTCTAGCCTCATTGAGGGTAGACAAAGTCAACCTCCATTAGAGCAACTCTAAGTTTCTCCCTTGAACTTTTATGTGTTTGATATGAGTTGTGTTTGAGAAAAGCTTTCGTTTGACCCTATTTTTGTTTAAGTTTGTGTCTATCTTGGTCTTCATTTGTCTTTGTGTGTGGCTCCAGTGTGCAAGTTTATTGCCTGTTTGTAGTTAGCTCCTTGGGAAATGTGCCCATGCTTTTAGTGTTGCTTGTATTTACATTTCCTTTGAGCCCCTTGGGAGGAGATAGATGAAGCATCGATAGGAGGTACGGGCAACATCAATGGTGGTAAACAAGGGGCTTACAGTGGAGAGAGATATAAAACCAATGGGACGAACGAAAAGGATTCAATATCAAACCCATCCATTTCTTTTCAAGCTGAGGGAGGACCATCTGGTGCAACAGGTCAAATGGAAAAATATTCATTTAGATATGCAGCCAAAGGGCAAAACTGTTACAGATTCATGATGCAGAATTTCAGGTTGCAAGGTGTGGACGCTAAACCTATGAAGAGAGTGAAAAGGCACATCAAGAAAGTGAAAGAGAGGGAGATATGTGTATTCTCAACCCCTCCCCAAACCCTTACATCAGTGATGAAATTATTCCTTCTAGGAGATTGTTTTGATGATTTGGTCACAAATATTTTGGAAAAAACTAGGATTTTATCTAACGTTCGGTAAAATGATTAATGGATCTTTCTGATTTTATTTATATCCCTAATATGGCTAAGAACATTGTAGAAAGATGATTTTAGAATGTTGGATTAACTTTTTAAATCCCTCGCTTGGTCTCTTGAATTTGATTTTGCCAGAGTTAAAATTGACGAACCTAGATGAGTAGAAATTTGTGACTCCCACCCCTCCTCTCCCCGACTATTTTCTGCCATATCACAAGCCTTGAAACCTTGGGATCCATTGGGTCCGTGTTGAGAGTTGAAATGTACTACTCTTACACATATGAGTTTCGAGGATTTTTTTGTTGCTTAATCCATCTGAATGTTCTAAGACTATTATTGATTTTGAAATTAATGGAAAAAGAGTTTTGCAAAAAAAATGGGCTTGGAGGTTTGTTTGAAATAAGGATGACCATTTGCGAAAATATTGTCCCAACTTGGCGGTGAGTAGGCCTAGAATAGAAGGAAGAAATAAGCCCATGGTTCAAAAGACTGTAGATAAAAATAAAAAAACCCCAAGTTGAATAGTAAGTCGAAAGCAAGATGGAGTTTAAAAACCCTAGAGTTGAGACCATAGTTCAAAAAATCATTATTTCAATTAATCAGTAGGTAAAATTTTGACTCGACATCAAGAATCAACAATTTCTCAGCTATTTATCGGCATTAATCGACAACTTTATCACTACTTTAAAAACATTTAAATTCATAAAATAAACTTAAATCAAATGTAAAACATTGTTAAATGACATGAGAAGTGAATGTATAGAATGCCATAGGTCCATAAGTATATTTTCTATTAAGTTTTGACCAAAAAAGAGTACAAACTCAAAGTACAAAGTTTGCAAACTACAATGCTCATAGAGTCATGTGACTTTTGAAGTATCAAATTATCAATAATATTCCATTTCATCGGCATGCCTAAAATAAGTTTGTTGTGGTTGCCTCACGCGATAGTGGAAGGTAAAGATTCTTCCTTTCTGCAACACCAACATCGTCATCTGCAAAGATATCATCTGGATCCTCACCAACTCCTAATGCCCTTGATGTTATTGCTTCTTCAATCTCCCTCTCCAAATCTGTTATCTCCTCCATAGTAAACATAGGCTCCACATCATCAGCAATCTAGTCATCATATGGATCGATGTCATCCAAGTCAATTGCATCATAACTTTGTGCCCCCTCCACTTGTTTCACACGAAGACGAAGATTGTATCACACAAAGACAAGGTCATTGAGGCATTGTGTTGTCAACTTGTTGCGCTTCTTTGTGTGAGCACCTTCGAACATGCTCCAATTATGCTCACATCCAGAAGCACTACATGGCTGGCACAAAATGGGGATCGTTAGCTTCTAAAGATTTGGTGTTTTTGCACCATAATCTTCCCACCACAAATCTGTTAGGAAATTAGTGCTCACATTATTGTTTGTAATAGTTAAATGTAATATTCATATATTACATTAGTAAGTTAGTGTGTTAGTATGATATTAATATTGTTATATTAATATCATATTTGTGTGAGAAAAATAAAAGTTTGTAATATTATTAATATGAGTTATTAATCAATTCATTATTAATAATATAGGATAATATGTATTAGTTGTGAGTTTGTTGAATAAACAACTCACATAGCTATTTGGGAGTTGTGTGAGAGATTGTTGGGTTTGGGAGTGATTATAGGAGAGATATGTGAGGATATTATGGGATTAAAGATTGGAGTTGAATCCTTGTTTTAAGGAGTTCATTCTCCTATATATTGTAAGCTCTCTCATCATGTAATTGCTCAAGTTTTAATCTATCAATTATTTTCTATTTTATTTGTCTCTGGATTTTTCCTATTTTCATGTGCTAATCTCAAATTGTTGTTGCTAAATTTTATCATCAAATCTAGAGTTTTGTTATCAAAATCTACAAATAAAATATTTATACTTTTGTAAGTTAACTAGGCTTGAATAAATGAAAGAATTCTAGACTTCTAGTATCTAGTTCTACACGTATCGAGACTAAATACAAATGACTCAATGTGTTTTTACCTGGCTGAGTAGTGTTTCTGTTTTTCACACAAAGAGCCAAAGAAAAGAGCCCCCCCTTGTAGTCTTGTAAATTTGCAGCTCATCAACAATTGCATTTCTAATATTTTCATCAGATACCATCCTCCCTATGCATGTATTAAGGCCATCCATAACTTCCTCATCAACCTTAACTAATGGGGAATAGAAAAACTTTGGATTTAGGTAGTACATAGTTGCATGTATATGTCGATAGAGTGTCTTGTTCCATCTCCAATCAATTATGCACCAAATGGGTTCATATTTTCTTTGATTTTTCCCATAATATTTAGATATGGCCTCTTTGGCCACGTCCATAGCCTCATACAAATAACCCATTAGGTTTTTCTCCCCATCCACCATTCATAGAACTCGAACCAAAGGCTCTGACACCTAAAAAAATAATACATAAATTTATAATCAAAATTAATAAAAAATATATAATAAATGATAAATAAACAAATATTTAAGTTTAGGTTACCTTCATGATTTCTTCCATTTGTTTTGCAAACATATCATCGAAAATGGTCTTCACGACCCTTTCCCTTCGACCTTTCTAGCATAGGGAGACTCCAACCATCATGTGCTCACAAACATCTGCTTAAGGGATGTTAGTGAGGCTGCAATGCTCTACAATGTAATGAAGTTTGTGGAAAATCGTGTGACCCCGATCGCACAAGCTCATTTCCATTGGTGTGCTCTCTCATCAAGTTTAGCACCCAAGTGTGATTGTAGATGAACTTGGTAATATTTCTTGCATCTTCAACCACATTTTTCACCCATGAGAGTTTACATGTCCTCTAATAAGATATTCAAGCAATGGGTTGCACTAGGGTCCAAAAAAAGTGTAAGTTGTCTCTTCTCAAGAAGTCTCCCTATTGCTACATATGTTGTCGTGTTTTTTGTCACAACTTGGACTACATTCTCCACACCCACCTCATCTAACATATCACACAAAGTGTTTGCAATTTTCACTGGTGGGAGGCATCAATTGACTTCAAGAAGACCAAATTTGCCCACTTGAAGCCACTAAAAAGTTAATCAATGTGCGGATTTTTCCATCCGTCCACCCATCAAACAAAATGGTGCAACGCCTTTTTTTGTCATACCTTTTTTTGCTCTTCTACAAGAGTTTTGGTATGCATGACAAAATCCTCTAACAATGGGCCACTCAAATCATGGGGAGTAGGAGCCTTGAACCCCTTCTCGACAATAGTCAATGTAGTGACCAAATTCTCCCAATATGGAATTTTCACCACATTGAAAGGAATGTTGTAGTAGTACCAAAAGTTTGCCACAACTATTCTTGTTTCATTGTGCATTTATTTATTCCAAGCAGTACCTTCAAGTGAAGGTTGTGACTTGAGACTATTTCGAGGGATAAAAAACATAGTTGAACTACTTTTAGTGGATGAGCCTCGTCCCAATGTCCGACCCCCTGGAGTTGGGGCAATAAAAGAGCCCTCAATGTCAAAATCTTCCCTCATTGCCCTCCTATTCACTAGGGTTGCAAGTGCATCGAGTTTTCTCTTTTTCTTCTTTTTCTTTGCATAAGCCGTAAGGAAAGCAAACAACTCTCTTTGAGCCTCAGGACATGCTTGTGTGCACACCGTCACTTCATTCCCTGATATCCATGCAATGTGGAACTTAAGGCAACAAACACCTCTACTCATCTTCATTCCACAATAATTGCATACAACACAATTGCCTTCTACTTGTTCACAATGCTTCCAAGAGGGGTCTTTTGAGTTAGGCTTACTAAGGCAAATGAGTTTGAACCGATGCCGACGCCATTCTAAAAAACAAAACAAAACAATTTTGTTTTAGTTTTACAAGTCTTAGAAAAATCAAATTGCATGATGAAATTAGGAATAATATTACAAATTGCATGAAGAAAGAATTACAACAAAGGTATATATGTTTTAACTTTTGTGACTTGTCCCTAAACAAGATGAAATTTGTTTGGGAGCTATAGGAAGAGGTTAAAAATTAAAATAAGGTTTTCAGTTTTTCTCAAGCCAAAGCACAAAATGTCTTACCACATAAATGATTCTTTTGAGTTTCTTCCTAAACAAATGTCAAAGTAATACAATTTGTTATTGCCAAGGCAAACCAACATACTAGAGAGAATCAAGCAATCGTGTCTTTTTACCATGATTGCCTTGAGGATTTGATCGTTAATTTAGAAAAAATAGAGTCAATTCATAATGCAATAGTCATGCAAACAGTCTTCACTCTTACACCCATGATAATGTGACACAACATAAAAAGCAAGCTAACTTATAGTAACCAAACATCAATACCACTTCTTACTACTTACTTTATGCCTTGGAATGGGGATATGACATTTATCTACTCACAATTAGCTTTGCACATCGGACTCATACAACACAACTTTAGACCCAAGCATTTTTTTGGTGCTATTTGATTCAACCAAATTAAGGGAGTATATTTTTTGGGGTCCATGGTTCATGGACAAAAGTGGTTTGTAAATGCACTTGTTGGATAAGGATTTCAACCCGAAAAAAGAATCCTATCCAAGGTTCCTCTACTAACTAGATTATATGGCCTTTTAGCAGAATTTTGGAAGTCTAATATCTTTCTATAGATCGGTGATAATTCAAGGGCTACATTTGCCAAACAAAATTCACAAAAATTGGGCCATTGTGAACTCTGTGAGTATACACCAGAATTTGTGTAAGAATTCATTTAACAAAGTCATCCACCATTCCATATTGCTTGAATCTGAAACTCGAGAGAGAGTCTAGGAAAATGATTATGAGAACATTCCATTAGGATGTAGAGATCGACTGGGAATAAATAAAGGAAAACGCAGAATGAGGACCAGATCGACTAGGAATAAATGCATGAATCATAAGAAACGTCTAAGGAGATTCGAGAACATGAGTTTTTATTCGTCTTTACTTGATCACATGAAGGAAAACATGAAAGACAAGATCTCCATTTCTTTATTTCCAGGACATGTTTTGAGGTTGTGAAGCACTGAAAAGACATGAAAAGCAATAGTTAAAACTTAAACATGTTAATCATGTTCAAAACCTGTTACTCCTGATCAAAACCCTAGCAAAACAGGTATGATGAATTCCCGCAAGAGAAAAAACCACAAAACACTTCAATTGGCCACATTTTTTCTTGTTTTGGCGTTTTAAACCTAGCAATCGATTTTCCACAATTTTCACGATTTTCATTGGTTTTAATTGCTTGGAAATCACCAATAAATCGGAAGAAGAAAAATCACAATTTTTTCAGCGATTAACTGTTTTCCTGTTTGCATACGATAAATCACGATTTATCGTGATTTCTATAACAAGGTTGAGACTTATAAGGTTCAAATTATCTATTCTAGGACATTTGATAGTTCTCTACAACAAGTTACACACAACTTATCAAATAATTTATCTCAAATCTCTCAAGCCATGTCAATTTGGCATACTACAATCTCTTGGAAAAAAATTCAATCTGCAAGGGGTGGAAGATGAAAATTTGATGTCTGCAATTAGTGTAGTATGCCCACCCCTATTATGAATAATGAAGGACATAACAGCAAACCCGCAACAATGGAAATCTTGAATTCTTCTCCTCAAGATGAGGCTCTTCCGGTAGATCTTGTTAAGATTGTTAATAGCCCCTGTAAAAGGCAAAAGATTGGAGAGAAATCCTCACCTTTTGTGAATACAAGAGATGAATTTTGGCTTATGAATTGTAATTACATCTCCAGGTCAATGGCTAATGAGGAAGAATAGATCAGTTCATGAAAACATAAGCTTGGTTCCAAAACTTACATAAGGAAAGGTAATAAGACGTGCAACAAAATGAATCATCTTGGATATGTTAATAATAATAGAATATATAATTTTAAACACACCTCCCAAAATTAATTATGAAAGTCTACAGTTGGAATGTTAGAGGGTTAAAAGCCGCTAACATGAAGGCCGTTGTTCGTGTGTTTAGAAGGTCTAGGGAGTCTCTTGATTTTCTTTTATTACAAGACGTCAAATTGGTTGGTTTTAAGCCTCGGGCAAGAAGCTATTTGCTTAATACTTGTAAAGGCAATGTCGATATCATGAAGGATAAATCCTCGTTTGGCACTATTGTTAACTTTGGCATCTCCTTGTGTAATAGACTAGTGCAGGTCATTCTTCAAAAACAACAATTTAAATTTTCGGATATATGTTTGTATGAGCTTCAAGTGGCTATCAAGACAGGTCTGCTCTATGGGATTGGAAGGCACTGAATCTATAAAAAGGTTCCCTAAGTTGTCGGACAGGACTTAAACATGACAGAGGATATGCAGGATAAATTTGGAGGCTTTGCTTTTGCCTAGAAAGGAAATTAATAGTTCTTTTGGTGCACAATAAAAAGACATCTGGGACTCATTGATGCAATAGTAAAAGAATTTGGTATACTTGGTGCAATATTCAAAAAGGAGTGAAAAAACCTACTCTGCGCTTGAAAATTCCTTGCAAAAAGAGAGCACTTTGTTGTGTAGTCCAATTTTGAGAGTGCAGGTCCATCCTAATATTCTTTCAAATCATCATCCTATTGAAATGTCACTTGCATGTCTCTTCCCCTTTTGTTAAACACCTCAAATTTAAGGGATCTTCGAACTTAATGTTTCCCACCTAAAAGACCAGACGTTTGGATGGTATTGAGCCCCTGTGGAAGCTAACAAAGGCTACAACTCAACTCCAATATAATACACAATCTTGCAAATATGCCGTCCACAGTTATAGATTTTCTTAGAGTGTATGGTAGAACTAAAGCATGTCATAGAAAGAGGCTCTATAGAAAATCCCACGAATAATTCATCAGGGTTGAAGCTGCCCTCCAGTTCAGCATACAGATTTCAATCTTTTGAAAGTTGCTGTGAAAGCTAGAAATAACATTACAACCCAACAGTCCTTTCTTGCTAAGGGGGCTAGGATTAGATCTAGGACCACTTGAAGAGAATATATGCTTTACGTATTAAAGAAGGCTAAACAAATTTAAAGAGAAGGTTTAAAATATTGATAATGGGGGAGCAATTTCTTCTAATCCTGATGTCATAAGAAAAGCCTTTTATGGATTTTATAAAGATCTCTTCACCTCTGGTGAGCTGGATGAGACTAGTGCTTATTGCAAACAACTTTGTGAGCAAGTTGCTCCCAAAAAAATTTAAGCTCAACAAGCTGCACCAAGTAACAGTAAACACATTTTCTTTGAGTGTATATTTGCGAGATATGCATGGGAAAGAATCATTCATGGCTGGAATTTTATTGCACACAGAAACGTCTCTTCACAAGACAATTGGAATGGTTATTTACCAAACGTTATATTATACCAAATTTAAAAAAATTATGGCTTGTTACCTCTACTGAAGTGATGTGGTTCATTTGGAAAATCCTAAAAAGTGTAACTTGGACATATTTAAAGGGGGCTTAGATCACCTACACTTCATCAATGAAATCACTTTTTACATTGCATTGCAGGCTACCATTGAAATGAAGATTCCAGAAAGTGAGCTCAAAAAACTATAGGCTGCAGGGGTCAAAAAACACTGCCAAGGCAAGTTAAAAAGTACTGCCTTCTCCTGCACCTGATTCTTCTCCTCTTGGTGAGTATTTTGATAATGGAGGGTGGGTAAAAGCATGCAATCAATTTTGGGATCCTGTACAAGGGAGAATTATTGAGAGTGATGGAGTCCACCATTCTTGAGAGAGATTGCAATCCAAGGCAAGAAGAAGATGCTGATAGTGTTAAATGGCAGTATGAAAATAATCAGAATGAGAGATTCCTCTAATTGTAAGTAATAATCTTGTGAATTTGCAATCTGTCTTTGAGTAAATACACATAGATGCTGAAAATGGTCAAGGTAGTAATGAAAGTGTGGTATAAGGTAGCAGAAGTGGTTAGGGTTTGGATGAGCCATTTGGGTTTGACAATGGTGCGCAGGTGCAGAGAATTGTTCAACCCTCCTTCTGCATTAGAGGCCCAAGCTCCAAGTGGTGTTCAGGCTCCTCGGTTGATGGTGGCTTCTAGCAGTGGCTCCCATGAAACCTCTGAAGGAGTCTAATAACAGTTCGATCTCAGGTGAAATAGAATTCATGCCTGCAAAAGAATTCAATAGGCGGAATGTGGATGTTATTCGTTTGAGTGCGGGATCAGGAGCTGGTAACAGCTCATAACAGAGTTAGATCTATGTTTGAACCAATCTTAAGGAGGTTTGGTAAGGAGAAAGGAAATGCAAAAGAAATGTGTGAAGTCATTCCCAATAAGGATGTTGCCTGTTGGTATATATGATTGTTCAGTTTGCTTATAGGGCAAGGTTTTTCTGAAATGGTAGTGATATCTGAATTTGATCAGATCAATATTAAGGGCACTTCAAAAGGTGAATCTTTCAACAAGAGTTATTACCATGGTTGAAGATGTCAAAGACAAAGATCCAACTCCTATTGATGCAGATGATCACATTGTTGGCAATGAAGAAATGGCTGATGCTGAATAAGTGCTCTGGGCTGGCTCTGACAATGCTAGTTTCAATTTGATCTGATTGTAGTTGAGGATCCTGTGTGGCCTCTTATGTGAAAATCGATAATGTTGATATTATAATGATCAGATAGTATGGCGGATGAACATAGCTGCTGATACTGTTTGGACTCTAGCTTTTGTTTTGTTGCCAGTGGGTGATACTATGTTGAAGATTGCAATTGAAATTTTGAAAGGCCCCTTTAAGGGCTTATAGATAGATATACTTTATTACAATATTAAAAGAACAGGCAATGCACATTTCTAGGTCGTGACTTTGCATGCCTGGAGACATTTCCCTGGATCACAACTTCCAAACGTCGACCAACTTCTAAAGAAAACATTTTTGCCAATCTATGCCGCCACCTATCTTGGACCATTTTATAAGAGAAGACATTCTATCAGAAAGAATTCTGTAAGATATAGAAAGAAAATCTTTCCATAATATTTGGGAAACACAAGGAAACTAGGATCCCTCTGATATCCTTCCAGAACGTAAATCTATCCAGAAACTTGTACAAGGATTTTCTGCACAAAAGTGTAACAGATGGAAGACCATCCCAATTTATCTGCAGGATAAGACATCTAGAATTTTGTTCATGGTTTTTCAATAAGAATAATGACAGCTGGGGGCAATGCAGGGGCGGAGGCAACGGCTTATCTACAAGAAAAACCTCTAGAGTATTTTGTGGGCAAAGAGCAGGAGGGATATCAATGTAAAGATACGTCCCTGGAAGAAGAAAAATGCAGGAAAACTCCATATGCAAAAGAGATATCATGGGCTAACTCTACAAACAGGTTTAATTTTTGAAAAACACAGGACATTTTACTTTTGAGTAATAATTTGCAGTGTGTTATACAGTTACGGTTTTCTGGAATCAACTGAATTGGCTTTGATCTCATCCCTGATAATGGATCCTCAGAGAGACCTGAAACTTTGGACCTTATATGTACCATGCAGTTGATTCCAGAAAACACTCACGACATGGGAAATCAAAGGAGAAACAATAGTAGGAGATGGGAACTGAAGCAAAGCCAGTTACAATAGCAAGATGAAAACAAAAATGAGCTCCAACATCTAACAGAAAATGAACTACATGATACAAGTTGACAGAAATCTTCTTGCTGGGCACCTAGAGGTGACGGAAATTGGTGTTTACCGGGCACATACGGGAGTAACCTTTAGCGATGGACCCACTGCTCTGGTATATGTCAAAAAATCCCAAGTCTCACGGAATCGCATGCAGGCCGGGTGAAACCAAAGCAGTAGCGCATGCGGGAACAGAGAGCTCAATGGTTGTGGTTAGAACTCGGAGGATGTTAAGAAACATGTGCATGTGGTGTGCCTTGAGCATCACCAGCTCAAAAATAGTATAGGCATGACTACTACATTTAAGAGGAGTCCAATCAGACATGTGGAAACGCCCAACAGGATATCTTATTTAAATAATCAAAACCATTAAGCTCACCCAACACAAGTAAATGCCTCCCATAAGAGAAATTGGACATTCTTTTCCATAAAACATGGTTCAGGCCAAAATCCTCAGCAGGGAACCAAGATGAAGGTCAAAAATACATGAAAATATAGCACTGAATTTATATCTAAGTGGTATTAGAGAGATGAAATTATGAAATCAAACTAGCAACTAGAAGTGACACTAGAACTTGTACTTGGTAGAAATGTCTTTGTTGCATATGATGATATGCTTGAGTTTTAAAATATATAAATCAATTGAGATAATGAATGAGGAAATGGAAAAAATGGGAAAATACCCTAATTGTGGACTATATACAGGCTCCTCTATATATCTGTGCATCTAAAGAACTGTTTGTCAGATTTAGGTTTACCCCTCAGATATAGAAAACTTGCAACAGAAATTCTTACCTTGTTTTTTTAATTTCTCAATTCGGATGGAACGAAGTTCTTGCAGCTTTTCTACAATCAAGACAAGTTCCAACTGCAAGCACAGTAGCACACAAAGGAATACTGAGCACTTAAGTGTTTCATATGAAGTAGATTGGTAATCAAACAATGCACAAGGAAAAAACTATAATAGTATTGTAAAGGAATTTACTATCTTCATCCATGAGCATTGCTTTCAAGAGTTCCGTATGTAGCGGCATGTGTAATCCATTGATGCACAAGAGCGAGATATACAAATACTCCAAAGGAGTTTACCATCTTTATTCATGTAAATACTTCAGCAAATGCCATTATTCAAACTCCCGACATACCCAATGCCAAATCGAAAGTATAATCTAGTTGTTCAAGTAAAGGATAGAACTGGAAGATCTCGTTTATTATTAAACAGAAGAAAAATAATATTTGAAAATTACAAATTTATTGAGGATGCACAAAACATTATACAAAGAGATTTGATTAAGGCAATTTTATCCAACAAATCACGAACAACTAAATTTAAAATATTTCTAAATTTTAAAAATTTCAGAAACTTACTTCTGAATGGTAGGTTTATTTAGTCAATTTTGCCATCTTTCTTTGTACCATTTTTTGTCATATAGACGCTTGCCATTTTTGTTAATCATGAATTTTGGAACATTGAAAGAGGAGCTAAAAACATAACAGAACCCACAAAATAGACTTTCATTTTCTGTTTTCTATTATATAACATTTTCTTATATCCCTCCTTTTAGTGTTTTTAATCTACAAGGTATCCTTTCTTAGAGAGAGTGTGCCTAACCTCTGATTCCAGCCTCTGCTTTTCCTCTTTGGCTTTGATTTTTGCAATCTCCTTCATCTTCTCCACCTGCAAATAGCATCCACAGCAATGACTTAACAAGATTTAAAACCTAATGTAAACAAACAAATAGTTTGCAAAAACATGAGGCAATGCAAAAAAAGAGTAACTAACTCCCCTGACCCTAACTACTTTTCAAAGACCAAAATTGTCTTTAGAGATATTTAAAAAATCCTACCAATGTTCTGGATAGAATCTGATAGAATAGCTCCCCTAGGAAGAACAAAACAGTAAAGCGACATAATGTGTTTAAACTCACTGATCCAACTCTCCATCTTATTTTACAATTTTCAGAACCTTTGCATCCATTCTATACCCCAGCTAGTTCACTATGCAATGATGCATTCTTTTGCAAAGAAATAAACAACCTTGCTTTGTGCATCTCCACTTCCCCAAGATGCATGGAGATAGTCGTCAAGATTCAAAAGTAGCACAGATTAGTATTTGATCCAAACTGGCATGACATTTTCTTGCACATGAGTCCAACCTTTACGAATAATAGGATTTTGCTGTTATCTATTTTTAATGCATGGGAATTTTTCATGAATATGAATATACCTAGAGGTAAGCAGAAGTGTAAAATACTTCTGTGAAAAAACAATGTCAGAAAAAACTATTTTTCATCTTATGTAATCCACTCTACATATTATACTTCACTTGAAAATCCAAAAACCTTCAAATGATCTTTAATTTGATATGTAATTTTTCTCCTAAATTCTTCATTTGTCTTTTGGAAAGATCTAGCCTGCCAAGACATGCTGCCATTGTGGTTGAGCAATACATGTTGTGTGTGTGTGTGCGTGTTCATTTGTCTTTTGGAAAGATTTAGCCTGCCGAGGCTTGCAGCCATTGAAGTTGAGCAATACATCATGTGTGTGTGCATGTGCATGTGCATTTGTGTGGGTGTGCGTGGATGAGTGCATGTGTGAGTGCGTGTGTGCATGGGTGTGTGTGCATGTCCATGGATGGACAGGCACTCGTGTGTGCATGTGTGCGTGTGTGCATGGGTTTGTGTGCGTGTGCATGTGCATGTGCGCTTGCATGCGTGCATGCAAGTGTGCATGTGCGTGCGTGTGTGTGTGTGTGTGTGTGTGAGAGAGAGAGAGAGAGAGAGAAAGAGAGGGAGATTAGCACTCACAAATTCTGCACCCAAGCATAGTTATTGTCAGGCAGCATTACATTTATGTCCATAGGTCTCCATCATCATATCATAGGTGTACGATGTGATTTGAAAAACTCTAAAACAACTAGTAGAGGAGGTAAACGGAAAGTTATAAGATCTTGGTGAAGACATAAAAGGAAAAATATACGAGAACAAGGGAGAAAGAGTTAATATAACTTGGGAAGCACATTACTAAGAAGCTTTGGATGGAACCATATCAAAGTAAAAACAAACGGAAAATAAAATCACTGCAGATCAAAGGTTAGAACATGTCAAATAGTTGTATGAGTGAGAGCAAGAAAAAAGATATCCTCACCACAATTTGCAGAAGGTAAGAACTTTTTTAAAAGACATTAAGGAAGGTATCAACAAGATAGCATTAGAGAGAGCTCGAGATATAAATGAATTGCAAACAGTACATCTAAAATGGCAATCAGTAATCTCTCAAGTTTCTTAAGCTTGCTGGAAATTAACAGATGATTTAATATCCTACTTGAATTAAACTTCAAATAGACATAGATAGAATGCAATTTAGTTTAGAATTAGTGCTTTAAGCTGCTGAAATAAACAGAACTGTAGTTACACAAAACAAAGATGAGAAAGAAAATGAAACTGGTATAGAACAGCAACCACAATAAGTATCACATACACCAATTTATCTTGGAAACCCCAGTGTGGGGAAAACCACCTGGAGGTGGCAAATGCATCTACTTACTCTATTTCCTTTGGTCAAGGAAGTTAAAAAGGCTTGGATAGAGTATGTTACACAATATAATGTGGGGACGCGTACCTAGATTTTGGTCACATCCTAAACATATTGGGGACGGGAGGATGGGAAGGGGACACCCCCAGTTTTTATTTTTATGTTTTTGCTTTTTTCATACACTTCTACCTAAAAGTTTATATGATCTATTTTAAGTTTATGAGATAATAATCTGATTCCTACTACTTTTCATGAACAAGTGTTATGCATATGTTTATAGATTCAATTTTCCTAAGTGCGCTTAAGTGTTCGAGATAAAAATTAGTTGCAAGAATTAGATTATGCACACAATGAATCAAATATCAACAAAAGAGAGACATGCACAAGCAATTACCCCAGAGAAACCCAACATAGGAAAACTCCAAAAGGGTGAAGCTTTGCTTCCTCTTATCCAACATCTTCATGCAGTTTTACAAGCACACTGCCTTCTAGAGGCTACAAGGATGCCAACATCATTTAACAACATCCCACACTTGCATATATCCTCTACAACCATCCCATGGATCACCTACTTCTCCAACAAGACCACCGCTCTTAGCCAGCTCTGTTGTGTAGTCTTTTGTAAACTTGGAATCACACTAAAAGTGATTGTGTCCAATCTCCACGAATTGGATGACTGGAATGGAAAGGAATCCCATCCATTGCCTTCCTTAAACCTCCATGAGTTCGTTTTTACAATTACAAATCCATTGGGCTCAAACAAGAATCCCAAAAAGTCAAGAAACTAAAAGAAATTGACTCTTTGTCCTTTACTCATCCCATGTGTTGCATTGTGGCAACACAACCACTTAAAACAGGGAAAAACTACCCCAACAGTCTCCTAAGTAAAGCAGCAGCTGCGTAACTGTAGCTTAATGCAGACTGGCAATTATGTATCTACCACCAGCTTTAAGCAGCAATTTTATAACCACTCAAAGTCCTGCAACTTTTGGAGCCCATAACTTTTGCTTACGGACTCAAAATCATGTGTCATTCCTTTGAAAGTGCATTACTTTTAGAGGAGAATCCAAAACCAATTTGGAAGTATTTTCCATGGTCTTTTTGCCTCTACACCAAAACCTATCTTTATTAGGTCTTTGACATGTCACTACTACTTCCTAAATCTCATTAATTGTAGATACCCGAATTCAGTACAAGCCTTGTTTGTACAATTCTTTTTGCATGATTGTAAATATAAACCCTCATTCTGTATTAGACACTTATTGGCACATTTAGTCTTGGTCCTTTACTCTATTTTTTCTCAATTCCGTCACATATCCTTCTGTTTCTTCTTTCTCCTAGCTTTTTAGTCTACCACATGGATCCCGGGTTTGTCTTGTTCACTTTTACACTTATTTTTGTTCTCAGGACAAAGCTGGAAATCTAGGGCAGTGTCGTCTAACGGTTATGTCCAAGGTTGGTGGCAACGTCCTGAGATGACTTGCATTCATTTATAGGGTTGCACATCCTTATGCCAGTCTTGATTAATATTTTTTGGTATTGCCGATTTGGCTTTTACGCACCAATTTGTCCCTAGTTCAAATTTGAGAACACTATATAACATTATATATACAAAGCCCCTAGAGGCATTTTGAGGATAAGTTTTCTCCTAACACAAGAGGCACCTAGCTGATTTCTAATGTTCGCATCTATTTGAACATGCTTCCAAAATTTCTATAAGAATAAATCCAATCGCAAATGTAATTTGCATGCTTGTACCAAAGGAGGGAAAAGCCAAATTGTATATAGATTGCATTCTTGTTCACAGTCACATGGGTGGGAGAACTACATGGGGTTTGAGCCCTCTTCAAAGTAGTGGTATGTAGGCAACGCTCAACCATCCTAAGGGTGTGTTGAGGTCTGTTCAAACCCAAAATGCTAACCATTTTTTAAGGTGTTTTTTCACCTAAGTGTGTTGCCAGGGCTAGGGAGGGGGAGAAGATATTTCAGTGGTTTCCATGGAATATCGCAAACATCTAAACCGAAATTCTACAAAAGCAGTCAAAGGCAAACAGGTACTACCAATTCAAAGAATTTATGAGCTACCAGATACTGCTGGAAAACCTAGACAATGTTGCCTGCCGCAGGATTTCAAGTCTGTGGGCAGTTTCAAGAGAGTCCTGCGCGCTTTACCACTTCCAAGAATTGTTCATCATCTGATGTCGAGACTTTTATATCGCGTAGGAACTTCTGAAATCCACAGACAGTCAATAAAACAATAAGTATCTCATCCCTTTGTGGTTGTCTTGTTTGTCGTAAATTCATGAATTCCATTCTTTTACCCTAATCTAATTTCGACCAATGTGTTTAATTGTATTTATTCTAATGATCTGAATTAGACCAACTAGTTTAGCTATTTTATATCTCTATGTAAAATAAGTAAAACATTCACAATAGATTAACTCAGCCAACTTCAAATCATGCATCCCAAATTTGAAGGCTTTTGGTCCCACGATATCTCTATGATGAAATGATAAGGATTTATTTACCTTCCATCTTCTAAAATTTGATACTTGTTCTTCATCCATCTTGGAGTGTGGTGTTCCTCTCTTAGTGTGATTTCCCAGCCTACAACTTGCAAAACTAGATTGATTAAGAGTCCATGACTACATCAAATCTCTACCGATTGACCCTCTTGCACTCTTTGGTTTCTTGATCTTCCTCGTGGCTTTCTCTTTGAAACCTTGGTGCCTTTCCTTTTGCTCTCAGTTATTCCTCTTGGCCCCTATGCCGCAATAAACATGCTTGTAGGCTAGAGTGAATCTCTCTCTTGAGAGATGCTCTCTACAATATCTTCCTTCTTGTTCACATTCTTACAAGTAACGAAAATTGTTACGTACCTAAGGATATGAAATTATAATGCATATGGGTTGAACAAGATGTCAATATGTGGCACACATCCTCCTTAGTTTTGTAGGTCAAATAAGTAACTTGTGGACTTAGTTATATTGAGTAATGAGTCAGCCTACATTGAGATTAGGTGTGACTCATCCATTAAGGGTAATAGAGGTCTATATAAGGGGAATGATTATCATTGTGAAGGATGTCAAATAAGTGGTGATTTTTCTATTTGTTCGAGGGATATTAGAGCGCTCCTCAAAGTGGCATCCCCATATTGGGAGATCTTGTAGAGTTATTACCTCCTAGAGTATTGTATGGCATTTCCCTACCTCAAGGGTTATTATTCTTTTTCTAAATATAATGGATATTAGAGCATTTCGGCCTACAAATATATTTTATGTTGTGTGATCTTCATTATATTCTGCATATTGTTGTGATTATTTCGATTATTTCTATTACTATGTGAGGATCTTAACAAGTGGTATCATAGCTCTTTCCAAGGCAAGTGGGGATTTTTTTGGAGATATTGCAGATTTTTCAGAAAAAAATGTCTACCTTGCAGAAGGTCATTCTCCTCAGACAAATGCTTGATTCAAACTATTTTTCATAGCTAGAAAGAGGACTTCAAAAGCTTTCTGAAAAGTGGTCATAAAAAAAATTGGAGCAGTATTGAGGGAGACATGGCAATCTAAAGTTGACCCTGTGAACTTGATTTTTGACGAATGTTTTTGGTCATGACCCTAGAAAAAAACTCTTTTATTCTAGATAAGCAAATCAAGTGCTAGCATTTGGAACAAAAAAACAGATTTACTTGTTTACAGATTTTTTTCAACTTTGTGGTATAAAGGTGAAAAAAAGACATTTGAAACCCTCGTTTTTGTGGATCATGGGGTTTACCAACTTACTCTAGAGATGGTGATATAAATGCTAGAGAAAGGTGGCTCCAATGCAAGGATACCGGTTCTCATGACTTGTGGAAATTTCTGTTTCATCTTAGAGGTCCAGTATGGAGACGATTCAATGAGCTCAATAGGGGTAGGCTTGATTGGTCTACCTAGAAATTGGAAAAGGTTTTCTTGGCTGAATGGACACAAAGAAAAGGAAGAGGAAGAAATAATGATGAGGTGGAAAATGAGGATGATGAAGAAGAAAAACAAAATGACAAGGATGATAAGGGTTCAAGTGTTTTATCTCCAAAGAAAGAAGTTACATTATTTCAATTTCATGGATGCATTCAAAGGAAGGTCATTGTGTCCATAAACCCTAGCAACAAATATAATGTCATCAACACTGGATCAACATCTACAGGTTCAAGCAAAGAATATCAAGAAAGCTCAAGTAGAGGATAAGAAGATTAAAGTGTTTGAAGATTTGAAGCTCATTATGGACATGTTTTGCATTCCTATTTTTATGTTTTGGATATGGATGGTTTGGATATTGTTCTAAGATATTCTTGGTAAGAGACTTTGGGAACAATCAATATTAATGTGCATAAGAAGTTCATGAAGCTTTGGTACAAGAGAATGAGGGTCATTTTGTAGGATATCGCACTTGACGAGAAATAAAGACAAGTTGAGGTACGACAAGAGGATGCATTTAAAGATGGTGAAGAAGAGCATAAGAAGGATTCAAAAAGTACAAGAAGAATGTGAATGTAATGTCCCTTTTTGGGGGACTTCTGGAAATAGCTAGGGTTAACCAAGAAATGACTGAAATTAATTATTAGACGGTTGAAATCAAACTTCGAGGGCTGGATATGACTGAAAATGCACACAAAACCTGTAATTTTTCCTTCCTAGGGCAGCGACCTATTTTGAGAACTCCAAATCACTTTTGGATGCCCTAAACTTGCTGAAAATATGCCCAATCAAGCTCAAAAATTATGATCAGCAATCAGAATATGAAGGAAAACTAATTTTTTTGTGCCCTAGAATTGAAGATATGAATTTCTATAAACCCTTGTCTGCAGAGTTACTTTAAAAATTCATAACTTTACCTAGGAAGCTCCAAAATTCATGAAACTTGGGATCTTGGGGTTTAAAAATATGAAGAATGCAAATATCAACTCAACTTGCCCAAACATCCACTCAAACATGCCAAATCTGACCTACAAGCAATTCGCCCCTCTTGGAAATAATGAATTAGTGGCTCAAACATGCAAGGAAATGATTGCTTTCACCTTTAATAATTAGTATAAGTCCATCCATGCAAGAAATCATACCATACATCCATCAAAACATATCCAACATGCTCATGATACAAGTTGCCTAGGGCTAGATAGAAAGATATCAGCTCCAAATTCCTTGAGATATTCAATAATTCCAAATATCCTTGTTTGACGGTTTTCGTCCCCAAGACAAGTTCCACTATCAAGGTTTTTGTCCTTGAAGTGGTTTTAAACAAAGGTTTTCGTCCTTGATGAGAGAGAGGAAAGGTACCACCTTTACCCAAAAGAAATAATAAGATTCAACATATGACATAATGGCCAAGCATCTTCATTTTATAACATAAGGGGTGTTATATCATAACTTATGGCCGACCTTATGATAAGGACCATCCATTTTCCTTATGTCTTGAATTCTGATTTCTTCAACTTTATCACTGAATTTCAGTTCTTTATCATGATAGTTGAGGGTGAACTCCCCCAATGTTTGCAACCATTGAACCCCAAGAACAATTTCATCATTAGCTAGTTCAATCACAAAAAAATCATCACATACCTCATGATTTCCCAAGAGAATTGACAATTGTACTATTTTCCTTGAACAAGGTATGATGGTGCCACTCTCTACAAGCCTAGTGACCCCTTGGTTATGAAGAAGACCCTTCACCCGAAATGGATGATAAGTATGTGTGCCACACATTAGAGTAAGGGTGTTGCCCTTCCACCATATTCTCTCTAGCTCTTCCATATTCATGGAATCATGGAATGGAAAATCAGACTTATCATCATGCCCTTGATGCCTCAAACATAGATATTTTCCCAACACTGCACCTATATTCCACATGCAGAAACAATTTTGAAATTGAGCCCAAGAATCCATGCAACAAAAGTACTTCTTACCTCATTATTTTGTGGAGTATGAGGTGCATAATGATGTCCAATCAACGGTGACATAGGGGATACAACATGCATGAACCCAGTTGTCCACAACAAATTTGAAACGACATATTGGCAAGCAACAAAACTGAAATATTCTTATACCATGAGCTGCCTTTAACCCTCTTTTGACTCAGAATTTCTGAGTTAGGAACAACACTCAAAAAATAATCTAATGGTGCCCTTATCTCATGCATAATATCATCCTCATAGGCCCTTAGTAAATCTGATTCGACTCCATCATGTGACTGTCTTGTGTAACCATTAGAATCCAATAAATTATCATAGAACATCAAAGGACTTTTACCTTTCTTTGGATGATGACAAAATTGGGATTGTTCTTTGTTGATATCCCCATTGATTGGCTCCTTGGTGGCGGCTGTTTGGGATAGTCCAGCAAGCTGAATGTTATTAATTTCACTTCCCAATTTTTGTAAACCAAGCTCTTTCTCTTCCCACTTGGTACCCTTCATCTTCACAAAGTGGTTAGGGTATTCTTTATGATGACCAAAACATTGTAAAGACATAGAATGTAGCAAATCCTTGCTAAGAAGATGATGAAATGGCTTACCATAGGTCGTTGTCCTGAAATTTCCAGCGAGTTGAAGATTAACATGAGCATCAAAAGAGGCCCTCATTACATGGGCATGTCTCCCAACAAGGTCACCCGAATGCTAGCTTCATTAACCCCATGTGATCCTAATTTTCCTCCATTCTTAGCACCATGAGGATTGCCCTTTTCCATGATTTACTATGGAGCATCAAACTTGCCCCAAGGTCATCTTTTCCAACAAATTGCCCATGAGCATAAATCTGAAATGGCATGATAGAAAACAACAAATCTAAATTATCCTCATACCTTTGGTGGTCTTCATGAGAAATTGTTGTAGCCTTCTCCTTATCCTTTGGCAATTGAGCTTCTTCAACACCTTGCAAATCTGATTTTTCTTCAAACCCTTGTGTCTTCGTGGTGTTTTCCAGAGAATCCGTCAAGAGTTCCATTTGGGCAAGAGTGTTGGGGTTTTTTTGACTCCCAAGGGCTGCTCCATCTTGGTAACCAACCACTGCAATATATCTTCTTCCTTCTTTTCCTTAGAAGGATGGCCATCCTCTCCATCATGTAGCTGATCCGCCACATGCTCTTTTACTTGTTTCTTCATGAGGGAAGGGTTTTTCCCTTCTAGGGTTGAGTGGCTCCTTGGTGTGGTTCGGTTCTTAGGCCTTGTGCCAATGCCCACTCTCTTGTTCTCTAATTCCATGAATTCCTCAAAGGAAAGGGCATCACGCGTCCTTTTCGAAAGGGTTTTACTCTTATAGGGCTTATCAAAATTGAAACCTTTTTCTTCTTGAGCTTGCAACCACCTTGTATATTTTGGATGGCTAGGGTAAGCCTATCCAATGCATCCGCTATCCTTCCTTGTGTTCTCACGATCCTTTCTGACTTGTTCTCCATGCTTCACAAGTTGGGAGGATGATGCTCTGATACCACTGTAATGTCCCTTTTGGGGACTTTCGGAAATAGATAGAGCTGAATGAGAAATGACTGAAATTAATTATTAGATGGTTGTAATCATACTTCCGAGGGCTAGGATAACTGAAAATGCACACGAAAACCTGCAATTTTCCCTTCCTAGGGCAGCAACCTGTTTTCTCCAATCACTTTTGATGCCCTAAACTCGTTGAAAATATGCTCAATCAAACTCAAAAATTCTGATTAATTACCAGCAATCAAAATATGAAGGAAAATTGATTTTTTACTGCCCTAGAATCGAAGATATGAATTTCTATAGACCCTTGTATGCAAAGTTACTTTAAAATTCATAACTTTACCTAGGAAGCTCCAAAATTCATGAAACTTGGGATCTTGGGGTTTAAAAATATGAAGAATGCAAATATCAACTCAACTTGCCCAAACATCCACTCAAACATGTCAAATCTGACCTACAAGCAATTTGCCCCTCTTGGAAATAATGAATTAGTGGCTCAAACATGCAAGGAAATGATTGCTTTCACCTTTAATAATTAGTATAAGTCCATCCATGCAAGAAATCATACCATACATCCATCAAAACATATCCAACATGCTCATGATACAAGTCGCCTAGGGCTAGATAGAAAGATATCAACTCCAAATTCCTTGAGATATTCAATAATTCCAAATATCCTTGCTTGAGGGTTTTCGTCCCCAAGACAAGTTCCACTATCAAGGGTTTTCGTCCTTGAAGTGGTCTCAAACAAGGGTTTTCGTCCTTGATGAGAGAGAGGAAAGGTACAACCTTTACCCAAAAGAAATAATAAGATTCAACATATGACATAATGGCCAAGCATCCTCCTTTTATAACATAAGGGGTGTTATATCATAACTTATGGCCGACCTTATAATAAGTACCTTTTAATTATCTAATTTGTATTTAGAGCCTACATGCTCAAAATACTTTATATTCTAATTAAATAAGTTCTTCTATTGGAGTGTTTGGCTTCCCAATAGGAATACATGATAATAATGAAAATATCTACTTAGAGAATGTCATCCAAGTCTTCCCTTGCTTCTTTCCTTAAACCCACGGGAGGAAGAATGGATTAAGGTCTTCAATTCCGCTAGTCTCCAAAAAGGGACATGATGAAGAAAAGTACAAGTAGAAAATAACACTTAATCTACTCAAAAGACAAAGGCACTAGCAAAAGAAAAAGTCAAAGAGGATGAGAAATATGAAGAAAAGGTTGATAAGGTCAAGGATACTAAGGTTGAGGCATATAGACACCCACATCATCATGAGAGGCAACAATCATGGAGGTATGTCGAGTGTCATAGTAGAAAATCAATATAGTTATACAGTGAAATCAAAGGAGCAATCACTAGAGCTATAAATGGAATCAAAGGAGCAACAAATATGGAACATGGAATCATTAGAGTAATAATATGGTTGTGTGGAAACCAAAAAGTAACAACTATGGCCATGAATAGAATCGAGAGTAACACAATAGAATCAGAACCAAGTTCAAAGAGTTATCACCCGCCAAGATCACATATGGGTGATTGGATGATCAAGCATGACAGCAAGTGGGCAATGACTTCAAGCACTCATTACTTGGTTTCTTCTCATGTTTTGGGAAGAAACATAGGAAGGATGGCATGTTATGTACCTAGGGATATGATATAATAATGTGTATGAGTTGATGGAGATGCCGACATGTGGCACACATCCCCCTTAGTTATATGGGTCAAATAGGTAACTTGTGGAATTAGTTATATTGGGTAATGAATTGACCTACATTGGGATTAGGTGTTACCCATCCATTAAGAGTGAGGAGGTCTATACACAGAAACGAATATCATTGTGAAGGATGTCAAATAAGTCGTGAGTCTTCTATTTATTAGAAGGATCTTGGAAGTGCCCGCCTCAAATGGCATTCCTATTTTGGGAGATCGTGTGGAGTTATTCCTTTCTAAAGGAGTATTGTATGGTGTTTCCCTACCTCAAGGGTCATTGATCTTATTTCTAAATATATTAGATATTAGGTAATTTCGACCCACAAATATATCTTGTGTTGAGTGATATTCATTATATTTTGCATATTGTTGTGATTATTTATATTATCATATGTAAGGGTCTTAACAAAAACATGTATCACCTGTTTTACAAATTGCCCTTATCAGTGCTTGCACTGAGAATAAAATTACATTTACGAAATTGTCCCTATCTTGCAACCCAATGTTTGTATCAAAACAAATGCAACATAGATTGAATGAATGTCTTCAATGAAGGCAACATGGATGCTGAATTACACATCCATCAAACCAATAAATATTATTGCAGAGTGTTACTCACTATAGGTGCACTTCTCACCTTGTATTAATGACTTGATGTCATGCCATTTCCTCTCCCATTATGGAAGAACAGTTGGACTCGTGTACATGCTTCTAGATGCCCATCAATGTGCTTTTACCAACTACTATCATACCAAAATTTGTTGCAACGTGAGTTAACATGAGACACCTACAGTCACCCGTGCCCACGTACGCGCTTTCAAAAAAGGGAGTGGGTACGGGTAAGGCTTTGAAATACCTTCGAATCACCGAACAATCTGGGTGCATACCGAAAATACAGAAATGGCTCTAAGCTTCCATCTCATTTCCGATAGAAACAACTAGTTAAGAACGGGAAAAAAACACTCAAAACAAAAACCAAATAAAGTGTAACCCTAATATACCTACCCTAACTTGCTAAAGACACTTTCTAAAAGCTATATAAGCACACCTTGGATCCATTACAAAACACTCTCATTTGTTTGTTGATTTTCAGTTTTTACAAACTTTCAACATTAACGAGGAGGAATCTAAGAGCAGCTTCAAGGATGAAGTTAGGAGCTATTACAAAGAGCAAGGAGAAATCTATGAGCAACTTCAAAAGGCAAGGAAGGAGCAGCTTGAAAAAGAAGAAAATCCAATTTTTCTCTTCATTCACACTCTTCTTTTCTATTTATTTTAAAGATTGTTAATGTAATTAATGATTATGAATGATGTGTACATAATGCACACATCATTCATGACCATTGATCATGATATTTAAATTTAAATTCTATGAAAAAAACATTTCTTTTGTATGTATATATATATATTTATTTGTTTGTTACAATAATTATTTTTTTGGTTTTTTAAACATTTGAACTTTGTGTATGTTCTCAACTCACACTTTTGTTGTTTTTTAAAAGTTTGAACGTTGTGTATGTTCTCACCTCACACTTTTATGGTGAACTTGGTGAACGGAAGCAAGAAAGGATGCCTAGGGTTTAGTTTTCTTTGTTGTTTTTAGAGTTTATTTTGCTATTAAAAATCTGAAATTTGTGTATGCTCTCACCTCGCACCTTTATGGCGAACTTGGTGATCAAAGCAAAAAAGGATGCCTGGGGTTTTAGTTTTCTTTGTTGTTTTTTAGAGTTTATTTTTTTGTTTAAAAACAAATAAAATCCAAACTCTGTGTATACCCTCATCTCGCACCTTTATGGCAAACTTGGTGATCAAAAACAAAATATGATGTGTAAGGTTTAGTTTTGGTTGTTTTTTAAGTTTCTTTTTACCATCGTAGGTTTGAGATAAAAATAAATAAGTAGAATCAAGTTCAGCTTTAGGTGGAGGGTAAGGGAAAGCAAGTCGAGAGTAAGGCCCACAGGGAAACATTTTGGTTCCCATGTACATGTATTGAAAAGCATTGTTTGTGATAGCTCTCAAACTTGGGTATGCAACGATTGCAATGTGACATTAAGTCCTCATATACCCGATACAAAACTCATTTAACCAAGTATTAGGAATGGGGATCAAAAAGTGTACCAAGGTTGAAAAGTCACAAATATTGGCGTACTTGAGAGAGCAAGAGAAAGTCGACTTGTAAGTTGTGGGAGCTCAATTCAACATAATTCCTTTACAAAAGATTGTTTTAGGAAAGCCACTCACACCTTCAAAACATCCTTTCATTGAAACTCAGACTCAACCACTTAAAGTTGAAACTCAAACTCCCTTTGAGAAAGAGGCCACCACATGAAAGAGGCCAAAAGGTCCATTGGAACAAGCATTTAACATTGAAAAGAGAGATATTGTTGACAAATTGGTTACTTGATGCATTTATGCATGGGTTGGCTTTCAATGTGTTGAGTTCACATATTGGCAACAAATGGTGAAGGGAATTAATGAGGCACCACAATAGTACAAAGGCCCTAGCTATGAGAATGTTCGCACATCACTCTTGACAAAAA
Organism: Taxus wallichiana var. yunnanensis; assembly: GCA_018340775.1. Classification (NCBI taxonomy): domain Eukaryota; kingdom Viridiplantae; phylum Streptophyta; class Pinopsida; order Cupressales; family Taxaceae; genus Taxus; species Taxus wallichiana. The sequence goes on from CM031236.1 coordinate 140,146,929, forward strand.
AAATGAAGTATATACAAACTTTTTTGCAATCGATTAAGGATTCGTGAAAGACTTCAGCGGTGTCTATTATTTCAGATGGATGGAAAGATGCTTGAAATGACCCCTAAGCAACATTGTTACAATGTGCCCTAAAGGGCCATTGATTGTGAGGGCCAAGTGAAAGATGTTTAGTCTATATCTAACATTTTGGTTAAGGCTATTGAGTCGGTGAGCCCCTAAAACATTGTCCAAGTCATCACAAACAATGCAAAAAATTGTATTGCAGCAGAATTGATTGTACAGGGGAGATACAAACACATATTTTGATGCCTTGTGTAGTACACTCCCTCAATTTGATGTTGTTGAAGATTGAAAAAATCCCATGGATAAAGCATATTTATATAGAGGCAAATGAAATTTAAATCTTTGTCACAAATCATCACATGTCGCAAGCCATCTTTAGGAGATTCTCGAAGTTAGCGTTGTTAAAGGTAGGGGAACAATTTATTAAATACAAATTTCTAGGTTCTAACTTTTTATAGCTTGAATTTTTTTAATTTGTACCTTATTAAATTGTTTTTATTTCTTTTTGTAGATTGTTAAGACAAAATTAACCTCTCACACACTCGTCTTTGAGACGACTTGTAATGGTAAAACAAGACTCAAGCAATATGGTGATTAACAACATTTGGACCATGTGATGGCAATGAAACACAAAATGAGCCCATAAGGTAAAATTATTGATCCTTGATGATGATTGGTGGGCTGAAGTTGAGTACTTACTAAGTTGTGCAGTCTATTCTACCCATGATCGATAACAAAGATAATGTTTGCATAGAAAATATTTATGATAAAATTAACTCTATGCTTGAAAACATAATAGAGATCGTACCAAAACATAGAAATACCTTAAAGAAAAATTCTATAATGAAATTAAGAGTGTGGTCATGACGAGGTGGAATAAAATGACTATCCCATTACATCTTTTAGCCTATATCATGGATCCCAAATATTATAGCATGAGATACTTGGGTTATCAGTAGACACTAAAATCTAGTAACTTGTCCTTGTGCAATGTCAAGTTTGACCTTGTATCCTTACTAAGACAAATGCTCACATTCATAGTCCACTCTTCTCATCTCTCTGGTCATTCTACAACTTGCTTATCTTTACACTATGCTATGTCATCCAATTCTGAAATATTATTCAATCAAAGCAACATAAAACATCTGATATTCAAGACACAACTTTCAATTTAGATGTTTCTCTCCTATCCAAAACTGTATGGAAAGGTCAAGATGTGGGTCTGGTCTTAACCAACTTGAATGGTCTCGCCCCTTCACAATCACCAACTCTAATTTCAATTCTAAATCATTTTTTGGTCATTTCATCTTCTTAGGGTCGGCCTTATCATAATATCTCACCTATGGAAGACTATATAAACAAGTCATTATCACATTATAACTCACTTGGCATTCTTACAAACTCCTATTGCAAACATCATTCCAAAAGCACTCAAAGGGTTCATAAATCTACTCAAATCAATTGCACATCATCTAGGGCAATCCCTACTACAAGTCTAAAGCACTCAACCAAGTCAAGGAGTCTAGCTTCATCCATCTACAAGCATGCAAAGATCATAGAGCCATGTCCTAAACAAAAGCAAAGTCACTCAAAGCATTGTATAAGGGTTTCAAATCAACATGAGGGTTAGGTCACATAGTTGAGGCACACCATATCTCACTACTACCACACTAAGTACATTTTATACTACGTAGTTAGCCCACTATCTCGGTGTCAAAAGACAAGAAGGCACCCTTAAGGAGTTGGTTAGCTATACCATAGTTCAAAAAATCGTTATTGGCGATTAATCGGCAGGCCAAATTTTGACTCGGAAATCGGGAATTCGCAATTTATCAACATTAATCGGCAACTTTATCGCTACTTTTAAAAACATTTAAATTCATAAAATATACTTAAATTAAATGTAAAAACAATGTTAAATGATGCGAGAAGTGACTCTGTACAGTATACAGTATACTATTATATTGTATACTAGTATACTATTATAATGTTAAATGATGTTAAATGTTAAATCGTTATGATGTTAAATGTTAAATCGTTATACAATATACTATTATAATTTTATAGTGTATATTGTACAATTAACTATAAATTTATAATAATGTACAATATATACAAAACGTATAAAATTAAATTTATAGTGTATGTTATAGATTGTATAAAATTAAATAATGTATTTTATATAAATGTATACAATGTACAGTATATTGTATAAGTTGTATATACTATAACTATTAAAAAAGATTGTAATATATTAATTATTAAATATATACAAAACAACAAAACGAATTAATATATTATATAAATAATATTAAGTATTAACTATTTAGTGTAAAGTTACAAGCCACAAACTGGCCACGAAATAAATAATAACTATAAGTATTAACCATTAACTATTAACTATTAACTATTAACTATTAAAACAAATAAATATTGTAATATTTACCCTGCTAGGGCCACAAAATGGACACGAGTTGCTAGAAAATAGATCTGGAAACCACGGCGAATGCAGTGTATTTACGTGCCCTCAAAACCAGGTTGAATGCCCACAAAACCACGTCGAATGCCCTCTTACGTGATTCGAAATGGAGGAAATACAAGTCGCAGAAGCAAAAAAAAACGATTCAAGAAAACAGAAAAAAATCGCGAAAAAAACAATGGAGGATTTTTTCCATGATTTTTGACACAATTTTCCACGATTTTTCAGGTTATTTAGTGCCAAAAATTGCCGATTTATCGGCAATAAATAAATCGCGATTTATGGAAAGATATATCATTTTGCATGTGAAAAACAATTTATCGCGATTATCGTCCGAGTAATCGCAATTTTTAGAACCAGGAGCTATACACACTTACACAAGCACTTAGGAGAATTACATGAGGCTTGATTTCGCAATGAGGATACGTTGTGCAACACCGTGATTAATTCGCAACTAGAAGTTAGACTTCCCAGGGAGGTCTAGCCTTAAATGCACACACATGTTTTTCTCCTTTTGTTTGTTAATGCTCTGATGAAGGGTTCTACAGGTTGTTAGGGTTTCTAATTTGTTACGAATCTTCACAAGTCATCCCGAGGTTTTGCGAACAAGAGCAACATATAGCGAGTACCATTTCTAGACATGCGAAGCACCTAGAAAGTTTCAGAGCCTGATTGTCTCCCGATCAAAAACAGTACAATCCTTATCGTCGATTGTACAGCGCATGCATAGGCCATACACATTTTGTATAGTCCTACACCTACACATTCTCTATTTCCATAATCTTTTGTGCACAATTCAAAGCTCTAGATCTTCCTATTCCACTACCCAAATCATTCCAAAATCATCATAAACTCTCCTCTCATGTTTTGAACTAGTTGCTTATTATTTATCAAACGTTAGTTCGGTTCAAGTTTGAATACATTATTTTGGTCATGCCTAATTGATGTTAGAAGTTAATTAGATCATAATAGTCTACTTGTTGTTAGGCCTTATACCCTTCTTAGTTGTTATATAATAACACCAACATAAATTAATTAGGGTGTAAACAATCACCTAATAGGGAACCACCATATGATGACCAAGAAGTTGCAAATGGAACTAGGGTTGCATTCAAGAGGCTTTTGTAATACATCTCGTAGCTAGTGCCATCCGCAATGAAATGAGGATGTTTGTATCTTTAGAAGGCATCATGGGATAAATTGAGGCACTTTGTGATAAGTTCACCATAACTTCAGACAAGTGGCGGTATGTACATGGCCATGATGCCAAGTACCTAGGACTTGTTGCCATTAAAATTCTCACATGTATAAATTTTAATTAAAAATTTGTTGTTTATAGATTAAAATCTAAGTTATTAACACACTTTTTTATATTATTGTTAATTTGAAATTTGAAATTTTTTTGTACCAAAGGGCTAGTAATTCTAAAGTGGAGCGGAATTGGGGTACATATGCCTTCATCCACTCAGCTTTATGATACAAGTTGGCATCTAAGAAGGCTGAAAATTTGGCAGTTGTACATTCCAATTTGTGCCTCCTATCGCAAAACACTGGAAATTCATCTATAGACAATTGACTTTGATGCTTCTGCGGCTATTATTGCCCAAACTTTCACTCCTTGGTATCGATGATGACAATCCAAGGAGTTCTTCACAAGGGGTGGAGAGTGAAGCTAATGAGAGTGGAGCTAGTGGGAGTGGATCTACTAATGGCATTCATGGAACTGATTTTGAGGAAAATCTAGATGATAAATTCTAAAATATAAATTATATTCATGTACATATGAAACTTTAAGCATGTTGAATGTTTTGAACTTTCATGAATGCAATATATTTTTAGTGCTTTATCTTTTATGGACTAATAAAGTCTTATGTATTTTTATATTTTTATTAGTTTTTCTAATATATTGCGCAATCATTTCCGTGTCATTTAGCACCCAAGGGTTTTGAAAATAGACGCGTTTCTGCGTTTCTGACCTATACCAGTACCGTTTCCGTTTCTTGGCAACCTAGGTAGTAACCATATTCCATATGCATACAGCAATTCAAAATGCATGTTACACACTTGTTACAGCTGTTACAATTTCTCTTGTACATACCACAACCACCATACGCACGTTTTTGAGTATGAAAACAGGTATCATATACCTTCATGCTACAAACCGTGTAGTTTATAGCTACAAACATTCTATGCTACATCCATTAGGCTCAAACACTGCTTAAAACAATATGGTAGTTGCAAAATCACCCCTGCTGTTGTGAAACCATCCCAATGGTTGTGAAACCTCCTCGTAAGGATGCAAAACTGCACCGGCAGTTGTGAAACTACTACTTAATTCAGACCAATTGCTTCGTCACTCTACAAAGTCCTGCAACTTCCGTGGCCATAATTTTTAGCATACGGACTCGAAATCAGGTGCCATTTATTAAAAGTGCACAAGCTTTTGAAGAGAATCCAAATAGGTAATCTAAAATCATTTTGAATATTTTCCCATGATGTTTTTACCTCTGCACCAAAACCTATCTTTATTAGGACTTGACATGTTACAGCCACTTCCTGAATCTCAATGACAATCGAATAACTCAACCAACTAATTTTGATGATGTAAATGACTCAATTTCGGATCACTTACAAATAGGATTACTAGAGGTGTCCTTCTATGCACTAAAGGACCTCCAAACACCAAGGAACTTGAAGAGACATGGACAATAGGACAGAACTGTCATGCCACATACAAAACTGCCATGATGCATTTGAAACCTCCATGTCAATAACACAACCACCACCCTGTTGTATCTGATGGTTTTGTCATTGTACAAAATGATCTTTGATTCTTTTCTTTGTTTCTGATGGAATTCTTGGTTTTGTCATTGCACATCAAAAGCATTTTCAATGGCATTATCCAAGTAGTTTTCCAACAAAAACAACCATCAGCCTAGTCATACCTTTGTTTTAATATGGAGATGTCCATAACCCCTCAAACTTTTGAACTGTTGTAAATCAACCCCCTCCTTGTAAAATTATTTGAAATTGTGGTAGAACACATTAGCAAGAATTGGGCGACCATAACATTCAAGAATAGATCTTACGTCACCCTCAAACACTTGATCAACAAATAATCAAATCAAAAAGAAGTTTATTGCTACTTATAGATTTCAACAAAGCCTTTGACACAAACCTAGAATAAAGTTATGGAACACGACTAAGAAACTTTGCATACCAAATAAATATAGAGCAGAAATCCATCAATTAATGAACAACTCCTAGCCAAAATCAAAATAGAAGTGTTGTTAGAATGCTAGAATGCTTTGGAAGTGACATGGGGGTCAAACAAAGCTTACCCTTACCCTCCATTTTGTTTGGCATAAATATTTATTGGTTGGAAGAATGGATAGAAAGAACGGGGGAAGAAGGTGTACACTTAGCTAGCTATGTGGTGAAGCTTCTCTTATATGATGATGACCTCATCTAGATTGGGAGGACAGCCCAAAGATTGAGAAACCGTTTGAAGCCCCTAGAGGTCTTTTGTAAAAAGGCAGGGATGCGAATAACATCCGCAAAACTGAGACCCTGGTCTTCTCCCTTCGAAAATAAACAGAACAATTAAGCCTCCAATTCAAGGTAGTTACCCTCGAGATAGTAGCAGAATACAGATATGTTAGGCTAGATTTTCGCAACAAACTCTGCTGGGAGACATGCAAGAGAAGAGGACACAGGGTCCATGGGAGGCACTTTACTAATTACAAAATACTAAAAAGATGCATAAACACACAATGTAGAATTGGAAGACCACCAAGCTCTTGTTTGGGTTACTTGCCATGCCAGTAGTGTTGTATGTATGGATTGAAATGTAGACAAAAAGAAAGGATCAAAAAAATGCCTGATCACAAACAGTTTCAGAATCAGCACATCAGACCGGTAGTAGATTTTATTTCAGCAACTAGGCCACCTAAAGAAAGTAGAAAAATGGAGAGTAATAGGTGGCCTAAACCTGTAACAAAAGAAAAGTTGAATAGCAGAAAGGGAACTTGTATGAAACAAAATAAAAAATGAATGAATAAGTGGGGAAATAGCTTACATGAATGCCCAAACATTAAACAAGAAAATAAAAAATTATGTGAGAAAAAATTAGGTTACCCATGCAGATAAAAGACGTTGGAAGGTAAAATCAATACTACTTCATGGAATTCAATCCAACTTACAAACACTGTCGAAAATATTACATATGAGAGGAAATCAAATGAAAGGTGAAGATGCTCATAAGCACAATTGAGGACTAGTTTAGACCATCCCAAGTGTGAAACTGGGAAATGGAAAACACCTAAGGAGGTTTGGGAAAAGTAGTATTGCGTATTTAGTACAATAGAAATAATGGAAACAGAGAGGTACTTTTTATGGAAAGCACAGTTTACAGTGACATATGGGCCAGATATCCAACACCTTAGAGTTTGACTCTGTGTTGGAACTATTTGAATTTTGAATAGACAGTGCAGGGGAATTTCTGATTAGAATCAATAGCAGAAGAACCACCCTTAAAAGGAATTGACAAGGTCTGGAAGTATCTTTCTACTCCTGTCCACTTATGGTTTTGTAACTGTGTAGAAATGCCCACATGGGGGTGTGGTTTTTTAACCATGTGATTCCATATACTGTTTGGTCTCGTGGACGTAATTAAAATCATCTCATTTCATTTCAGCTTTTAGCTTTTCTCCTGTTTGTGGCTTTATCCAGCCTGTGTGCCTCCTCATAATTGTACTTCTATTATTCCATGCTAATGAAGTGTGTAAACATAACAGTGTGCATTCTGAGTGAACTATATCACACCATATCCATTTCTCCACTTCACCAATGTTGTTACTCATAAAGAATTATCATAGCATACTATGAAAAAAGCATAAGAGGCAGATAATTTAATTCCAAAATTCAGCATTGTACGTCAGGACATGTATATAAGCCATAACACAGAACTCCTGAATTCCCATCAGATAAAGTTAATTTCAAGGAGAAAGATACTAAAATAGAAACGATTGCAAGAATAAAAGAAAAACCACTGATCAATGTAAGCAAAAGTGACTATTGAGTAACTCAACAAAAGGTAGCAATAGGGCAAGGTTTAATATTAGTCAATGCTTGGAGAGGAGACTTGACAACAAGTGGAAGGTTAAAGCAATGGATAGAAGCAGGTGGTCAGTTTCGGGACAAAACCATGGGAGTAGAGGATAGGAATAGAACTTAGAAATCTATGAAAGATGAAAGGAGCAATGTTGGAGTGTAACAGTTTGCATTAATAGCCAAAAATCCATCCTTATTATATCAAGATCACTTGAAAGAGAGTATGAGAACTTTATGAGGTTGCATTCTTGCAAAAGTGTTATTATTGGGGGTAAGAAAAAGAGGCAAGATGCCGAAGCTATTATTTTTGGTGTTGATGAGACAGTGAGCAATAAGGAGAAACTTAAGATGTTAAAGAATTGCTCTAAAGAGCAAGGAAATCCCGCATAACATCAATAAATTACAGAAAGAACAGGGACAGTTGCAGGAAAAGAAAACTGCAGAGATAGCAGGGAGGGTGAAGAAGGTGGACCTCATTATCAAGGAGGCAATAGATAACTCGAAAGTAAATAGGAAGGAGAAAAAGAAATCACACCAAAGATTTTTCATGCTAGTAGAGATTATTCCACCCGCATGACCTCAGCTATGTGTTAGGAAATAAGAGATAAAATATGCGAATAATCTCTCACATAATCGCAACAAGAAAACTAATATGCATAAATTATTACAGATCTGAAATAAAAGTGCAGAATAAATAACACAACACAGAGAGACAAGATTTAACGTGGTTCACCCAATTTGGGCTACGTCCACCAAGAATCACTTGCTCGAGATTTTATTACAAGCCTCCACTCTCTCAATACAATACCTGAGATCCGTTTGGAGCTATGCTCAACAAACTCTTAATTCAAAGCACATCTGATGTTTTTCATTCTATCTATCATATGCATAAAACCATATAAATAGACAACCGCTAAGCAGAGTTTACAAAACCATGGGCAAAACCCGTCCCATAAACCTATGGGTCAAAAATCTCGCCCTTATGAAAAGAGCACGTTTCCCGATATGTTTGCATTTTTTCGAGGCCAAAAATTTACGCCTAAAAAAAAAAATTGGGGGCTCCCTTATTTGCCGCCCGGCCCCGAACCCCAGCGAGGATACATGAAAAAGTGTATAGTACTCTTAGTGTACAGTTTCAACACTTTCACACATGAAAACAGGCTCCACAACCTAACACTATGTCTTTAATTTTGATCCCCTTTCTAATCCCACAATCAAGTTAATTCAGTCCTTGTAATAAACATTTATAATTTGTTCCTTTATTCATTTTATTAAGCGGGTGTATTCTATATATATATTACATATAGTAATGGCAAAATTTGGAAGCTGATTTGGGTGACTACTCTGGCAACAGGCTGCTTCACCAATTTTGTAAAATTATGGTTTTCAATATAAACTGGGTTTTGTTTCTTAACACAGAAACCTGAAGCAAACTGAATGATTTTTCAATCAATTGATATTTTATCCACTTGTTGTTTTCTATCATGCTTTTGTTATTTTGTATAGCTATCATGAAAGCTTTAAGGAAGTTTGGCAAAGGGCAGGCAAGTATTCAACCATAAATTGTTTTGACATCCTTGCAAAATAGCCCCCTCCTAATTAACTTAAGGTAATTGGTGACCCTGATTCCATTCTTTGAGACTAGTGCAGGCCTTGACTGTGACTTAGAACTATCCCATCTAATGCTGTGGCATTTGATAATTTACCCTTCACAAACAATCTTTCATTTTTTAAGTAGAAGGACTTCGTCTGTAAACTGCAATCTTTACCTTTCTCCTTGCTATGTCTTTTGCAATCTGTCTTGCCCTCCACTCATCAGCCTCTTGGTCAACACGTTCAAAACTTTCACGCTCCTGTAAACATAAAAGAGAAAATTACAAAAACAATCAAAAAGCATAAAAAGCACAGGAAAACTGTAATTTCCATTTTCCTAATGATTGACAAGCATGTCTGACTTTGACAATCACATTGCTATAATGAAAGTGGATATGTCATCCCAAGCAGTCCATTCACAAATTCAGTCTCTACTACCTTGCGACGCTTTTCAGCTGCAAGTTGCCGTTGCTTCTTCCTCCGTCGTCGGTTGCACTTGATCTTCAGTTGTTTGTCTGATAAGCGCACTGCCGCTGCTGTCTCTTCCCATCTACTTGTGTGATTAATGACTGCATCCAATGGAATCAATGCAATCCGTAAAGTTGACTCCACATGCTTTCCAGCCTCTAAGGCCATGTATTTTTGTGTATTTAAATCAATATTCTTTTGCTTATTCACTTTAATAAGGCTTTGCAACAAAGATGTCTGATCATTTCCCCAGTTCTCTGAATTCCTGCTGTCACCAACAAAGTCTCCCTTGAGAACTGAAGTTGACCCTGAATCATATTCTCGACTCTCCAAATTACATGGTTGTCTAACAACCTCTCCTGATCTTTTCATCAAAGCAATGACATCTAACTCATTTGTTCTGTAATATGAAAGAGCAAAATATCAGTACCATTAAAATTTAAGACAGCCATAAAACTTATTAACAAAAAATAGTGTAAAAACAGACAGCACTCCAGGACAAACAAATGCAAGTACACAATGTTATGCCACAAAACCCAACAAATCCACAAGTCAAAACAGTAAATATTTTAAATCAGCTCAGGACTGGTTAAATTTGCACACACCAGAAAGTAGAAACTATTCAGTCCAAGAATTAATAGTTCCCATCAGTGAAACTGACAAAATGATGGAGAAAAGAAAAGATGCAGAGAAAGAAAATGAAGCACTCAAACATACAGAGCCTTCAAAAGATCTATATTTTCTAGAAGGCCCGTAAGATGTTGTTGCAGCTGTGCGCCTTGCCAAAGAGGACTGGCAGGGGGCATAATTGGAGGAACATCTGTACAGGAGGAAGAGGTACTCCAGTAGGTAATGATATGGGAACTCTCCCTGAATCCATAGCTAATATTCCTGCAGAAATAACGAGAGAAAAAAATCAGCCATTATATTAGTTAACATACCTGTAAGTTCTTTCAAGTTTCAATCATATTATTCCCTTCTCATAAATATAAGAGTAAATTAAAATATCTCAGTGGAAATCTCTGGATACAACTATGTGTAATATTTTTATTTTCGAACTTTTGGAGTCTCAAACTAGACCATTATACCAGTTAACATACCTGTATGTTCATTCAAGTTTCAATCATATTATTCCCTTCTTATAAATTATTAAATATAATAGTAAATATCTGAGTGGAATTATTTTTAATTTTCAACTTTTGGAGTCTCATACTAAACCCATCATCAGGGAGGAAGCCTATGCTTTTGATCATAGTTTAAAAAATCATTATCAGCAATTACTCAGCAGGCCAAAGTTTGACTCGGAAATCAGGAATCGACACTTTCTCGGCAATTTATCAGCATTAATCGGCAGCTTTATTGCGACTCTTAAAAACATTTAAATTCAAGAAATAAACTTAAATTAAATGTAAAACATTGTTAAATGACATGAGATCATTTTAGACTCATCAAACAAAACCTTGTAAATAGCTTATAACATCGGTGACAAAAGATTTGCACCCAAAATTTGAAAGAGCAGAAGCATTTCATCAATAAAAAACAAACAAATAGGAAATGAAAGTTTAATATCCAAAGTAGATGTATATGAATAGTCAGTTTTGCTTTTGATGTCTTTTATACAGGATAATCTTTCTTTTAGAAATGCATATTCTTATACTGCCTGTTGCTTTTGTTATGACACACTTGGTATTGAATATGATCGGGCTTGCCTCATTAAAAGACTCCGTAGATGGTCTGAGTCCCAAACTGAAAACCTAGCTAATGGATTGGATAATATATCTGTAACAAGCATTGCAGTTCAAAGATGCCCTTAAACCACGCATATATAATACGCTGGCAACTGAGTACTCGGATGAGAATCATGAGTAATGAAAATAAATAAAAATGAATGTGGAAATTTAACCTTACTCCTGGTCGAAAATCGAAACCCTAGCAAAATGCGGGGCTAAAATTGCAGAGGATAAAATCGCTAAGAAACACTTTGAAATGACTATTTTTTTTGATTTGGACATTTTATACCCTAATCGGGGATTTTTCACAACTTTCCAAGCGATTTTCTGCAATTTTCCAGGAGTTTTATCATGATAAATCACTGATTTAGTGCCACAAAAAAATCACGATTTTCCAGGCAGTTAAATGTTTTCCTGATTGCAAACAATTTATTGCCAATAAATCATGATTTTTGGAACAGAGCTTTTGATCACATGTCATTGCCAGATAACTCAAGATATCTAAGTGAATACAAGGAGTTACCAAGCGTTATACTGGAAAATATTTTTCAATTTAGTACTACAAATCTACACGAAAAAACCCAAGAATCTAATTTGAGATCATTATAGTAGCAAGATGGGGTTTTCTGATTTTTATTTTACATCCAGACCAAATCGTTATTATTTTGGCAGTGGACAAACAAGAAATAGTTCTCAATCTTTCTACTTACCGTGTCACTTGTAAGCACGTATATGTAACTTTCAGCAACAATAGTTGAACGTTATGCATCATTCACTTTAGCCACAATTTTATAGTTGTAAATAGTTTTGGGTTAATGTTAGATACAGCGGCTTGTTTGACCACATTCTTGCTTATATGTCTTTCAAGCACCCTATGGACTACAGATTACAGCAAACAGCCACATTTGTCTCCATTTTGTACTTTTTATATCAATATAAGATTTCTCTTTGCCATCAAAAATAAAATAATCCACAAACAGTAAATCAAAAAATAGTAAATGAATAATAAAATAATATCCACAGACTGTTTGCTCTTTGGATGCCATTCTCTGCACAAGGTATTAGTGTCTATGTCAAGTTCTATGTATTTTGTGCAACCGGATGAAAATACAACCTTCAAGTTAAGATGCATTATTGGCATACTAATTTTTAGCACTACTATTCTTGCTTCGTCACACATCTCCCTTCATTCATGCAATGGCCTAGATGTGTTGTTGGCCATTGCACAAACACAAACAAAATTTATGTTGCTTCTATAGTTTTCAGGAAAACAAATAATGTTGACATCAAATCTTGATTGTACATGCTAAAGCAGTGCAAATCCATTAATCACCATCAAAAGCCTAAACACCACATGACTTAAGTTTTTGAGCTGAAAACTTTGGATGCAAACATTTCAGTCCAGCCAACTTTAATGCACAAATTGTATTCATGTGGAAACTAGTTCAAAGTTCAATCACCATGACAACTGTCCACTCATCCATGCAATAGCCTAAATGTGTTGTTGCAGATCAAACACAAGCAACAGTTCTATTGCTTCCATGGTTTTCAGATGAACAATAATAATCTTAGCATCAAATCTTGATTATACATGCTAATGCAGCCCTAATGCATTAATCACCATCAACAGCCTATAACACCGTAAAACTTTAAGTTTTTGGCCGACAACTTTAGATGCAGGCATTGCAGTTGGCATTTCAGTCCAACCAACTGCAATGCACAAATTGTCTTCACGAGGAAACTAGTTCAAATTTCAATCACCATGACATCAGTTCAGGAATGCGACGTGCAGAATAAAAGGCAAATCAAAAACTTGAACACATTCACATAAGCAAATACTTTATGTGAACTATTATTATTATTATACCATTTGCATCGACATGGTCTTCACAGCCAATAACTACATTAATGCCGGAATGGTAGCCTGACAATGTAGCATATATAGGTGGCCAAGGAGCAAGTAATGGTACTCGGTTTCGCTCATAAGCGTAACCCAAGTTCAAATCCTTCTCACTACAACAAGGTAGCCTATATCTCAAGCGGACTCGTGGCAAGGTCTGGTGTTTAAGGATTATAGGTACACTCAAGCATGGCAGGATTAATGGGATACATTTGAGGTGACCCATATTTACATGTCTTAAGAATGTGGTTGAAGCTAACTGCACACTAAAATATGGTCGAAGCCTAACCCACACTAGAATATAATCCAAGCTTACCACACACTAGAAGGCAGCCCATAACTTAACCCAAGATTTACCAAGAAAAAGAATTGTGCCATACATAAGTGGAGTTAGTAAGATTCAAGTCAATCTCAGATTCTCAAGTGTTAAAATCTTGTGGCATGTGTCCAGTTGCAAGTCCCAGACAGCTTTTGACAGAATAATATATCCTGGGACCTGGCAGCTTAGCTAAAGAGAATGAATGTTTATCTGTGGTTGCTGTGCAGCCTGTGCGGAGTTTGTTCAAGTAGCATTCTTCACAAAACGAAATGTTGCAAAGCATGAATAATATAAACTTAATAGATTAATTGACCTGCATGTATTGCAGTGCCTGCTCCTGGAATTGGCATAGCACAGGCGGACTAGATGTTAAACCTGATATTTTCAAATAGCATGAATAATATAAACTTAATAGATTAATTGACCTGCATGTATTGCAGTGCCTGCTCCTGGAATTGGCGTAGCACAGGCGGACTAGATGTTAATCATGATATTTTCAAATATCATGATTTGTTTATAAACCTAATTTTGGCCATTACTGTGGATGTCTGCTACCATAAACTGATGGTTATTTGCAATTCAATTGTAATTAGGTTTTTTTCTTTTTGGTGTATTGCCTGCCTACTGTCACAAGGGTTTAAAATGGCATCAAAAATTGATGGGCAGAAGTAAGACATTATTGAGAACAATCCAACTTGGTAAGGAAAGATGAAACTTGTATTGTTATAGCGCTGATGCTGAGCATGCTTGTAATTGACATGCAGCACAAGTGTTTGACAAAATGCTAGAATATAGAAAATGCATTTAAACTATTCTGAATGTGCTTGAAATTGGTTTGTGGGGTAAGTGTTGTATTGTTATAGCATTAATTCTGAAATTGCTTGCAATTGGTGCGCAGAGCAAGTGTTTGACAAAATGCAAGAGAGGCAAATGCATTTAAACTATTCTGAATATCCTTATAATCGGTGTGTGGGGCAAGTGTTTAGGAAAAATGCAGAAATCCCAAACGAACTTAAAATATTCTGAATACGCTTGCAATTGGTGAGTAAGACAAGTGTTTGACAAAATGGGTGAATGGTAAATGCATTTAAATCATTCTGGGTAAATTTGTTGCTTCATCAAACTCGTATGAAAAAACAAAAATAAATACAACCACGTCAAAAATGACGATCCAGGTTTTAGGTAACGATTAGTCAAAACCCTCGAAATTGAAGCAATCAATCAAACAACACTGCGAAATGCAATCAAGAAATACAAAATGAACCCTGTAATTATTGAGGATTCCAGTACTTACAGGCAAACCGAACTGAGAACTAAAAAATCCTTTGCTCCAAAGAAAATAACATTTCACTCAATTTCGAAACCTGGAAGATCATACCTACAATAAATTAAAACCCCATTTTAGATTATGAATATGAAAAATATATAGGGTTATTATTGATGAAATATTATTGCCAGGGACTTAGAAAATTACGCCATGCGACGCTGGAATGAGAACCAAAATTTTATTTTCGATTCTTATTGCCTTTTAAGAAAATAATACTGCCGCCCAATAACGATTTCCAAATTTAAAAAAAAGACTGCCAGGTAAACGACATATTGAAATTTTGCTATAGCGAGTTAACTAAACCAGGTATATTCAATTGTTGTTTTGTCATCGTCCGTAAAACAAACTTTCGTAGCTTCCAGATATGTCTGGTTTTTGTTTTTGGAGTGGACTGGTCCCATAGACCTGCCGGTCTCGTGGACGTAATTAAAATCTTTCAATTTCAATAACATAATAACTCGTTTTTACTCTGTGCCGTTGAAGTCTTTAGTAAGGGCTATTAATTGTTTTACCAAAGTTGTCTTTGGTAGATAAAATGTTTGCCAAGTCTGTTCATTATTTTGCTTTTGGGGGTTTAAAACAATATGAGATGTCATTATTGAGTCCAACCTCACTCATTTATTTATTGTTTGATTTATTAGAGTTTTCCTCTTGGCTATAGGCTTCTTATGAGCTTTGTAGTTAGATTGCCCTTTTGTGGTCACTAGAGACTCTAATGCATTTTTTTAGTTTTATCAAAACAACTCGAAAGCATGGTTTGGTTTTCAATTCACGATTTCTTTAAACCATTCAAATCATAACTATTTAATTGACAGTATATCCTTTAAGGAGATTGGTCTTCTCTCCCAATGGATTTCACCCAAATTTGGCATGTTTTTAGAGTGGGAATTCTATTTTTAATTTAGAAAGAAAGGAATGCAATTATTTTTACTAGTGATGTTATTTATTGCAATCTCTCAACTTATAAAAAAGTTATGATTGTTTTGAATGTCTTTTTATTGATTCAAGTCTAGGTTTGGAAGGTGGCACTAGGCGTGGCACATCTCCAAACCCTTCTAAATCATTGGGGCAATGCTCCATGTATCGTGGATTATGTTCCACCACCCTCCTCCTCTTGGGGTCCCTCTACAAGAAGAAGGTGTCGTCATCGTTCTCGCAGTCACTCTAGGTGGGGTTCTCTACCTCATCATCACTCAACTTTACTTCCACGACATGGGGGTGGGGCTCTCCACCTTCGTGTCGTGACGAATGGGCTCCTCTACCTTCTTTAGATAAGGTTCCCTGACTGGCATTAGTCACCTCACTGGTGTGTGATCAAGGACATGGCAATTAGGAATCTACATAAGCAACAAAGAACATAGCGATTAGCTAGGAGCCCATTGTTGGTGAGAACGACCTTTTAGATGAAAAATGAATGCAAGTTTGATGACGAGGACCCTCCTCACACCAAACTTCTTATTGTTGTTGCTTGATAATCTTGTTATGTAGTTGGTTTCATATGGTCCTTTTGTAACTTTTCTCCTATACCACGTCATTGGCCTAGTGTGACGGCTTTATAGCATGCTTCCATGCCGCATACTTTTTGTGATTTATTGTACTATTTTCTTTATCTTGTAATATAACTACTATTTCAATAAAACATATCTATAATATTATCTAATTTATCTTCTAGTGTTTATTTTCAATTGTGATTAAATTATCATAGTCGTTCTTTTTACACTCTAGTGATTCACTATGTGGACACACTCATAGGAAGGTAGGTATACAAGTAGGTATGCTTTATTTGAGTTCATGCTTTCATTTATTTATTTCCATTCTACACATCTTTTTCAATATTTTAATTTTAGTGTTGCATATTCTTTTCCCAAAGACCATCTCATGTACACTTGTGACACGTGATGATCTTCAATTGGGGCATACATATACACATAATTTTTCACTTTATTGAATTTTATTTTTATTTAAAGATGCTAATTTTGGTATGAAATGAGTTAATTGCTTTGGTGTTGGTGAATATGTGTTTATTGATTATTGGTCCAAGTTAGACTTTTATTAACATGTATTTCCTTGGATCATCACTCTTGGACTTGTCATTTTTGTGTTATTGATCCTTTATAGGCTCCTCTTTATGTCTCATTGCTTTCTCTCACTATTTGTCCCATTTGTTCATGTATTTATCGTTTTTGTCTTTGGTGACTCTGGTATCCCCCACTTTCCCTAGTTTTTTACCCTTTGTTGTTGGGTTATCTTGGATCCTTGACCACTTTCGTGAGATGTACTTAACCATTTTGTGCCTCACGAAAATGGTCAAATCTCCCCATGAAATTTTCTCCTTTCCCTTCTAGATTGTTTTGTCCCAAAATGTGATTTTATTGAGTTTTTACATACACCTAATTCATGTTTTGGACATTTGGCAACATCAATTTTCACATAAATTTTAAACACTCAAATTATTGACATATATATGACTCTTATCAATTTCCTCCTTTTTGATTACCCGTACACTTTCTTAGCCACCTCCATCTGCCAATTACACTTACTCAAGATTGTCTCAATCCATATTAGAAAACCTCAAAAACCTACACATCATTTATTTCTCGTAATCATGTTTTTGCTCCAAATAGTACCATCTAATAGTCATTTCCCCCACCAATAATAGTGTCCCTACATAGGCGATGACTAGTTCTCAAATATAGCAGATTTGATTGGGTCTCCCTAGGCTTTAATTTGTGGGTCGCTTATGGTGGGAAATAAACAAAGAGATGCCTATATATATAAATGACCCCCAAAGTTAATTTGAGCTAAGGCATATCCATGTACTAGAGAGACACCTTGAGATCACTTTAAAAATGCTTATACACATTTCAAATCTTCCAAAAGCATCCCTAGAGTAGTTATTTAAGCTAAAATTTGAAGTACATAGGGTCAAATTTGCATGATGTCAGGTGTTAAGGGTTAAAAAAAGGGTCACTCTAGATTTCACATTATTTTTAGAGTTGTGTTTTAATTATTTTACACCAAGGCATAATATATTTAAGAATAAGATCAATAATTTAGAATTAATATATGGCAGTTGTAATCATATCTAAATTATGTTAATTTGGTAACTTAAAACAATTCACTCAACATAACAAAATAGGAAAATATGAATGAAATGACCAAATTAGACTCACAGAAGATGAAATAATGTGCTTGAGTACCAAACAAAAATTATAAATGTAGTCATTGAGGTGTTTGGGGAAAATCAAGGTCTAGAACTATGAGGCAAACAAATTTGGGTCCAACATTTTGTCTCGAATGTACCTAGATTGAATGTGTCTAAGGTCTACGAATGTGTTTAGGGTAGGTCAAATGATGTTTTTATTTTTTGTGCATGTTTTCCTCAATTCGAACTTAAGCTATATGAATTTGGAATGTTGCGATGACCATGATAAAAAATTAAAATGCATTCTCCTTATGTCAAACCCTCGATTGTTTCTCCCGATCCTTGACTACAGTTTCTTGACGGCTCTGGGGCTACCCCTTACTCTCCTATCACTATATGGGGCCTTGAGGTTCGAGTTACTTGATGAAAATCTTTAAAATGGCTTCACGTTTAGGTTTCAAATAACCCAACACAACTCCATGGTGGTTAAACATTACCTATGTACCAATAGTTTGAAGAGGGCTCAAACCCATATAACTCTCCCACAATCCTATGGTGAGATGCAAGTAGTGGAAAAATATGCATTTTAGAAATATACACTTTGAGACCTTTTAAGATTCATAATTATGATCTTATATGATTTATGGATGTTCTTATAAGATTTAAAATGATTATTCTATTTATATATAATGATCTCCAAGGATTGAAGTGATGTTTAGATGATTCACATGTCTTATGGTGTATTTTGATTTAACCTAAAATTAAGGAGGTGATGTTATTATTTATATATTTACATTAAGGGTTAACAAAATGAGATATTTTTACCAATAATAAAAAAACATGAGATATATTCAAATTATTAATTAAATATTGATGTACATATCAAAATATACATATATTAGTAATATACAAGATAAATCAATCAAAACAAGTGTTAAATGTGATAAGACATAAGAAGGGAGGTGTATTTAGTTTATTAGATATGCAAAATGATTGATCCGCAATGATAAAAGGGTAAGAAGGCTCTAAATGCAAGTGCTTTGTCTTTGGCTATTAGAGTGCAACCTAACTAGTTTAGTGGTTTTATACTTGTCGGTGGTTCCATACAATGAGTTAGTGACATTATGAGTCCTCATGTTTTTGTGTGAACCATTAAGACATGCTTCATTATGAAACCTTAGGTTTCACACATGTGTGAAACCCTATGTGTGACCCAAAATATCTTCAAACCCTAACCATAGGTAGGAGACCCTAAAAAGTATTAAAGGATGGGTTGAAGTACAATCCATACATCGCCTACTACATTGGTGATACTTTAAAGAGACCTCAAATTACACATAGTTATCCACCTAGCATGCGATATCTATATGAATGTAGCTAGCTTTGGAAATTTTATCACTTGATAATGTAGGCAATGTCTTGGTGTGATTTTCTTGACTTAGATTAGATGGTCTCTAGCTTGAGAAGTGTAATTAGAAAACCTTTTTGAGTATGTTTTAGACCCATGTAGGGGCTTCTCATACAATTTTTTGCTACATTATGGAGATTTAAGAGAGCTTAGAGTGCTTTTGAAATGACTTAAAAGTTTGAGGCAAGTAACTCAATGAAATTGACTTTCTTATATAGAGGTTCGTGGGTATAATTTTGTATTAAGACCAACCCATGAAGAAAATACTAACCCATAGAAAGATATTAAATTGAGAAAATGATCATTGGGTGGATAAGGACAAACAATTCTAGTTTTGGACCAAACCATTTAGTGGTTCAATCCCTATTTGGTAGTTTGTATGAGTAGGGAGTGAGGTCTTTAGGAAACTTTTGGGCATGCCACTGGAGATGATAGACTACTTAGGACTAATACAAGTGATATCATGAGCAAGTGAGTAATGCTAATGAGTAGAGAAAGTCATGCATAAGACTAAGGATGGGTAATTAAATTTGAAATAAGTGCAAAATTCATGATTTAGGGATTAAGCCAACATTGACATTATCAAGTAAAAATTACCAAATTTAGGTGTTATGTTTCCCCCACTTTAAGCTAGGAAATGAAATTTTATTCTTGATAAGAGGAAAATATGCATGATTGTGTAAACTCACTTTGTCATTACTCAAGTTGTTTTATTTACTTGAGTGTTGACAAAATATCCATGTTAAACCTACAAAATAGAGTGTAGTTAATATCCATAAATAGAATTGAACTTTAACTCAATTTTGAAAAATGTAATTGAAACTTATAAATTAAAAATGAAACTTGAAAATTTTGAAAAGTAAACAAAGCAAAGAAGGAGTGGATTTGTTTTTATTACCAAAGGAAGAGCTCCTTGATGACTTCTTATAGAGATGAATTAGAACTAAGATGCTAGAGGATGAGGTGATCAATCCCTAATTTGATGATGGATATGTTGGAGCCAAAATAAAATTGGGTATCACTCAACCCAACAATAAAAAGGGTATCACAAGGCTTTCTAGTCATCCCATAAAAACTTTTAAAAAGTGGAAGGGTGTCACAGGATGTCTAGTCATCCCAAAATAGTAAGAATAAGAGTGTCACAGGGCTTTATATTCACCCCAAAAAAATTATACCCATAAACAACATTGTTGTAAACGGATCTAGGCACAAATGTATAAAATAATGCAAATTAAAAAGGGAATGAAGTATACTTGTGCCCCATCATACAATGTCACATGCGTACCAAGTATGTAATGTTGAATGTAGAATAAGGTCAGGGCCCATGCCCCCATTTAATGTACTTGATTTAATTTAAATTGTATTAAATCCTATTTTAGAGTAACTTGTAAAAAATGATATTCGGGTAATAAAATACAGTAATGTCCAAAAATAAGCACTTTGACAATGTAAAGCCCTAAGAAAATGAGAGATGGATGATGACTTAGTTTATTATGTGCAACCTGGAAGTGATCTGGACTGTGTATTTACTGGAACATGCTAGGAAAAGTGTCACAAAGGCTCAATGAGGGTTCAAAACCCTAGGAATGTACATGACAGGAGTGCTCACGGGAGGGCAAGAGAACCCCAGGCACTAGTGCCTAATATGGGTGCTTGTATATGCTTAGATGATCGGGTTCGATTTTTATGGTCGAAGGTATTCGCTTCAATATTCCTTTTATTGCTCTAACTTCGTTGTTAGGGTTCTAATCACACTTTTACTCAGAAACAAATGTCTACCTACACTACATGTCCATAAACCATATCAAATCTAGTAAAAAGATGCAAAATGTGAGTCAGTCCCCCACACCTGAAGAGTGAACTTATGACTAAGCATTGCACTACATCTCACACTCCATGTAATTCTTTGTGTGTGTGTGTGTATTTTTGCCCTAGGTTACCCTTGTGCAAATTACACGATGATGGCGGGCTAGATCTAGATTGTCTTAGTATGCAAAATGTGTGTGATCAATAAAATAGACTCCTTGTATGAATGTGTTAGATGTATGCTTTGTAGTGCTCTTATGCCTTTGTGCAATCTTAGGTGGTGATAGATAATGCTTATAGTGTTTGTGCCCTTGATTTAGAAGAAGTAACTATATATATATATATATTTATATATATATATATATATATATATATTCCCCCTTGTTTGAATTCATAATTGACAATCAAAACGCCAAACCAAAGTGTTAAAAGGTGACCAAGAAACAAAAGGACCCAAAAGAGTAAGAAGGCAAAAGGGAGGGACAAGGGGCACCCAGAGGGACAAGAGCACTGGGCAACTTCTATCTTAACTAGGCGTTAGTATTTGAGGCCATCAAAATATAAATCTATCAAGTGTTGGTAGAGCTATAAGATGTGTAAAGCCAGTAAAGTGTAAGAGATAAAACAACCAAAATTCCAAAATGAGTTTTGTAGTCACAAAATCATGCACTTTAGACATTTATTTATCCCGGTCTCATACTACTATTTAGAAGGTTATTGAGCAAAAGAAAGTACTAATTAACCCATGTCCCTTTGGCCATTTTATTTATTTTATTTCATAATTTGCGACCTATTGCAGCTACATGCCCAACCATTTTCACACATCCCCCATAATTTTAGCCATAATGGGGTGCCTAAATTTAGTATTGGGGCACCCTGGTCCCACCTAGGGGTACCCCGATCCTTCTAAAGCACTTTCCCGCCACTTTTTGGGCCTCTTATAGCCATTTTTCATGTTTATCTTTTCTATGGTTGGCCTTTTTGGGGTTAATTATAAAATTAGAGCAAGAGAGCCCTATAAATATAAAGTTATGAGACCATAATGAGGGACCTAACATCATACACTACTATCGCTCTCATCTAGAGTTGCATCCATCTATTGCATTGGCATCCACATAGCTCCATCATCAAGGCATAAGCAAGGACATCTGCATCACACTTCATAGGGTAGGATTTTGTTCTATTCCATGTACACATACTATTACATTTTCTACACCTAGTTATTGCTCGTTATTTCACAAAGTGTGACTGACACAAGAGCACCTAGGGCACGACATGCACGCACACACCATAACTATATCCGGTCCGAAATGTAGTATAACACTCAATTAGTAAGCCCATTATGTTGTGGTAGTTGAGGTCGGTTTAACCCATTCATTCTTCATCTTATTTTTTAAGGGATTTGATACTTCTTTTGTCTTTTGCAGGTTTGCAACATCATCTTTCTTCATTTGGTACATTCGGCACATTTTAACGAATCCAGTGCGACAAACGGCTAGGGTTACAAGCCATCTTCCAACCACGAAAAAGACCAACTACGGAGATTTTTCAAGACCAAGGTGCCCTATTTTTCTTGAGCACTCCCACGATACTTTCTTGGTGCTCCAGTCATCTCTTCCAAATCCACTCTTTTCGGGACCTCTGTGTAATTTTTCCTGCTTCTAGAATTTCCAGTCACACCTCCGACACTCTGCAGACAATCATCTACAATTAGATGAGTTCCTTCCTCACTTTACTTTTACACATTAGGGTTTCATTTCTATTAGTTTAATTATTTAGCTAGTTTATATTACTTTAGAGTATTTGTTTTATAACAATTATTGTCCTTGTAGATTAGATTAACTAGTTCTTAGCTAATGTAGATTTAGTTAATTTCAATTAATCATTTTGGTGAACCTGACGTTTATCATGGATAAAAATCATCCTTTTGAATCCCCAATCATTTTGCAATTTGATAGCTTTGGTCATGCCTTTTCAATACCCTTACTAGCCCTTCTCGCTATAACCCTTACCCTTCATTTATTCAGCTTTCATCTACTAATATAGATCATATAACTTAAAATGATGTTATTGTTGCTTACCTATGTACCATCAATCCTAATCTCCTAGCACACATTCTCGAAGAAGTACAAGCTCCTTCATCTACCATACAATATAAACTCCTCCATCTGACCATACAATACAAACTCATTCATCTGACCATATAACACAAGCTCCTTCATCTGACCACATAGTGCAAGATCCTTCCATCACTGATTCACTCGATATTGGTCATTTACATTCTCCCATTCATATTGTAGATGCCCCACATGACTCTAACACTACTATTTACACAATTGATATAGTTCCTATAGTTCCATCACCATTTTCTCATTTCATGAATGATATGCTACCTTATGCAGGGTCTACTCCAGAATGTCCTTTGGCTTTACCTACCCTTCCATCATCCCACTTATCACCATTTGAGGGTACCATTTCTATGATAGATGTAGTTCCTTCTATATAGCTTGTCACTACTACTACTATTATTCCATATCAAGGGCCTATCCACTCCATGGACATCGCTTTGTCACTTACATCTTCATCTCCATCACCACCAGTACACCCACCATTCACTTGTACCCTCTTCATGAATGGCTCTTATTGGGACCATATACCACTCGATACTTCCTGCAAATCTACCATATGTTCACATGATGGTTTCCTTCGGCTTGGTTTCACCTTCAAATACCTCCATTCTCCTTTATATGACTCACATTTATATCATGGATATGTTATTCTCATTGTTGCATATGGACTACACATTTTTCATCTTGTTGTTCACCTTACACGTTATCATACTTCTTCCTCACTTACCCTCGGTCAATCTTGGTTAGATTATATTGGAGGCACGCTTGATCTGGTCATATTGATATAGCTTTTCCCATGCCATTTGGTACTGTGTGCATTTGTAATAACTCCTTTCTTTGTTACTCACCCAATTTTACTATTTGGTATTCTCATGGGTGTCCATTGCCTCCCTTTACTAATGAACAATACACCATGGCAATGTATCGATTATGGGTTCAGGGTTATCTAAATAACCAACAGGACACCATTGTTTACTAAGTTTCCCGCATTATTCTGGTTATAATTTTGACAATGATAATCCTGATCTTGTAGAAGATTTTTCTTTCCATTACTTCCTCTTATAGATGACACTATGCCACCGCACAAAATAAGTCCTATCTACAAACGTTTAGCTAATAATTTTGACCCTGCTAATCATTTATTTAACACATCTCTATTGGATTCAATCCACACCTTGTATGCTCTCGCTCAAGATAAGTTCTAAGCTATAACATCCACTATTACCACTCTTCGATATGGAATTCAACAACTCAAGGATGTCTCTCCATCACATATTTGCGCTTGTTCTACATCCCCCAGCACAATCTATATCTAATGCTTGCCATATAACTAAACCTCAAGTCATACCATTCACTAAAACTCTCATATTTGAACATAATACTACACCACATGACATCCTTTTCTAGCTCCTTCATCATCGCTTGGTCACCCTACCGCCTACTCACCATTATTCTCCTCATTGACTAGTAAAATGCCAAGATCGTCCATACTGCCATTATCACCGAATACATGGGCATCATGATAATAATTGTCATGCTTTTCACGAATGATCAAACACTTTGAACATCTAGGCCTTCTTTCGTTTACCACACCACATTCTAACACTCATGATACAACTAATCCAATTATTATTTCCCTTAAGTCTCCAAAGTGTTACTCAAGCACCTCATGAGTAACGACCTCTTGAATTAGGTCACCATCTCCTTCTATCTAGCCATCTACAACAATGCCACGAAAATCGTTTACCAATGTCGATTGCACCATTTTATATTAGTACATCGTCCATCATATCACTAACATATTTAATACCTCCAAAATCTGCTTTGCACATTCATCCCTCCCATGCGTATAGGTCTCATTCTCCGCTATAATGTTTGTCTAATACACCTTTGTTATTAGAACACAATCACATGCTTTTTCCTCTTGCACTAGATGAAGGACCTTCGTTCCTTCACCATCATTGATATTTATTTCTACATACCTGGGGCATGATACCCCCTCCTTATTTAGTCTTAACATAATCACACTTATTCTCCTTTACATGCTTTTACATTCATATTTACCATATATCTTTGCGTTGTTACTCGATGACACACTCTTGTGCTTCTCGTTCACACTTGACTATCAAGGGATTACTTCTACACTCGAACCCCACATATTACACATTAGGTATTACACATTGCATTTTGTCATATGGGAAAATTTAAATACTATGATAATTCTTCATCCTCATCCTCTAACAGGTTTCAAGCTAAATCTACCTTCAAGCCATCTCCTAAGCCCACTGAAGCTAAAGCCGATGTTAACGTTGCCTCTACATCTGACAAGATTCAATTACAACCCACAAAACATACTTTTACTAAATTACCTTACGCACCTCGATTTCTATTACCACAACTTATTGAAATCAATCTTATTACTCTTCCACCACTACTCAACCTCGATCCTTCTCGCCCACATGGCCATAACTATGATGAAAATTCACACTATGACTACCACCAATGCATTGGGCATTCTAATGATCATTTTTAAAACTTAAACATATCATTCAAGATCTTATTAACAATAATGTGATCAAGCTCCCTGAGCCATCTACTTCCAAACCGGTCAATGATAATAAAAATCTCAAAATCTTTAATGACCCATTTCCCAAGCATGACAAACAAGTCACCGATTCTTTTCAACCCACACATATTATGTCAGGCCTCCTCCTTCCTCGAGACCACTTGATTTTCTTATTATTATCTTGCTAAAATCACACCGCCAATTATCAAATCCTCATATCGTGATTATCATGCTATATTTTCTTCTAATTCATTGCATATCAATGCTTTTATTAATACCTATACCATCAACAATACCTTGGTCTATCCATCAACCCTTACCAATGCATGCTCTGTGGCACTTCTTTTAGCTATCAAATGTCCCACCTCTCTAATCACATTTCTAGTTCCTAATTCTTATGGTCATGTCATTCTTCCCATAATAGCTAGGTCTCTTACCATATTTACACCTTTTTTTATACCTCTAAAATAATAGGTTGTGACATGCTCTTAGGTCTTCCTTGACTCTGCACTACCTAGGTGTTATGCCCTTAACCTATTTCTTGTACTAGGATATGAGTAGCTGACTTGTGGCTTACCATATCATTTTATTATATCATTTATACTTTCTCATGCTTAGTAGGTCAGCCTTGGTGATGGCCATAACATAGGAATAGTATATATAGGGGATTGTAGGTAGTAGATGATTCATCATTGGAGCATTTGAGTCTATTTTATGGTTTGGAGGTTGCCCCCTCGAAGTGGCGAAGCTATTATAATTACATATTGAGATCATTATTCTGAAATATTGTGTTATTTGGTGTTCTATTGCTTCTCATAATTTTAATTATACAAGTAATTTCATTACAAGTGGTATTAGAGTTGCGATCTGGGCCAAAATTAGGGTAAAAACCCTATTTTTTTGTTTCCGCCATATATTGTGAACCGAGATCGAATTGGTGGGAGATATTTTTACCAGAGTTGTGAAACATTTCAAGTAAGGTTCCCTGAAAATTTAATACTTTATTTATTTATTTTGCAAATGTTATTACAAATTTAGGATTTGTCATAAAATCACTCCCTAAGGTGCAAATTGTGGAATGTTTTCAAGTTATTTACATTTTCAGAAAGCTCTCAAAAAATAGTATTAGTATCTTCTCTATGTTTTTTCCCGTTCGGCCGAATTTTTATCGAAACCCTAAACCCTAAGGTTTGACATCATGGCGGGGCCTTCCACAAGAGCAAAAAGAATCTGGTTACTGTGGGTAAAACCCTAGATAAATATGGGGTAGTGATTGAAGAGTTGGAGTCAGAAGGGGTAAATACATATTCCTCAGCACTAGGGTTTACCTCATTTGATCATAAGGTGAGCCAACTTGAGTATGAGCTGTGAAATGTACAATTTGAGATGGTCTCTAAAGGAGACATAGACCAAATCAATCAGTGGTTGGATGATATCATGCAACATGTAAAAGGTAAACAGTATGGCCCAAATCCACCCCATATCAGCCAAGGAGGATCTTCAGTTCAAAATCATGGACAAAATAACCATGTTGGATCACTTTTCCAACCCAATCAAAATCCAACTTATTCGCAACCACGGAACATGATGCCGAAAGTGGATATATGCAAATTTGATGGTAAGGATCCCCTGAATTGGATAAATCAAATGGAGAACTTCTTTAAGTTACATCAAACACCATCAGGACAAAAGGTGACATTGGCATCCTTGTATCTTTAACTAGACCAATTCGTTTGGTATTGATGGTTATGTACTCGAGGCAAAAGAATGGTCTTGGTGTCACTTGGACAATTTTTACCGAGGAGTTACAATTGCACTATAGTTCCAAAGTGTTTCAAAGAACTACTTAAGTCAATTAGCAAATTTACAACAAACAAGATCACCAAACATTATGTGCATCAATTCCGAACCTATCCTTAATGGTGGAGAATATTCCGTAAGAGAATCAATGACTCACTTTCTTGGGGTCTTAAGGACCGCATCGATCATGAGGTACATATGTTTAATCCACTCAAGCTTTTGATTCTATTATCATGGCATGTCAATGCAGAGGAAAAATTTCTCTCAGTAGTAGGAGGACGCCTTTCGTTAACACCAGAGACCGTAGTATCTCTTCCCCTTCATTCGCTCGGCCAATTAGACTGACTCCTCAAAAAATGGAAGAAAAGAGAGAAAAGGATTATGTTTTAACTGTGACACCAAATATGGACTGGGACACAAATGTGCTAAGAAGAAGTTGTTTATATTGACGGAGGTAATGAGGAAGCTGAAATTATAGGAGAGGCCGAGGAACCGAGAAGATGAAGTAGAGGATCACCAACCTACAATTTATTACCATGCATCACAAGTATTAGTACTCCTCAAACACTCAAGGTTATTGGATACCTCAAAAATGAAGGTGATGGTGTTTGATTGACTCAGGAGTACTCATAACTTCATAAATAGTAAATTAGCTACCCGCCTCAATTGTTTTATTTACCCAACTCTAGAAATGCAAGTTTTGATTGCGGATGGTGGGACAGTCAAGTGCATAGAAAAGTGCCATAGTATCAAGATTTCCATGGGAGACTACATGTTAGACTCACCTATGTTTGTTATTTCTATGGGAGGGGTAGATATTGTTTTGGGTGTCCAATGGCTCACAACCTTAGGTACTATAGAGATGAATTTCCAAGAATTGTTCATGCAATTTCATTCAGATGGAAGGACAATACAATTGAATGAGATGGTAGCCAAGTCTCCACATATTATTAGCTCTCATCAGATGCAGAAGGTTCTTAGAAAAGGAGTAGATGGATTTATAACAAAGTTATTTTCCATAGAAGTACAAAATATAGAGTCTTCAATGCCACCCGATCTTTAGAAGATTGTTGATGCTCACTCATCTATTTTTGATGCAATTATAAAAGGAATACCACCAGTTAGGGATCATGATCATGTCATTCAGTTGATTCCCGGAATGAAACACCTAACATCGAGACTATACAGATACCCATATTCCCAAAAAAGTGAGATCAAGAAAATGGTACAGGAAATGTTGAGGCAGTATCATCAGGCATAGCCACAGTGAATATTCTTCACCAATGGTCATGGTACGTAACAAGGATGAAACATGGAGGATGTGTCCAGATTACTGAGAACTCAACAAGTACACCATAAAATATAAGTTTCCTATTCCAGTAATTGATGATTTACTTGATGAATTGCATGGTGTTATTTATTTCACAAAATTAGATCTTCGTTCGGGTACCATCAAATTAGAATAAGAGAGGAAGATGTTCATAAAATGGCTTTCAGGACTCATGAGGGCCATTATGAGTTTTTGGTAATGCCTTTTGGTCTTACAAATGCTCCCTCAACCTTTCAAAGCTTGATGAACACTATTTTTAGGCCATTTTAAAGGAAATTTGTATTATTTTTCTTTGATGACATATTGATTTACAATAAGACATGGGAAGAACACTTACAACATGTAAATAAAGTGTTGGAAGTTTTAGAGAAACATACTCTCTATGCAAAGCCATCCAAATGTTCTTTTGGTGTATAAGAGGTAGAGTACTTGGGTCACATTATATCCCATGAAGGTGTCAAAGTTGATCCTCAGAAGATCAAAGCTATGGTGGAATGGCCAAGGCCCATAAATCTCAAAAATCTTCATGGTTTCCTAGGACTAACAGTGGTACTACAAAATATTTGTATGAGGATATGGTAGAATAACAACCCACTCACTACATTGTTAAAGAAGGATGCCTTACATTGGATGATGTAGCCACTAAATCCTTTGAGCAATGCTAAAGGAAGCCATGTGCAAGACCCCAATGTTGGCTACTCCTAACTTCTCAAAACCTTCATTGTTGAATGTGACGCTTCAGATCGTGGATTGGGAGCGCTTCTAATGCAGAACGAAGATCAATTGCATTTGAGAGTCACCTATTCAAAGGAAAAGATATGCTCAAACCTGTCTATGAGAAAGAAATGATGGCTATTCTTCATGCGGTCAAATAATGGAGGCCCTATCTCATGGGTAGACACTTCAAGGTAAAAAATGATCATGATAGTCTCAAATAATTTTTGGAGCAAAGGTTATCATCTGAGGAAAAACAAAAGTGGGTAACAAAAATGTTGGGTTATGATTTTGAAATCATATACAAAAAGGGTAAAGAAAATGTAGTAGCTGATGCATTGTCTAGAAGGGATACATCTGCAGATGCCTTACTATGTGGAATGTCCATGTTGACGGCCGATTGGGTGGATGAAGCCAGATTGGAATGGGATCAAAACAAAGATACACAATCTCTAATACAGAATATCGAGAAAGGCTCTATAACATCTAACAAATTTGAGTGGAAAGGTAATGCGCTATGGTACAAGGAAATGTTATACTTGAGTAAAGATTCTGAGTTGAAGCATAATATTCTTGCAGAGCTACATGCCTCACCTATTGGAGGACACTCTAGGTTTTTGAAGACATATCATAGAATAAAAAGAGAATTCTTTTGGGAAGGACTCAAGGGGGATGTACACAATTTTGTATCAATGTGTTTAGTGTGCCAATAGAACAAAGAGGAAACAATTAAGACACAAAGTCTATTGTAACCCTTACCAATTCCTAGCCAAGAGATGGGAGGAGGTCTCCATGAATTTCATCACCGGATTGCCTTGTTCGAGGGTAAGAATGTTATTTTGGTGATTGTGGATAGGCTCACAAAATATTCCCATTTTTGTGCCCTATCACATCCATTTGTAGCCAGTACAGTCACAACTATTTTTTTAGAGACAATTCAAAAGATACATGGAACCCCAAAGATAATTGTAAGTGACCGTGATCCTATTTTCACAAGTAATTTTTGGATGGAATTATTTTCATGTTTGGGTACTCAGCTAGCTCACAGTTCATCTTATCATCCTCAAAATGATGGGAAAATGGAAGTGATCAAAAATGCTTAGAGGGGTATCTATGTTGTTTTATATCGAGATAAGCAGGAAAGGTGGATTAAATGGATACGACTTGCAGAATGGTGTTATAACACATATTTTCATACCTCTTCTCAAATGACCCCATTTTTAGCATTATATGGTTACCATCCACCTTCTATCACTTCTTCCTTGAGGGTGTAAACTAAGGTTAGAGATGTTGAGGAACACATTCAACATCAACAACAGGTTTTGGCTAGTTTGAAGGAGAATTTAGCATTGGCACAAAACATGATGAAACAACAAGTAGATCAACACCGTAGTGAAAGACATTTTGAAATTGGTGACTGGGTTTTTGTACATCTCCATCCTTATAAGCATATGTCCCTAAAGCAATAGAAAAGGATAACAAACTTGCTCCTAAATATTATGGCCATTATCGTTTCTATAGAAAATTGACAAAGTGTTGCTTATAAACTAGAGTTGCCTCCATCTTCATGCATACACCCAAGATTTCCTTGTTT
Organism: Taxus wallichiana var. yunnanensis; assembly: GCA_018340775.1. NCBI lineage: Eukaryota > Viridiplantae > Streptophyta > Pinopsida > Cupressales > Taxaceae > Taxus > Taxus wallichiana. Next base: position 140,178,412 of record CM031236.1, read on the forward strand.
CTTTCCCCAAGAAGGTTATTGGACAGAAATTTGAAGCCCAAACAGAGTTACCAGAACTTGCTGAGGAAGGAAGAATCATTTTGGAGCCGTAGAATATTTTGCAAACACATACTAAGAGGCTGAGAACCGAGACATTAAGGAATATTTGATCAAGTGGAAGAATCTGAGCATAGAAGATGCAACCTAGGAGGATGAAGGTTTTCTGCAGCAACATCCAGGATTATTCAACATTGAGGACAACGTTGGTTTGAAGGGGAAGGGCATGCTACACCCTTAACCTATTGCTTGTATTATGATATGAGTAGCCGAGTTGTGGCTTACCATATCATTTTATTATATAATTTATACTTTCTCATGCTTAGTAGGTCGGTCTTGGTGATGGCCATAACATAGGAATAATATATATAGGGGATTGTAGGTAGTAGATGAATCATCATTGGAGCATTTGAGTCTATTTTATGGTTTGGAGGTTGCCCCCTCGAAGTGGTGAAGCTATTCTAATTGCATATTGAGATCATTATTCTAAAATATTGTGTTATTTGGTGTTCTATTACTTCTCATAATCTGAATTATACAAGTAATTTCATTACACTATGCCATCCCTTTCATGCATCACTTGTGTCTTAAGTACATCCATAACAAACAATTTATCACCATCAAAGGTATTCCACCATGTACACCATTACTTCGCCCACTCTTATTGATATCTTTGCACCAGTCATGAAATCTAGGCCTCCTACGCCTCTCAAATCTAAAGTTACTTCATTTCCTATCTCTCCTATTGGCATACAACCTACATCACGACCTTGCTTTGTCCTCATCACCCATTAGTCCACCATGCCAGGCTAAGCCCCCTACTTGAGAAACCCCTTCTCACAATTTTTCTCCACCTCATTCTCCACATTGGTCTCATTCACGTGCACATAGTTATTCTCCTACACCACTGATCCTAGATCATGGTCACATGCCTTTGTCTCCTCGGATATCGGGTGGGGGACCTCACCCTTCACTATCATCGATATCCTTCTATCCATCACACACTTAGGGGCATCATAATTTATCCCCCTTTCTATCACTATCAGTCATGTCTAGTGTCTAATACTACACTTCACGCTCCACACTTCATGTTAAGCTTTCTTAGTACTCTTACACCTTTGGTACACACATTGTACCGTCATTACCCGATGATGCACTCTAGTTACATGGTTCATACTTGACTATTGAGGATCTAATTATGAAATGAACCTCACATCATCTACACTTCATGCTTTGTGTTTCATGATACATCTTCCCTATCATCTACTCTTAATCACATACAACACCTTTATTTCCTAGTGACACACTCTTTTTCTATGGTTCATTCTTGAATGTTGAGGGAGCATTTATAAATGAATCTCATCTCATACACATCCGCTGGGGGCAATGTGGCTCCTCCTCTCTTCACATCTTACACATTGCAGCACACTATCACACTTGCACAACATTTTGCATATCTTGGTTTCATTTACTCTTGTTAGCTTATTCTACTTACATGTTACACTTTGTTTCCTATGTTATACAAATTTTTAGTATGCCATTATCTTTTCTATACACACATGCACATTCACTTGGTATCTTGAGGTGAATACATGACCTATCACATATTCATACACGATGCATGATGCTCAACACAACTCTTTACCAATCCCACCAAGGCTCTTAGGGGCATCTACCTTTACTACTATCATACTTTACACATCATAAGTTCTATCATTTCAAGTACTTACTATTTCTAGTCACTATCACTATACTTGTCACTTATTTATACACACTTTGACATACTATCTATCTTTATAACATACTAACGGGTGCTTCATGTGTAGCATTTGTCTTGCAAGATAAATCCAACCATGGTTATCTATCACTTCTTACTTCCTATTGTTTGTTATTATTTACAAAGCTATGTCATCTGTCTTGCTTGTTCATTTTTTGCTTATGGCCACTTCGACCTCTGATTTTTTCGTGACATTGTGAGCAATGTCCCATGTTTGAAACCTATTTTTGCGGTCCATATTGTCTTCATACTTACTTAGTTACATTGTCTTCTATTACATGCTAGCTTATTTTTACTAACTCTTGTTACTAGCCTACTTTGTTTGTATGTGCCTTGGTTTCTACTATGCACATCCCCTACCCCCGTAGGTATCCACTTTCAGATATACATATCATCTTCCGATCCTCTCTCTAGAATGCATTCTCCTATAGCCATCGCATGCATCCCAAATGAGGGGGCATCTATTCAGTGAACAAATCACCCCTATAACATCTCGTAGCTCTAAGTACAACACAATACAATATAGAATCAACATAGGCACATAGTTATAGATTGGCTCAAAATCATACTTAGGCCCAAAATACAGAGCAAACACTAGTGCCCAATCCTAGACAGTAGTGGTGGGTGCTTGTGTCTTGGGGAAAAAAATTGTAATATCTCAATTCAACACAATCTCCAATAGTTTACAACACAGTTCTCTAGTAGCAGGCACTTGCCTCTAATCACAAAATGCATTCTATCAATTACAATTGGTTACAAAACAACAGAATGATAGAATAACAAGAAAAAATTACGTATGTACCATATGTAGTGGTGTTATTCAGGAAGCGTCGTGGAAGGAGAGAAAAACTAGACCTCTCTCCCCAACACTCTTTCTTGGTGTGAGATCTCCCAAAAATTCACTCTCGGCATGAGGTCACCCAAAAAGGTCACTCTTGGCATGACATCACCCAAAACCTCACCATCGACATTCAAATCCAAAGAACTCCAAGAAAACAGGATAATTTTCTATCTCATACTCTCTTACATATCAGTGCACACTTTCCTTTTACACACCTTTACACTCTTTACTTATTTATACATGCATTACTTTGATCTTTCATATATGGAAATTTAACTAATTTCTTGCTCTTCTTTGCAGCCTATCCTTAATACGCAACAAGAAGCAACTCATATCGAAGCACAAACTCCAACAACACGTTAAAACATAAACACTTCACTCCTAGGGTCTACTTCCCTTTCCTAGTCTCCACGCTTCACATTGCAATCACTCCATGATTCACTTGTCCACTTGACATGCTATCATATACACTCTTCTCTACATGATTACATGGTATGCATGTTCTATCTACTTTATGCTATCGTGTATTCACCCAACAACAAAAAGTAGGGGAAAATGTAGACACAAAATCTATACACTTGGGTACATTTCTAGGTCCTATAACATACTAATATATACATAATTCCTAAGCAAGAAAATTAGTTGTTGACAATGTCTTTTGGGCCTTTTACTTTGTCTCTTATCCTTTTATTGGCCTTACACATCTTAAAACCCTATCAGTACTTAACTTATTTATCTTTTATGGCCTTAGCCACTAATGCCCAATTAGGACAGAAGTGCCCAATTTGGACAAAAGTGCCCAAGTGCTCTCGTCCCTCTCTGGATGCTCTTGACACTTTCTATCCTTTTCTCACTCTTTTGGGTCTCTTTTACTTTTGGGTCATCTTTTACAACTTTGGATCAACCTTTTAGCTATCAATTATGAAATTCAAATAAGGGAATCATATATATACATAGTTATAGCTCTCAAATAAGAGGCCAAACACTAAGCATTATCTACTATCACCTAAGATTGCATTCAAAGGCACAAAGAGCATTACAAAACATCTATCTAGCACATTCACTCAAGGGACAAGGGTTGCATCACTCTGCATACAAAACATAGGAGGGGAAGTTATTTTTATTCCATCACACACATTTACATACTTGGAGCATTCTAGATCTAGCCCACTATCATAGTGCAACTTTGCACAAGGGAATCCTAGGGCATTATTACACACATTGACACATAACTACACTGAAGTCTGAAATGTAGTGCAATGCTTGGTACTAAGTTCACTCTTTGGGTGACCAATCAAGGTCATTCTAACTCCACATTCTACATCTTTTAAATTAGATTTGATGCGTGTTCTGGACATGTACATGTAGACATTTATTTTACAGGTTTATACATACAATCGATGACATTGGAGAAAGATCAAAACAACAAGAGGAAACTAACAACGAAGCTCCTCCCGTATAGAAAAGCACATAGCTCGAGCATCTGATTGGAAACTAGTGCCTAGATCATTTACTAGCACCCGGTGTTCTTGTCCTCCCGTGACACTCCTATCCTACAAATTTTTGGCTTTTAGAACCTCTAGTGAGCCTTGATGATGTTGCTTCTAGTCTACTTTGACTATTCACCTACCCGCATCATCACCAAAGTTACACACAATCAACTAAGTCACACACACACACACACACACACTCTCTGTCTCTCTTATTTAGGGTTTCATATTATTACATTCTTGTTTCTTGTCTATTTACTATATTTTATCACTTGTATATCATACACTACAATAGTTACTTTGAAATATAGATTTAATTCAATTTATATTAAATCAATAGTATCCTGCAAGGAAAATGCTTCACATGAAGTACCCATTAACATGTTAGAAAGATAAATAATATCAAAGCATGTATAGATAAAAAAAAGTAAGTGATAGTGTCAAGAAGTAGTAAGTATTGTAAAAATAGGACTTGTGATGTGTGGAGTATGAGAGTAGCCAAGGTAGATGCCTCTAAGAGCCTTAGCGAGACTGGTAAAGAGTAGTGTCGAGCATCATGCATCATGTAAGAATCTATAGAAGTCTTGCATTCACCTAAAGATACCACATGAATGCACATGTGTGTATAGAAAAATATAATGACATACTAAGTATCCAACTAGCATAGGAAACAAAGTGCAACATGTAAATAATATAATATAACAAGAGTAAAGACAACCAAGATGTGCAGATGTTGTGTGAAAGTGATGGTGTGATGCAATATACAAGATATGTAAATGAGGGGAGCCAAATTTCCCAAAGGGATATGTGTGAGACGAGGTTCATTTAGGAACACTCCTTAACAACCAAGTATGAATTGTAGAGAACAAGAGTGTGTCATCAGGTAACAAAGGTATTGTATGTGATTGAGATTAGATGTTAGGAAAGATTTATCATGAAGCACAAAGCATTAAGTCTATTATATAAGCTATGATTAGACAATAGAGATAGCCAATGGTGATGGACGAGGGAAATTGCAATGCCCCCCAAGTGTGTAAGTGATAGAAATCTATTCGATGATAACAAAGAACGAGGGACCCTTATCTAATATTCAAGAAGGAGAAGGCATGTGACCATGGTTTAGAACTAGTGATGTAGGAGAGTAATTATGTGTATGTGAGGGAGACTGATGTGGTAAAATATGTGGTGAAAACCTATTAGAATGGGTTGCTCGGGTAGGGGATTTGGACCGACGGGGTGGGCTAATGGACCGATGAGAACGATGGGGTCATGATGTAGGTCATGTATGAATGGGAGAACTCAATGTAGAGATAGATTTAGACTTGAGAGTTTTAGAGGCCTAGATTTCATGACTGGGTTTGAAAGAGAGGTGAGAGTGGGCCTAGGTAATGGTGTGTATAGTGGAATACCCTGAATGGTGACAACTTGCTTGTTATGAATGAACTTAAGGAATAAGTGGAGTATGAAAGGGATAACTTTGGTATCCCAAAGCCAAGGGAGACCTAAGACCATGTCACATATTTTGATTTTAGATGTAATGAGGAATGATATAGGTATGGTAAGGAACACACTATAATAAGAATCACAACAGTTCTGTAAGAATTAGGAAGTGGAAATGTGATTTGAGAGATTACAAACTTGATATCCAGTAAGAGTGTGACGGAGCATACATTGAAAAGGGTCGAGGGATGAACCATATTATTGTTAATGACATGAGTACTAATCAGTGGTGACCGGGTGTAGAGAAGAATAGCTCAATATGAAGCTCATAAGAGGAAAACATAGTATGGTAGTTATGATCTGAAAATTTAATAACTAGTGGTGGCATGTGAACAATAGTAATGAGAAAATCAAGTGGCCGCAATGAAGGGGGCACAACATGATATGTATTATTTTTAGAGGAATCAATAGCTAGCTTTTCATGTTTTTGTAATGGGTCATTGAATATTTTAAGCTTTTGATTATCATTGACCAATTTGGAAGTAGAAAACTTTGGAAGCTTGATCGCATTGTTATCTATAAGATTTTGAATGAGATGTTTGAACTTAAAACAACAATCAGTAGAATTCCTGTTGCATTGGTGATAATCACAGTTTGTGTTTTCATTGTAATTATGGCCACGTGGTCGAGAAGGATCTAGATTGAGTGGTGGAGGGAGAGTAATCAAATTACTTTCAATGAGTTGTGGTAATAGGAACCGAGGTGCGTAAGGTAGCCTAATAAAAGTGCACCTCGTGGATTGAAATTGAATATTTTCTAGTGTACAAACAACATCGATGTAGTTTTAGAGTCGACATGCTTAGTGGATGGTTTGAATGTGGATTTGGCTTGAAACTTATTGGAAGATGAAGTGGAAGAAGTATCATAATACTTCAATTTTCCCATAGATAATAGTTTTCTTTCATGTAATTTGAGTATGTGACACAATTGATCAAAAGAAGGAGAAGTCTCGAAAATGAAACTCTCTTAGAGTGGAGGAAAAAGACTTTGAATGAATAGGTCTTGCAATTTTGAATCAACTAGAACATTGGTCATTTTGGCAAGGTTGTTCTTATACCACAAGACATAGTCCACAAGATGTTCATTAGATCCTTGTTTGATTTTAGCTAGTTGTGCATAGGATATCTTAGTGCCGATGTTCATAGAAAATGAGCAAGGAATGCATCGCCAAAGATGTAAAATATGTTACCGAATGGATAGGTAGATCATAGAACCATCACATAACATAGTCATGTAAGCTTCAAGGAAACAATTTGGCCAATAGTGTAAGGTCATCAACATAGTCAAGACATGTAATGTGAAAGGATCAAAGGTGTTCCTGAGGGTCACCATGACCATTGAAGATAGGAAGCTTAGGTGCAACAAAGTTAGAAGGTAATGGATAAGAGGAGATGGCAGTGCAAAAGGGATATGAAGGAGGAGTGAGGAATCTAGAGATGGAGAGGAATATGAAGTGGATTTTTGTAATTGGTGAATTCATAGCTATAAATCATGGTATAATGAGGTCATGAGTGCTTGGAGAGGAGTCAGCCGTGTATGGGAAGTATTGAAGGAATGAGAGGAACAATTGTGGTAGAATAGAAATAGGAATGATGGAAGGTGGAGTGGAAGTCAAGGTGACCGAGGAGGAACCCATGAGAGGGAGTTTGGTACCATTTCAAAAAATTATCGTATATAACATTTAGGACATGTAGAATATGTAGAGGGTGATCGCGTAAAGAAGAACACAAATTAGCGAGCTTGTTACGTTGATCTTAATCGACATTATTGTCTTCATCATATGGGTGTTCATTGTCAAAAGCTTTAATGATTTCGGGAGGAATGTGGGTGGGGTTAATTAGGGGATTACCGAGTCACCATTAGTTTAGAGAACTTACGGGAAGATGGAGGAAGTTCAATGTGCTTAAGAGGATCAAAATGGCCATTATGGGTGACTCGTATAAAAAGAAGGCCTCGAAACAAGGTAGGGTTTGAGTGGCTGGGTTCACCAAATGATTTAATCTAGTTTGTATTAAATCCTATTTCAGAGTAACTTACTATAAAAAATTATATTCAGGTAATAAAATACAATAATGTTCAAGCAATAAGCATTCAACAATGCAAATCCTTAAGCAAATGAGAGACGAATGATTATTAGTTAATTTTGTGCAACTTGGGAGTGATATGGACTGTGTATTTTCCGGAAAAGGATGGGAACAATGTCACAAAGCTTTGATGGGGTTCAAACTATAGGAATATATAAGACATGAGCACTCTGGTAGGGCAGATTGCCCTGTGCTCTAGTGACTAATCTAGGTGTCTCGTGTCTCCGCTTAGATGCTCGTGTTATGACTTTTTCTCGGTCGAAGGTCTTCACTCCAATATTCCTTTTATCACTTTGACTTCGCTATTAGGGTTATAATCACACTTGTAACCTACAAAATAAATGTCTACCTACACATGTCCACAAACCACATCAAATATAATAAAAAGATGTAGAATGTGGAGTTGGGTCGACCCCCGAATGTCACCCAAAGAGTTAACTTACAACCGAGTGCCGCACTACTCGAGTGCTTCACTACATCTCAAACTCCATGTATTTATTTGTTTGGGTGTGTGTATCCATGGCCTAGGTTTCCCTTGTGTAATTTGCATGATGATAGCATGCTAGATCTAGATTGTATCGAGTATGCATAATGTGTGTGATGGAATAGAATAGACTCCCCTCTTATGTAGTGTATGCAAATCAATGCAACCCTCAGTACCTTGTATGAATGTGTTAGATATATGCTTTGTAGTGATCTTGTGACTTTGTGCAAGCTTAGGTGGTGATAGATAATGCTTATAGTGCTTGGCCCTTTATTTGAAAGAAGTAACTATATATATATATATATATATATATATATATATATATATATATATATATATGATTCCTTGTTTGAATTTTGTAATTAAAAGTCAAAGGTTGACCAAAAGTGTTAAAAGGTGACCAATAAGTGAAAATGACCCAAAAGAGTAAGAAGGTGAAAGAGAGGGACAAAGTGGCACCCAAGAGGGGCAAGAGGGCTCAAGGCGATTCTATCCTAACTAGGCGCTAGTGTCCGAGGCCATCAAAAGATAAATCAGTGAAGTATTGGTAGCGCTGTAAGATGTGTAAAGCCAATAAAGTGAAAGAGATAAAGCGAAAAATGCCAAAATGAGTTGTCAACCACTATTTTTCTTGCTTAGGAATCATGTATACATTAGTATGCTTTAAGACATAGAAATGTACCCAAGTGCATAGATTTAATGTTTCGTAAAGGTGTTTAATATGCATAAATTTGAAGGGAATGAAGTGCTCACACCCCCACATTTTGTACTAAAATGTAGTAAAAATATATCATGTATTGTGCTAATTATCCCTAACCCTAGATTAGAAACCCGTAAAAATCTATCTCGCTTCTAGAAAATCCCAAATGTTTTGTTGAGATCCTCACCCAAGATGAAACCATCCATGTTGGATAATAACATTTAATGGTTTCATCCCCTATTGGAAAATTTTATACCTATGTGAACTCTAATTCTAATATGTATTTGTTCTTATTCCTATGTATTTATAGCTTGTTCCATTATGTTTTGGGTTTTATATTCTATTTATGTGACCAAATCACATATTTATGTATGCGATAACCCCATTAAATGTCCCCTCTTTTGAGGTGAGTGAAATGTGCAAAAAATCACTTGACTCAAAAGAAATGATGTGTGTCTATGTCGAAGTAGAAAATAGTCGTGGTTGGATAATATTGAGGGTTGTTATAGGTGGCCACCATAGATATCATGTTCTTACAAAAGAGTGCATGGTAGAAACCATGACATAAAGAGATAACAAACAAAGCATACTAGCAAACAAGCATGAAAAAAATATAGAATGATAGAAACATATAGGTACAATGAGCAATATCACATATGTTAGTCATAGAAAAGGCAAAGAGCCACATACAAAAGACACAAGAGTGTATCACACACAAATAAACATGAGAAAAGAAACAAATCATGAAAATAAGGGACACAAAAGTTTTGCATACATATGCATAACAAAGGTCGTATGCTACATATATGAAAATAATTATATAGGAAAGTGAGTGAATACAATAGCAAACAATAATCCAAAGGCACATAGATCAAGAGATCTTAGCATTTTATAAATCACATATGTTAGTTTTATTAGTTGAAATAAATAACATATAGCACAATATAGAAAATGAGCATAATGATGATGTGAAAAAGAACATATAATTGTGTAAGAGATGCCCCCAAATGTTGACTAGATAATGGGTAAGAGGAGAGATCCATTATCTAAGCATTGTATTGTCCTACGCATGTCCCGCATCAAACTCAAATACCTTGTGAATTCATGTGTGTAAATAGTAAATAGAATATGCTATCTCAGTAAACCATATGAATAATAACATGTGCAAGGTAAAAAATAGCAAATTGAGTCATATACAAATCTTGATTTTGTATTTTTGATCATATTTGAATGTGTTTATGCCTACGAATTAATTTGAATGTTTTTCTATTTTTATAATACATGTATTTTTGTGAAGAAAGTATTATTCAACATCAAATACTTAATTTTCATTGAGATCAAATCTTATAGGTCTTGGTGTAGACACCTAAATTCGGTATCTATACCCTCATCACTTGCATGCACATATTTTATTCTATTCATCCCCCTTATTTAATCAAATGCCCTCTTAATTAATTTATCCCCCTTAATTAATTAAATGTCCATCATCTTTAAGTCCTATTTAATCAACATTAATTAATTAATTAATCATGCCCTAACTAACTTTCCATTTTGGAATGCTTTTATTCTAAATCTACACCTATGCTTTTCCCTACAATTTTTCCAACCTATCTCCACTGCCAACTCATCTACACCTCATCCCTAAACAACCCCTTCCCGCCTAATGCTTTAAAGAATTCAACCAACTCCAAAAAGACAAGAAATCACACCAAACATAGAAAAATCTTCCCATTGAGGAAACTTTCCTTGTGATCGGTGGCGACCCACCCATTCGCCATCAAACCTATAAAGCCAAGCAATTTATTTCCATTCATCATCAAATGCATGTGAATTAGAATCTTTCCTCGCATCCTGCATAACAACTTTGTGTGTGAACAATCCGTGGCCATTAAAAACCTCCTTGCAACGTGCGTATGATCAATCGTAATTGGTCTTTTTGTGAGATTGTCATCATTTTACATTGCTTTAGTCACTTTATCACATTATCTTGGTTTTTCTTGTATTTAACCTTTTGCAGTTTAGAACATTAGTTGCAAAGCTCACATCTTCATCATCAATTTCTTTTTGTAAATCTATACTGCAGTTGCTCATCCGACTTGCCTTTCCTCGATCTTATCCATATTTTTCACAATGTCGTTGACCCTAACAGTCGCCATCGAGTCGGCCGTAGTATCCCTTCCTTTCTGCTTCAAAGAATCCTCACTTTTACATTTGCATTTCCTTTCTATTTCGTGAGCCATCCTCACTCTTGCTCTAGTTTCCTAAAATTCTCATCTAGTCTTTCCGCCACAACAAAATCAACATGTTTACACCCCAATCGTCATCGACTGTGGTCCCGGTTTCAAATTCCTCCCTTTAATCCTTGTTTTATGTTATTTTTCTAGTTTTTTTCCTTCGATCTCCTCTGTAGATCAAATCTAACATCTCCAAAATTCTACACTTCAAGATCGCATTCGATCCTACTCGCTTTCGAGTGTGGGAATCTACAAGTAACTCTTCCTCGCACCCGACCTCCCGAGGTCGTGCCAAGATAGCCGGTGGGGATGGAATATGTGTGGGATACAGACAAACTAGTTAGGCAATCTAATATCTTCTATACGCACTAGTGGAAATTGTGAATCTAAGGCAAAGAAGGCCCTCCTAACCTAAACTGGTGTGATAGATCGATCAGCAAGGATGACTGCTCGAAGGCTCCAATCAATATCGAGCTCTGGCGTGATTCGGTCTATAGGTTGTGGAATACGTGGAAAATGACCTGGGATAGTTTCGTGTATGTCTCCAGATAGGGTCATAGAGTGGATGATGGATGTAGTTGACTCTATGGGCGATTCTCTGGCCTAGTCCAGAACTCCTTAGCTTTGTTAGCTGTTGTGTTTAGCAAGGATAACTGTTCGATGATGATAGGTGGAAGTGGGGTGGATCTGAATACTAGTGTGCGTAGGCCAGTGTCTATGTCTAATTCACTTACAGATTTGTTGGGTTGCGGGATTTGTGGATCGTAACCGTAAACTCTTGGTTGTTGCGGTTCTGCTATGGTCATGTATGAATTCAGTCCCTAATCCCTAGTATCCAATAATCATATGCTTTCTCACTTCTATATTCAAAATTAATAACTCATGTGTGATCTTCTCTCAGAGTACCTCACAGTGTTCTTGCAACCTAAATTCTTAGGCTAGTATCTATATGTCTCGTGAGAATGTCTCCTACGTCCTGTCAGGGACCAAAGGATCACAACCAAACGTTTGCTCTCTTTCAAACCCTCCACAAATCATGCGGGCATGTATCTAGGGTAATCAGTAGTTTGGTTGATTGACCAAAATATGTGTGCTTGGTCGCTTCTATGTTTAACCCGCTCAACTGGGAATTGATTTTTGTTAAGCTTACCGTTGTTCTAAGACTTGATCCTAAGATTTTGATCTATATCGCTTATTGTTGTGATGAGATTGGGTCAGCACGATTGGCTCGAATACGTATTCCCTGGGCTCCCTAGGTCCCGTGATTGTCATACAAAAGTAACAATGTAAAAACGAACTACAACAAAATGAAATTTAACTACGTGAAGTATATCTATAGCATATATGATTTCTCTCTCCTTTTTTGTATTTTCTGATGAACTTTTATGAAGGAATTTTTAAAAGAGCAACTACTTTATCATACCTAGAATTTGACAATTAATCTAATGACGAAATTAAAACAAACAAGATAACCGAGTGTAGCTATTTGTCTGCAATTGTGAATCTATTCTAAACAATGAAATAATTGACTTAATCTATTTGCAAGGCTCTCGATCCTACCTCAGAAGTGAGGAGTGAATCATAGTTTCTCAGAAACTATCAATCCCCACAGCTTCCCTGCAATATCGAGAGTAGAATTGACTGAAATAAAGTGATTGGCTACTTTATTTGATATGTTTCTAACTAGAACTTTGAAAGCTAGAACCTGGATTCTGCATGCAATGCTGGGCGAATCCGATGGTGTGTGTGATCTTGTCCCCTCAAAGATGATCTCCTCGCTCCTTCGTGTTCACGTGATCCGTAAAAGCGTGTAATGCTAAAGATCAATAGAAGTAGATATTGGGACAAAGGCAGCTTTAAGATACAGATCGATACAATGCGAGTAGGAGAGGGATAGCACAAGAGTACAGAGCTTGGCTTATGCAATTCCTAGCGGGATTTATTGTGAGTCATGCAACATAAAACGTCCAGAACCTGAAACTATCCTGTTTGAAGAACAAAACCTACAACTTTAATGGCTTCCTATTGAAAACAAACTATTCTACTCCAATGGATTGGATAAAATGATAACAACACCTGCACAAGATGGATATGTGGCTTCCTAACAGCAAACCAATACTAACTAGGCATGCAATGAAAGAAACTAAGAACTCTAAGCAAAATGAAAACTAAATCTATTGCAAAGAGAAATTCAGAGGCAAATTTGAGGGGCCATTTGCTTGAGCACAAGCCAACTATTTATAGCATTTGCATTTACCCAAGGTAAAAACCAAATAGAACTCTTAAACTATAAACAATGGCAAAACACTATTCCAGGGAACCAGAATCATAAATGCAAGCTTATGGCGGTGAAAGAAAGCTGGTAAAATGTTGAAATTACGTGAGTCATGTTAAAAGAGCTTTCTAGAAAATGCGTAAAGGACCACCGCCCTGAGCAGGGCGGCGGTTACAGGACCGCCGCCCTGTTCAGGGCAGCGGTCACGAGACCGCCACCCAGGCAGGGCGGCGGTTTTGTCACTGAAGAGCAAAAGGCCAAGAAAAGAGGGGAAAAGGGAAAACAAAGCACACGGGGGCTAAGCGGGCATGCGGGATGTTAACGCACACTTAGAGATATTTTCTCGATCCCAACACCTCATGCGAGGAGACTCAGTATCATCATCGGGGCACTGTTATGTTGTTTTGATAGACAATACCTTACAATTTTGGGTACGTACATATTGCCCCTCGAGAAGCGCTTTAGCCATGAAGAGGCGTAAAACATGGGTCCGAGTATGGCGGTCCCGAAATGGGAAGTTAGAAGTTATACCTGATACGTCCGTGTGTTGAAATGACGCCGTCCAAAATTCCCGCTACCTGCAAAACGAAAAGAGAACTCAAGTGCAAATAGACACAATAGTTTGGAAAATAAACGCTAAAATAATAGGAAATGAGAACGTACCATTTGTGCGGGATAAGAACTTACCTCCGTCGGCGCTCCAAACCTGTGGAAAAGGCATTTAAAACGAATCAGGGTGCTATATATATGAAAGTGGGCCCATTTTCCTATTCATTTGCGCGAGTTGATTTGATTGATTTTGAGCTCTGGAACCCACGGTGACGGTTTCTTGCGTGAGTAGAGTCAAAATGTTCGTGACGGATAGTGATCATGCCTCCGCGAGCGGAACATCGACCCGCGAGATCACAGGTTAGTTTTCTTCAATTTATCCTTTTTACCCCTTTAATTTTAAAATGCTAAAATCTTTGTCATGGGGGGGTAATTTTTGAAAATGTTAGTGTTAAAAGGTCCATCTAGGGGGGGCGCCTACTGGGTAGGCTTTGTTTTTAGGTAAAATGGTTGTTTTTTAGTGCTTTTAGGCTTTTTAGGTTTAAAAACCCGCGTGGGTTTTCTACACCACGACCGCCGCCTCGCCCTGTGGCGGTGGCGTTACACGACCGCCCCCTTAAGGCGGGGTAAAACCGCCTCCTCCTCGCTCAGTGGCGGCGGTTTTTTCACGTAATGCCAAAAGAACATCTGTTTGAGATTGTTTTTGCATTTTTAGCATTTCTACATGTTTTCATGATTTTTCCAATATTACTCAGATGCTAACTTGCTCTGTTTTTTGTGTGTTTTTGGGTGTATGCAGGTGAGAGAGGAGTATATCCAGTGGAGCCGAGAGAGGGAGTGTGACTGGCTCCCAGGAGTGTTAGATGCCCTCTCACAGGATGAGGAGGATACTCTTCAGCGGGCTGGTATACTATGTATATCACGCGTGCCCCACGTTGCTCCTTCCAGTCACATTCTTTGTGACTTGTTCTCATATTGGGATGCTGATCGGAACACCTTCCGATTACCAGGGGTCCGCGGTGAGTGGACCATCACTTTAGAGGATGTTTACCGTATCCTGGGGGTCCCGATCATCGGGAGACGACTCACCCTAGAGACAACAGGTTCACGGGCCCAGATAGCACAGTGGGCTACATACATGGGAGATGCAGTCATCTCCACGGGTTCGAAGAAGGGGGTCAGAGTTCGATCTATTCCCGCTTTTCCCCATCCCCTACTTCGCCAAAGCTATTATGGGGATCCTTGCCTCGAGACTGATCGGGGACAAGGGAGGAGACACATTGTTATATTATTGGTCCCCCATTATTGCACAGATAGAGGGACATGGCCGGATATATGCCTGGGGAGCAGACATACTTGGGACCACCTACCATGATTTATACAGGGTAGTCCGTTTACAGGGGCAGTCCTTGAGCCACCCGACCCTAGTCATGAGTTGGGTCTATGAGCACTTCATCCCCTATGGCAGAGGTGTAGAGGTGGCAGATCCCGAGAGCTGTGAGGGCAGCTAGATGGACAGATATGTCGGTGCTCCGAGCACCTCATCAGCCAGTTGCTTCTCTGACCACTGCTGACATGGAGGCCACACCGTATCAGACTATGGCAGGTATATGGGGCGAGGAGGCTCTTACTTTGATCTCCTACTCCACCACAGGCAGCTTATTGATAGAGTGGGGTGAGTGGAGATACACCCCTTTGCCGAGTTCCTCAGCAGTTTGGCCTACCCTATATGGGCATGCTTCCCCAGTAGCGCCAAAGATATAGATCACCGAGAGGCCGAGGGGGCCTAGAGGCCAGGGTTGGATAAAGGGTTACTCCCGGCATTCCTTATTGCCAGCCAGAGGGTAGACGTGCTGAGGGAGAGCCGGTGCACCTCAGCACCCTTGCTTCAGATTGCCGCGGGTCCTGCCCATAGCAGCGATGACCCCATTGACATAGACTCCGAGTCCGAGGAGTTTACAGGGGGAGAGACAGAGGAGGACAACGATCCTGAGTGGCATGACACTCAGGATATTATGCAGGCAACGAGGGCCGAGAAGAGTGCAGAGAGAGTGACTCTGGTTTCAGAGGAGCCACTCTCCCAGGGCCATGGCGGGGAGGATGAGTCCGCATGGGGGCGCTACGCATTGCTCCAAACACAGGAGCAGCAGCCTCGCCAATGGGGCATCCGTGGCAGGTGTGCTGCTATCCTATAGATCCATCCTGGAGGCCTGGTGATCCAAGTAAGTTACCCTCTCTCCTTTTAATGTTTGTTTTTAGTTAGGATCTCCTTAGTTGCTATCTCTCCTTTTGTTTTATCTTGTATTTCTAATCTCTTGTTTGGTTTCTAATTTGTTTTCTCCTTTGTTTTGCAGAGACCGCCGATGAGTGGCGAGACTTGATTCGTAGGGTATGCACCGATACCCTGATGATCCCCATGGAGAGGACCCGTGCAGAGTCATCTCGTGATGCCGGGAGCCCTCGCAGCCTGGGTAGACACTATGACGCCTTTTCCCTAGTCTAGCATGTGGCCGTGGATGGTATCGACTCTCCGCACGGAGCTAGCGGGGTATAGGACAGCCGAGCGCCTGATGAGGAGTCCATTCTCGTGGCGAGATCCGTGCTGCCCTCGGATCCCGAGCCCTCCGTGCACTCAGAGTGCCAAAGATAGCCGGAGTCCTAGGCGTGGGCGTGCACCTTCGCAGGGGTCTCAGTAGGGATTGAGAAGCCACTGGCTCTCCTAGATTTTGTATGATACATTCTTTTGTATATCCTGCTCTTTGAGCATTTTGACCATGCTTAGTGCATGATGGCATTGTACAAAAACTTTGATCATTTATATATATATATATATATATTCGTTTTGGATCAAACCCTTGGCATTCATGGCTTACTTTCCATTTCCAGTTTCCTTATGTAGATTATGATGTATGTATGCATGCTCTTTAGAATGTATGCAATGGAGAACAAATGATGCAAGTGTTTTATTTTCTTTTGTATTTCATGATGCTGATATATGATAATGTAGATATAATGTGATTTTGAATCTTAGTTTCTTTAAGCAATTTTGGATACTTCATATTTGTTTTGGCAAAGTGATGAATATAAACCGGTATGATGAGCAGATAAACCTGCCCCTACCCCCAACTCCACGCAACTAGTAAGATGCGAGGGCTCATCACCGAGAGTTGGGAAGGGCACAAGTTATGAGATGTGTTGAAATGATATTGATGAAAGATGATAAAGCTTTAAGGAACCAAATTAGGATACCACAAGCCCACTCCACTCGAGTGACTTCATAGTTTTGGATGCAACTTGCTTTGTGGTTTATCTAGACTTAGATCCGTAGATGGCCACATAGTAGACAAAATCTGGGTTTTTAGGATTTTGAACTCTTTGGAATTTTGGACATCCGATTCATTTGTTTTTGACTCAAAGACTTCGAGATTTGAATTGTTTGTGTATGACCTTTTGCATTTGTTTGTCAAGAGGACCCCCTACACTTTGCCCCATGCTACTAGTAAGAAGCGTGGGTTTATCACCGTGGGCAAAGCATAGGTGAGTAAGGGCATTTCCATCCTTTCCCAACCCTACGTCACTAGTAAGAGACGCAAGCTCATCACCAAAGGTTGGTGGGGCAAGGAAATGTGTAAAATTAAAATTTTCTGTTTGATCAATATTTGACTTGTTTACTTGAGTAAAATGTCAGTATGTGCTTATTTCCAAAGAGATATACATATGGGATAGATGTGACACCATGAAGCTTCTAGAATAGACCATAGGCAAGACACCTATCCTAAGAAGAAACCAAAAGTGAGAATAAACCTGCAGATCTTGGCATGGTTACCGTTAAGACTTTGTCATATCTAGCTTTATTTGATAAAATGATTCCGAGATAATTTGATGATATCATGAAAATGGAGAAGTATGATTAGAGTGTTTATGCCAACAACATCATGAGTTTGTAATGAATTGCTTTGAGAATAAATTCCTTGATCACAATTTGTGTACGAAACAAGCGGACAAAATGATCTTAATCTATATGAAGATGCAATGTAAATGTAATTATAAATAGTGCTAGTTGCTTACGCGTAGAACCGCTTGAGGTGTAGGGAATTGACTTTTCTTCACAAATTCCTCACCTTCCAAATAGTACATAAGAGGTATGCACCATTTCCATAGTCCTTCATGACTCGGTATGGGCCCAACCATTTGGGCCGGAACTTCCTTCCTTCGCCGGTCTTCTTGTCGATCCGGCTGTCTAGCCTTAGAACTAGATCACCTTCATATATGTCGTGTTCATAGACCTTCTTGTTATACTCACAAAAGACATCCGGTCAAAGATAGGCTCTGGTCATTGCTCAAAGATCTAACCTAGCTTCATCTAGGCTTTCTAGTTGGGAGAGACATGCTTCTCTCGTAAGCGCCTTCATCCGTAATCCTCTTGTAATGAAATACGAGACTGGGTATTTCAACCTCAAGTGGGAGAACCGCCTACCCCGAATACTAGTGAGAAAGGAGTTGCTCCCGTTGGTGTTCTTATTGAGGTTCGGTGGGCCCATAAGGCCGGATATAACTTCAAGTGCCAATCTCGTTTGTTTTCTTTCACCGTTTTAAGGAGAATGGCTTTTAGTGTTTTATTTGTCGCTTCAGCCTGTCCGTTGGCTTGAGGGTAATACAAGGAAGCCGTATGATGGCTTATTTTAAATTTATTACACAATTCACGAACTTCGTCATTCTTAAAAGAAGTTCCATTATCTGAGATAATGATTTGCGGATACCATACCTGCAAATGATTTGGTTCAAAATGAACTTGGCGATTACAGAACCCGGGATAAGTAGTAAGAGGCATAGCCTCTACCCACTTGGTAAAATATTCGGTGGCCGTGATTATAAAATTATGGCCATCTGTAGACGAGGGAGAGAATTTCCCTATTAAATCTAGGCCCCACGTAGAAAAGGGCCATGGAGTCGTGATTGGTTGTAGAGTTTGTGTCGGCATGTGGATCTCATGGGAGAACTCTTGGCACTTATGACACCTGCGTACAAACTCTACTGCGTCGTGTTCTAGAGTGGGCCAGAAATAGCCCATTCGATGTATTTTACGAGCGGTGGCATGGCCACCGAAGTGGCCTCCACACATTCCACTATGAGATTCATGGAGAATCTTCTTGGATTCTTCTGTGTCGACACATCTTAGAAGCATTCCATCGAACACCTTTCGATAGAGCACTTGTTCTATAATGACGTATTTTGCTACGATAATGCGTAACCGCCTTCTGTGTTGCATGGTGTAGCCCCTTCTGGATACGTATGGTCCATGATATAATTAATGATATCAGTGTACCAGGGACACTCAGAGATAGGAGGTCTGGTTTCAATGTAGTATACGCACTCATCTGGAAAATCCAGATCTACTAGATCGCCTCCATCTAATGGGTTATCAGCTAACCAATCCATGATGATTTGTCCCTTAACGGATTTCTGATTTACAAATGTTAATTCAAATTCTCCCATTAAGGTTATAAAATGTCCAGCCTTCTTAGACAAGGACCCTTGCGTGAGAAAAGTTCGTAAATGGTCTGTTTTTACCATGACCCTTGTTTCTTGATTTAGCATATAATGTCTTAAGCGTTTGGTTGTAAAGACTATGGCGAGGCATTCTTGTTTTGCTTGTGTATAACATGTTTCATAGTCGAGCAACGTTCGACTAATGAAATAAATCACACGTTCTCTTGTCATCGTCTTCTTGAGCCAAAGATATAAAGCTAGAAGAGACATCGGTAGCTCATGAGTATAAAAATTAACAGGTGATCTAGCTTAGGTGGCATTAGCGTAGGTGGTGATAACAGAAACACTTAACCGCATCAAAAGCTTCATCATGCAGTTTTCATCCAATCAATACTATAATCTTTCTTGAGCAGATTGTTGATTGATGGATGGCGAAGCTTAAGTCCGGGATGAATCTCCGATTGCACCAAGTTTTCCGAGAAATGACCCGATTCCGCATTCATTCAAGGTGGGACCATTTCGAGGACAACTCAAATTTTGGTCAATCAACATCTATCCTCAGTGACGATATGATGTAACCTAGAGCTTCCCTCCTGTTACACCAAAGACGCATTTTTCTGGATTTAACGTGACTCGTATTCTATCGACGTGAAAGAATGATGCGAGTACTTCCTGATGGTCACAACGCTTCTTGCCTTAGCCAACAAGTCATCTACGTAGGATTCCACAATTTTATGAATTAGATCGTGAAATATATATGTCATAGCTCACGGGTATGTAGCACTGCTGCCGTTTTGAGACCAAATGGCATAACAACATAGCAATAAGTTCCCAAGGAGTTATAAACGTGGTTTTAGCTTGATCTTGTTCAATATTCTGATTTGATTGTATCCCGAGAATCCATCCATGAGAGACAAAAGTTCAAATCCAGCCGCCGCATCAACAATGACGTCAATGGATGGTAACGGAAGTCGCCTTTAGACATGCTTTGTTAATGTCTCTAAGTCTATGCGCAGATGCGTATCTTTCCATTTTTTTTAGAATGGGAACGATATTAGATACCCATTGAGAGTAATCGACTGGTTTGATGAATCCTACTTGGAGGAGTTTCATTACCTCCTCTTTTACCATGAGAGCTACTTTGGGTTTCATTGGTCTTGATTTTTGTTTAATTGGTTTTGCATCTGATTTAGTGATGAGGTTGTGCACCACAATGTGGGGTGCAACTCCTGTCATTTCCTTATAATTAAATGCAAAAGCCTTCTGATGTTCTTTGAGGATCCGAGTGTGTATTTCTACTTCTAATGGAGTTAACGAGGATCCTAACTTCAATATCCTTGGTTCATCTTCCATTCCGATGTTAACATCAATTGTTTCTTCGATTAAAGAGGCATTACCTTCTTCAAACTCAGGTGGGGCTGGAGGTAAATCCAAATCGTCCCCATTTTCTACTGTGTATACGCTAGGTTCCATTTGCGAGGGAAGCTCCATCATGGGATTTCCGAAGTAGGAAGACGAATGTGGGATTAAGGACAAATCTATCATATGATAGGAGAGATGTAATGCCGCATAGGTGTTTAAGTAATTCAGAGTGGCCATATCACTATCAATGTGGTCTAGGATAGTAGATTTGTTTTCATTTCCGTTTAAAAGAGAATTTGTCATTGTTTTTATCAATGGTTCATCACGAAGGGATACTATGAAACGGGTATCCTCTAACTTACTGTTTGGAGTAAAACGTGATGTTAAGTTGCTATTGAATCAGCGAGAAGATTTTTCTCTCGCGGGATTGCTTCAATTGATATGAAGTCAAACTCCTTGCTTAAATTCAATACAACTATTTTGTAAAGCTGTAAGTGCTCGACTTTGGTTTCATATATCTCAGAGACTTTGTTTTCTACCAATTGTGAGTCTCCTAAGACTCTGATGTTATCAACACCGATTCTCTTAGCTAAGATGAGGCCAAGGAGGAGGGCTTCGTACTCAGCGCCGTTGTTTGTGCATTCAAAATTTAGTTTAAAGGCAAATGGTAGGACTTTCCCCTCGGGAGAAGTAAGGATTATACCTGCCCCAGCTCCATAACAACATCTAGCCCCATCAAAATGGAGAGTCCAATATTTAGCTGGGAGTATAGATGTTGGGATATTTGTTGTGTTAACATCTTCTACCTCTACCATGCAGAGATCTACCGCTGGGAGAGAACCGACACCTAGGGAATATCCCACGCCTACAGAATCAAATGGTAAGAACATTGGTAGATCTTGTTCTATCAATTCAATGATTTTTGCAGTAGTTCCTAATGATACTATTTCTATAGTGTTAGCCTCATCTTTGGGGGCTAGGGTTGCCTTGGCTAGGCTCATAGCTTCAAGATTTGTCGTAGGTACCAAATTTTCTTCCGGTTTTGCGCTCGTAGGTTTATTAAGTTGGTTTTTGGGAGTTCAAACTCCGAGTGCACACCCTGGTCTTTTCTTTAAGTCACTAGGTGTACATCGAATGGTTTTGATCACCTTTGGCTACAAATATCTTTCCTAAGTGTAAAAACCTTACTTCTTGAAATAGCGTAGAAGGGATTGCCTTCATGCGGTGTATCCATGGTCGGCCGAGGATCATATTATAGTTAGTTTCCTGATCTATAATATAAAACTCAGTCAAGATGGTTTTGGGTCCTAAGGTGACCGGTAATATTATAGTTCCAACCGAGGTGGCTTTAAGGCTATCATAGCCCCTTAGTGTGTTTCGAGTTATGGAACAATTGGTTTCTCCATACCCTAGCTTTTGAAGGAAAGAGAAGGGGACTATGTTAACCGCTGCCCCATCGTCTATCATTGCATGCTTTACATAGTTGTTATAAACCCATACTTGCAAATGTAAGGCTGGATCACCTCGTGCATCTCAAAGATCTCGTCGGCATTTTGTTTATCTCGAATATGAATTCGACATCCCTATCCGCCTGCCCCGGAGGATGAACATCAAAGTCTATATGATTTACCTGTGTTTCAGGAGGTGGAGTGATGTTAATTAAATGACCTAAACCTAATGCTTCTAAAAGAGCAGCCCTGTGGGCAGGAGAGTTCTTTAGTAAGTCTAAAAATGAAATGTGCGAGAAGGTTTTTGTTAGGTCATTAATTAAATCATAGGCACCCACAAGCTTTGCTACTATTTGTTGGAAGTTATCTGTCCCTGGCAGGTGGCTTGGACTTGGCTGAGAGAAATACTCTCGCGTCCTTGTTACAGCTTCGATGGGTAGTTCGGCGTCTAACTCTACTAAACCGACTATCTTAGGTCGTGGCTGACTTCCTAGTTGTGGCGCAACTAATGGATTTAGCGAAGTTGAAGCTTCATGATCATTGTTTCCTGTCATTACACCTTGTTTGTCCCAGTTAGATTTAGCCTGTTGTTATCATGATTTGGGAGTGGATCATTAAAGATCTTCAGGGGTGCATTTTGAGGGGAAACTCGCCCCTAAAAAGTATTTGATGTTGGTGACATAGGATCTGCCAAGAACATATCCATGAAAAGTTGTTTTTGTTCATCTGGCAAGCGTTGCATGAATTTATTGTAGTCACAACATGTTCTAGTGTCATGGCCCCGAATTTTGTGGAAACCACAATACAAATTAGGATTGTAATTCCTAGTTTGTTGGTTTGGTGCGTATTGTGGCCCAAAATTTTGATCAAACCGTTGCCTATTAGGATTAAAATTTTGCGTTTGTTGTCTTTGGTTTGAATTCTGTTTTGGTACCTAGTTGAATTTTGGCTTGGACCCTGTGTGGGATTTTTCCATTGTTGTTTGTTGTTGTTGTTGTGGATGGTTAAAATCCACTGTATTGATTGTCGGGTAAAGTTGTTGTTTCGTTGGTTGTTTATTTGTGATGGAGTATTGACAACATTTACCTTCTTAGGCTGGTCGGTTACTCCATCTGTTGTTACACCCCGATTTTTATTAAGGATTTTAGGTCCTTGATTGATGTTCGTGGTAGTAGGATAAGTTGTAGTGTTCTGGTTGGAGGTGACTAACCTCCCATTTGCTCCATATATTTTGTGACCACTATCAATTTCCGCTTGATCTATTCGAAGAGCACTCTCAAGTACTTCATCGTAAGTTCTTAATGGGAACTTCTGACTTCTTCCTTCACCTCTCTACTAAGAGAATGAAGGAATAAATCACATAGTTCCATCTGATCCATGTTTGGAGCACTTGCCAAAGAATAAAGAACTGTACGCCACCTTTGGATGAAATGGGCGACAGATTCATTGTGTTCTTGCTTGATGTGTAAGAATTCCCTGATTCCTGTCCTTAATAATTTGTTCATGTCAAAGGCCTTGATGAATTCTAACACGAGCTACTTGAACGAATGGATGGAAGCCTCAGGTATTCTATAATACCAATCGAGAGCGATGCCTTCCAAGGTTTTTGGGAATATCTTAGCAACAACCCCATCCCATGGGAGTAGTTCTCGAATGGCTGTAGCGTAAGCTTTGATATGTGCATTCGGATCTCCCTCACCTTTGTATTTGGGCAAGTCGGGAAGAGGTCTTGGAAGCATGACGCTTCGTATGGTGAAATCTAAGGGCTCTTTCAAATATTCTAAATAAGTCCCTATCGCATAGGTTTCGACCATTGATGGTACTTGCTGAGGGAGCGGAGGTGGAATGGGTTGTTGATATGGCGTAGCGTATGCATTGGTAGGGGCATAAGGAAACACCTGTGTTTGAGCAAACATGCCAGGAGAGGAGAACATATCCCCTTGTGGTGATTTGGAGTACATGTTTAAGTATGACGGGGTATTGTCCAGGAATGGATTGTTTTGTACTAGACCGGGAGGAACAGTGTTAGAGATGGTGGGTCTAGTTGGCGTTTGTTGTGAATACTGAGGAGTCATGCCTAACGTGCCTACTCCGGTGAGGAGGTCTAATTGGCTAGGATGGTGTGGAGGATTGGAACTTCCTGCTTGCATGAATTGAGAATTTTGACCTGTTTGGGTAAGTTCTAACTCCCTAACCTTTTCTACTAGAGCTGAAATGACTTCATTTGGTGAAGTCACAATACTTTGCCTTGACGATGTTTTTTTGTATATCATGGTGTTGCTTAGGCATGTGATATCCTATGAACTGATCGCTGCCCTGCCAAGTTTCCCCGAGGGCATTTCCTATATGACGTGGTATGGAGGTATTTTCTTGGAAAGAGATTTCAGGTTGTGTTTGTAAACCTCCTATAGGTGGGTACATTCTCCGAGAGCGTTGTTCATTCCTAGGATAACGTATTGACTGTTCATCATCTAAAACCAGGTATGGGTCCGATTGTCTACTAATTTTTGGTCTAAGCAACACTCGAGGAGATGAACCAGATTCTCCTCGTGAACGCATATTATTCGAGCCCAAGGCTCTGCTTGTTGTGTTTGAGCGAGCTGATCTAACTCCTCGCTGAAAAGATGAGTTATATCTCGATCCTTGGAGTTTGTGTTGACAACTGGTTAGCTGAGTAGTTGTCACCCCATACTGAGAGTGAGGGTGATGATTACCTATTTTGTTGGGCGTAGTATGCCTCAAGGCCCAAGAGGGGCCTAGCCATATGCATCGAATCCCGACATATTCGGGGGTATATGAATACCCGCAAAATAATGGGAAGGAGCAAAGGTGATGGTGAAAGCTAATGAGGTAGTAAAGATGAAAGAATCATTTTTAATTTGAAAGAACTAGTAGAAATCTGACTCCAGACTAGAGAAAGTAGAAAGGTTCACGTCGGTTCACCAATTTTGTACGATGGAAAAGTGACAAGCGAGCGTGGGAATCTACAAGTAACTCTTCCTCACACCCGACCTCCCGAGGTCGTGCCGAGACAGCCGGTGGGGATGGAATATGTGTGGGATACGTAGAAAAACTAGTTAGGCAATCTAATGTCTTCTATACGCACTAGTGGAAATTGTGAATCTAAGGCAAAGAAGGCCCTCCTAACTTGAACTGGTGTGATAGATCGATCAGCAAGGATGATTGCTCAAGGCTCCAATCAATATCGAGCTCTAGCGTGATTCGGTCTATAGGTTGTGGAATACGTGGAAAATGACCTGGGATAGTTTCGTGTATGTCTCCAGACAGGGTCATAGAGTGGATGATGGATGTAGTTGACTCTATGGGCGATTCTCTGGCCTAGTCCAGAACTCCTTAGCTTTGTTAGCTGTTGTGTTTAGCAAGGATAACTATTCGATGATGATAGGTGGAAGTGGGGTAGATCTGAATACTAGTGTGCGTAGGCCAAAGGTCTATGTCTCTAATTCACTTACTGATTTGTTGGGTCATGGGATTTGTGGATCGCAACCGTAGACTCTTGGTTGTTGTGGTCCTGCTATGGTCATGTATGAATTCAGTCCCTGATCCCTAGTATCCAATAATCATATGCTTTCTCAGCTTCTATATTCAAAATTAATAAATTGTGTGATCTTCTCGTAGTACCTCACAGCGTTCTTGCAACCTAAATTCTTAGGCTAGTATCTATATCTCGTGAGAATGTCTCCCGTGTCCGGTTATGGGACCAAAGGATCACGACCAAACATTTGCTCTCTTTCAAACCCTTTACAACATATGGGCATGTATACTAGGGTAATCTGTAGTTTGGTTGATTGACCAAAATATGTGTGCTTGGTCGTCTTCTATGTTTAACCCGCTCAACTCGGGAATTGATTTTGCAAGCTTACCATTGTTTGGAAGACTTGGATCCTAAGATTTTGATGGATATCAGTTATTGCTGTGATGAGATTGGGTCAGGGCACGATTGGCTCGAATACGTATTCTCCGGGCTCCCAGGTCCCGTGATTGTCATACAAAAGTAACAATGTAAAAACGAATCAAAAAAAATGAAATTTAACTACGTGAAGTATATCTATAGCATATATGATTTCTCTCTCTTTTTTTGTATTTTCTCGATGAAATTTTATGAAGGAATTTTTAAAAGAGCAACTACTTTATCATACCTAGAATTTGACAATTAATCTAATGATTTAATTAAAACAAACAAGATAACCGAGTGTAGTTATTTGTCTCAGTGCAATTGTGAATCTATTCTAAACAATGAAATAATTGACTTAATCTATTTGCAAGGCTCTCTCGATCCTACCTCGTAAGTGAGGAGTGAATCATAGTTTCTCGTAAAACTATCAATCCCCACAACTTCCCCGCAATATCGAGAGTAGAATTGACTGAAATAAAGTGATTGGCTACTTTATTTGATATGTTTCTAACTAGAACTTTGAAAGCTAGAACCTGGATTCTACAGAAATGCTGGTGAATCCGATGGTGTGTGTGATCTTGTCCCCTCAAAGGTGATCTCCTCGCCTTTCGTGTTCACGTGATCCGTAAAAGCGTGTAATGCTAGCATCAATAGAAGTAGATATTGGGACAAAGGCAGCTTAGATACAGATCAATACAATGCGAGTAGGAGAGGGATAGCGCAAGAGCTTGAGCTTGGCTTATGCAATTCCTAGTGGGATTTATCATGAGTCATGCAACATAAAACGTCCGTAACTCCGAAACTATCCTGTTTGAAGAACAAAACCTACAACTTTAATGGCTTCCTATTGAAAACAAACTATTCTACTCCAATGGATTGGATAAAATGATAACAACACCTGCACAAGATGGATATGTGGCTTCCTAACAGCAAAACAACACTAACTAGGCATGCAATGAAAGAAACTAAGAACTCTAAGCAAAATGAAAACTAAATCTATTGCAAAGAGAAATTCAGAGGCAAATTTGAGGGGCCATTTGCTTGAGCACAAGCCAACTATTTATAGCATTTGCATTTACCCAAGGTAAAAACCAAATAGAACTCTTAAACTATAAACAATGGCAAAACACTATTCTAGGGAACCAGAATCATAAATGCAAGCTTATGGCGGTGAAAGAAAGCTAGTAAAACGTTGAAATTACGTGAGTCATGTTAAAAGAGCTTTCTGGAAAACGCGTAAAGGACCACCGCCGAGCAGGCCTGGGCGACCGCCGCCTTTGCACATCAAGAGCAAGAGCAAAAGGCCAAGAAAAGAGGGGAAAAGGGAAAAACAAAGCACACGAGGGCTAAGAGGGGCATGTGGGATGTTAACGCACACTTGGAGATCTTTCTACCCAAATCATTTGATCAAAATCGTTTTAGTCTTATTTGTAGATTTCATCTAATTTGCAGCAACAAGGATTTATCATCCGTCGTGCGCCCGTATCACATCCGAGGTAACATAAACCCTCCATCATTTTTCCGAGTTGTTAGTTTCTTGATGGCTAGTGCATTAACTTCATTACGAATAAGAAATTTGGACAACATCCTGGCATGCCGGTGGGACCCCCTTATGCGGTCTCTTTATTTTATATATTCTACGTTTTTCTACTAACACTGCAGTGTGAGGCTCTGCTTTAGTTGTTGCTCACGTTGGGTTCGTTACTTAGATCACTCATCACCCGAGAAGTGTAGATAAATAGGAAATGCGTTATCTAGGTATTCCCCTGGTTTTTCTTTTTACATCATAATTTCCCATCCTGTTTGTTTCCTCATCGAATATCATACTTTGTTTTGGGCTTAAAAATAACATTCTTTTTGCATCCTATTTTCCCACATAGCTTAAATAGGGGTTTAATATTCTGCATCCCACACTTTATCACACACAACCTTAAACCTCACAAATTAAATTAACACATCATGTGCTCATGTTTAATTAACTAAGCTATAAATTGAAACTAATATCTACATAGCTTCAAAATCAAATGCTAATTAAACAATGAACCATCAAGATAAGAGCTTAAAGGAAATGCTTCTTCAATGCATAAATGAAACTACATGCTAAGCTATTTCCTACTCTCTATGATTGCTAACTTAAACTATGAACCTATGAAGAACATAAGCAATCAAAGTGGATTGTTACTTGATCTCAAATATTGAGAATGAAATCTCACCAAGAATGGCTACAAGGCCATTTTGGATCTTCCCATATTACTCAATTTTGAGTGAAAGGATGCAAGATGGAGAAGCTATTTCCAACAATGGAGAATGGCTCAAGATCAAAATTATTATAGTCTTTCACTATTCAAAGCATGGTGCAAGAAGAAAGGTAAGAAGGAGGGTTCTTTATATAGCTTTCCTAAAGAGGCAAGGCTAGCAAATTGATGAATGTGGGATAAAGGTAAAATAAGATTAGGAATGAATAAGGTTGCTTTATAAAAGGTAATCTTGATTTAGAAGAGTTTAATTTGTCATTAGTAAGTCATGGGAGTTGGGGGATGTTTTAATTAATCAAAGGTGATTAATTAATAGGTAGAGGTAATCTTATAGAAGCTAATTAGAGGAAAATTAGTATGATTTGCGGGATGTAAGAGAGGAATTTGATTTAGTAAATGATAATTTATTGATCTAGAGTTGCGAGCGTAATTAATTAATAATAATTAATTAACCCAAGTAGAAGTGGATATTAATTAACGAAAGGTTGTTAATTGACATATTTAATGATAAGAAGGCTAATTAATTAACGAAAGGTCGTTAATTAATGAATATGAAGAGGAATGTTAGCTAATTAGCAGAAAAACACTAATTATTATGAAAATGATGAGAAAGAGGATAATTAGTGTAATTTTAGCATTAAAGGTTGCGTAAGTATATTTTAGGTGTCTACATTTTCCCTCTTTGGGGTGGCGTAAGTGATGCCACTTCAAAGATAGTAGACAAGTATAAACAATTTTTTTGAAGAGATAGAAGAAAAAATTAATATAATGAAGGATGCCCCCTCGAGTGTCGATGGGGTGATGAAAGAGGGCGATTGATGATCGAAAAGATGAAAGAACATAATAGAAGAAGTAGAAGAATTGATCCCTATTGCCCCAAGTTGCTTTTGAAGAAAAGTGTTGATAGAAGGAGAGTGATATGGAAGAAAAATGAAGATGAAAAGAGATGGATATAGCTATCATCTTGCCGATGTAAAAACCAACTTTATTTCATCATTTTGCTTATGATCAACGTCATCGGTCCTTATTAAAAAGAATGAACAGAAGTGTAGTATGACATGAAAATCCATATATGAACAAATGTCCATAGCTAAAAACACCAACTCCATGCAACATACAAAATGCAATGCAATATGAGAAATTAAAAGATGCCTAACTCCTTACAACATACATAATGCAATGCAATACGAGAAAGTAAACAAGATGTCTAACTCCTTGCAACATACATAATGCAATGCAATATGAGAAAGTAAACAAGATAACCTGACAGAGAAACATAATACAATGTTTTTGTTATCAAGCTTTGATTCTGACCTGTGCAAATTAACGACAAGGGTTAAAAGATGGTGCCCCAAGCAAGGATACATGCAAGGGGAATAATGGAGGACACTTGGGTCCTATGAAAAGTAGTGCACTATGAAACAATACCAAACAACTCATTGTGCCCCAGAGTATAGACATAGTAAGCAAACCAGCTTTGTTAATGGAGGTAGATAGAGATGATCCGCGAGTCATGCACAAGAATAGGTGAGAACCAAAGAGTGACATTTTGTAGGATGATTTTTATTGTTTTTAATTTTTGAGAAACATATTTGATTGTTTTTTTATTTTGAAAGTTTTCTGAAACTATATATAGGAAGACAAAGAAGTGTGGATTCCCACGATAGATGGGATGTAAAAGGGTAGAATGCCACATGTATGCACAAGAAAGTGAAGATGTGAAAATGCCCCAATGATTAGGTGGGAGTATGTAAAGGAAAACTCTTCACGCACTGAAGGGGGATCAAGGCCAATATAAAATAGGTTCAATCATGAGGGAACAAGGATGCCCCCAACATAAGCTGGTGTTGGTTGTCAAATTAGGACTTTAATGAAAGCAACAATTAGGGACTGAAAGTCCCTCCTCTTTAATGGGAGAGGTTCCCTTATTGAAAGAAAAAAACTATTCACAAATGTATAACAGACCTCCTATTCACCTAGAACTTGAAAACTTTCAGTAAGTCGCCCACTATAAGGAAGTGGGAGGGAGGATCCATCCATGTAATCAAGGTAGAAGGAATTTTCACCAACAAAGTGCCTGATTCTGAAAGGACCAAGCCAAAGAGAATCAAACTTACCATGGCTTCCTTGAGGTTCATGTCTTTTATCCCATAACAAAACAATGTCTCCAACTTTGAAATCTCTAGATCTGGTTTTCTTGTCAAATAAATATTTCACCTTCTGCTGATGGGTAGATATTCTATCAAAAACCTGCAGCCTGTCTTCATCTAGCTTATGGAGATACATGATCCTCTTATCCAAAGAATCACTGAAACTAGTGTCCTCAATAGCCTTCATCAAATACAAAGCTGGTAGTTCCACTGTCACTGGTAGTTGGGCTTCCACACCATACACTACTTGAAAAGGAGACATCCCAATTGCTCTTTTGGGTGTAATCCTATCCGCCTAGAGAGCATCATAGAGCTTCTTGTGCCAGTTCCTCTGAGATTCATTAACAAGTTTTCTTACAATGGTCACCAAATTTTTGTTTGTTGATTCTGCTTGACCATTCCCTTGAGGATAGTAATCTGAAGAATGAGCAAGGGAAATACCATATCCATAGTAGAAATCCATCATCTCAGCAGAAGAAAAATTTGAAGCATTATCACCCAATCTTGTTCAGTACTCCAAACCTTATCAGGATGTTTTCTTTGATGAAATTACATACTACCTCTGAAGTGGTACTTTTAACTGGGATGGCTTCTACCCACTTAGTGAAATAATCTATGGTAGTCAACACATGAGTATGTCCTGCACTTGAAGATGGGTTGAGTGTTCCAATGAAATCCAAACCCCACTGTTGAAAGGGTTCTTCAATCACAACTGGTTTAAGTGGCAAAGCAGCCAACTTTGGTCTTCCCATAAAAGTTTGAAAAGCTTCACATTTATCAACCCACCTTGATGCATCCTTAAAAGTAGGCCAATAGTACCCTGCACGAAGAATTTTGTGGGTAGTTACTGGCAAAGAGATGAGAAATGACCCCCACAAGCTTGGTCATGGAAGGCTGAGAAAAGCTTCTTCTATTTCTCTTTGTCAACACATTTCAAAAATCTTCCATCTACTCCTCATTTAAACAAAGCATTCTCCCACAACTCCTTGGCAGTTAAGTGAGATGGACATTCACCATAGGTGAGGAAGTGAGCAATGTCAGCGTACCATTCATCCGTTGAGCTGAGAAATAGAACAATAGGAACATCAACCTCATCCTTAGGCAATTCATGACCAACTCCTTCAACGCAATGAGTTCACACAGGCCTTTACCCCGAACTAGTTTAGTTGGTCTGATGTCAATATCATATTCCTAAACCTTTGCTACCCAGTTTCCTCTCTTAGTTCCAAATTCTTGTTGTGTAAGAATAGACTTGATGGTTGTATCGGGCACCAACACCACAGAGTGAGAGTTAAGGATGTAGAATCGAAACTACTTAACAACTTTAACCACTGTAAAAGCATGTTTCTCCATCATAGTGTACTTCAACTCATGATTTTTAAGAATATAACTCATGAATGCAATTGGGAGCTCATGACCTTCAGAATCTTTCTGGGTTAACACAACGGCCAAGGTACTTTCTATGGCATAGCAATAGATAATAAAATATCTCATTGAAATCTAGACATGCTAAGATAGGAGTCTTAGCAATAGCTTTTTTAATGACTTTGAATGCCTCTTTCCCCTCAGGGGACCAACCAAATGTTTGTTTTCCTTTCATCATCTGGGAAATATTAAAAGTTATCTCTACAAAATCAGGGATGAATCTCTTCAGGAATTTGATATTGCCAAAGAAAGAATAGACACCCTTTTTACTTGTAGGAAGAGGAATTTGTTGAATAGCTTGAACTCATTCAGGATCAATCTTGATTCCTTCTTTGGAGACAACATGCCCCAAAAAATTGCTTTCCATGAAACAAAAGATAGATTTCTTGGGGTTCAGAGAAACCCCATGTTCTCTGCATTTCAAGAGAACTATTTATAGGTATTGAAACTGATCTACTCTGGATTTGGAGAACACAGTCAAATTGTCTAGATACACAACAATACATTTTCCTTTCAGACCTCCAAAAGCCAAATCCATTGCTCTCTGAAAAGTGGCACCGACATTAATGAGACCAAAGGGCATCCTCTTGTAGGAAAAAGTACCCCAAGGAGTGGTAAAGGCAGTCTTGTGCTGATCAACAGTGTTGACTTCTACTTGGTTATATCCTGAGAAACCGTCAAGCATGGACAACATCTCAGCTCCTGTAACAACTTGCAACACCTGGTCCATCATGGGTAGGGGGTAGTTGTCCTTTAGAGAAGCCTGATTCAGATTCCTGAAATCAACACAGATCTGAATCTCACCATTTTTCTTCTTGACAAGCACAATATTAGCAATCCATGTTGAATGATGGATGGGGAAGATAATTTTGGCCTTCAACAACTTTTGTATCTCTTGAAAAATGGTGTCAGCAATCTTTGGATTGTACTACCTTTTCTTTTGTTTGAAAGGTTTAATCCCATGTTTGAGAGGAATGAAATGCTACATTTCTTTTGGTTGAAAATCTTTCAGATCATCATAAGAATAAGCAAGGACATCAATGTACTTCTTCAAAAGATTTACTACCTTCTTCTTTTCCTCTTGTGTGCAACATTTCCCAACATTCACCATTTTGGGATCAGATGAGTTCCCAATATTAACCTTTTCATATTCAACAGATTGCTAAGCTCCTTTAGAAGCTTTAGACTTGACATACTGTCATGTTTATCAAGCAATTCCTCCGTAATCAACACCCTTTAGGAATCTTGTTACCTTTTAGTTTGATGCACCCATCTTGATCCATCTCCTCTTTGACACCTTCCACATTGGAAGATACACTCTCTTGAGGCAAATTATCACTTTTTTCAAAATAAAATTGTTCAAAGTTATCCCTGATCTCCAAGAAAGAGAGCAAATGCTGGTCATAATTGAAAACTTGCCAGTTTCTTGCATTATCCGGTACACTTGGTCTATGGATTATTTCAATGGTGAATTTATCCTGAGAGAAATTAGGATGAGGTATAAGAAAAGACCTCAAACGGCTAGGATTCAGCCCCGATGTTCTTTTCCCTTGGGCTCGCTTCATGGAGAAGGCATCGAGAAATTCAATAGAGTCCCAAACTAGATTCCTATAATGCTTCAATATTCTATTCTTTACTTGAAAAAGGTCTCTGACTTGTTTAACAACCAGTTCCACATCTCCATGAGCCAGAAGATTCTTCACACCTTTCTCTTTTTCCATGTTAAGTCCAAGGATGAGAGATTCATATTCTACTATATTATTGGTATTCTCAAACTGTAGTTTGAATGAGAAAGGATGAATCTTTCCTTTCGGAGATATCAATACCACACCAGCCCCAGAACCAGCTGAGGAGCAACTTCCATCAAATTCCAAATTCCAAATGCCATTAGGATTATGAAGTACTTCTTTGGGATGTTTTGTTTCATCTTGAGACATAATCATATAGTTGCCATGCCCAATATCTTCATAAAGTATTTGTGCTTTAGGATCATCTATCTTTTGCACAATATACTCAGATTGCTTCTCAGGCAACAACTTCTTCATCTTCCCGTTAACTGGTATAAGGGCATGTGACCAATCCATTTGAATTTCTCCTCCCATGTCCTTACAGAAGTTCCTACTCAATAGCATGCCATATGAAGGAGGGATATCAGCTACTAGAATAGTAGCTAAAACCTTTTTCTTAGGTAAGGTAGCAAAAGCTACCTGTGCATCTTTAATTCTTCCAACCAAGGGCACCTCCCTACTCTCCATAGAATAACAAGAACCAATAGTGTGTGTGAGGGTAAGACCCAAAGCATGAGCCACTTTGGCAGGCATTACATTGTCTGAAGCTCCTGAGTCTATGACACAGTTACTGAGTCTATGGCCTACTATAAGGAGGGTCACATAAAATGGTTTGATTTTCTCATTAGGTGAGGTAACTGCAGCCACAAGGTTTGGTTGGGGTGCGAGAAGATGGAGTAGGCAAAAGACCTTTAGAAGTATTAGACAAAGTTTTGGAATGGGAATTGACAAAGTGGACCATTTTGGCAAAGGCTTTTGGATGGGTTTGATAATACTTCACTTCTAAAATTTGGATTTTTTTTTTCTTAAAATGGTCGATGATATCAAAAGATCCAGAAGTGGATGGGGAATCATCACTAGGAATCTTAGGCTTATCAGGTTTTGAGGCTGGAGGAAAAGAATTTTTAGAAGCAGGAGTAGAAGAAGAAGAATTAGCAGAACTGACCTTTTGTGTGGATGCAGTGGGAACAGGAGATCCTCTTCTTGCCACCACTGGTATAGTTGTGGGATATTCTTTGGATTTTTAGCAGGCTGCATCACTTTCTCTTTCTTATTGGTCTACTCTCAGGTCATAACAACGTATGACTCACTATTCATCTCTACCACTACTTCATCATAATCATCCTCTTCATCAATGCCCTCAGTAGTAAGGAAATTAACTTGAGATCCATCAAGTTCTTCTATCTCCTCCTCAGCCTCTTCACCAGATTCTTTGAATTCTTCATTAACCTCTTCATCAGGTTCTTCGACCTCACAAGTTGCATTGATAGGGGCCTTGATGGGTGGCCCCTCGATTGCCAATCTTGTCTGAGAAGAAGGAAAATGGTTCCTAGGTTGAAAATTCCTTCTTGGAACGTCTTGATAAGGAGCATGTTGAGCCAATTGTTTCTTGATGGCAATGAGGTCATTGGCAAGCTTTTGTACTAACGGATCTGCATTAGCTCCAGAATTTGAGGGAGAGGAAGAAGAAGCTTTAGATTTGGAAGAATCTCTTTTCAACTTGCCAGACATGATCAAGTCATCTTCAACACTAACGGCTAATCTCTGGTCCTCATCCAATGTTGCAAGGTTGGCTCTCCTCAATGCATAGCTTACTTCAGCAATTGAGCGTTTAAGAATTTTTTTTTGAATTTGATCCATGGGTTAGGTGTCTTGTGGGATCTTGTTAATAAGCTTATTGAACTTAGCCACAAATTCTCTCATGGGCTCTTGTGGTTCTTTCTTGATTTGAGAAATCTGGGCTAGCAAAGCATGTACATCTTCTGCAGGTTTGAAACAATTCTCAAATCTTGTTCTCATCGTGGTCCAATTGGTAATGGCCCCAACAGGAAGATGATAAAACCAATATGCTACATTATCTTGCAAAGTATCTACAAAAATCCTCACCGAGACATCTTCATGCTCAACTCCGAGGACTCCACATGCAACTATGAAGGCTGTAATATGCTCATCAGGATGCACCTTGCCGTCACCTCTGAACTTGGGGAAGTTCTTCCTATTACCCCTGGGTAACTTGTGCAAAGGTTGAGGGAGGGCAAGAGGCCCAACATAGTGGCCCCAAGGTAATGGAACTACCATCCTTGGAAAAAATTCTTGAAGAGGAACTGAAACACCAACAAGAATCAAAGCATGAAGATTAGGGCTGAGTTGCTCTTGAGGGATACCACTCCAAGGGTTCTGTCTTCAACAGGGGTGTGCTTGTAGAACGAGCTCTTCTATTTCTCCTTGTTGAAGGAAGAGGAAATCCTTGCTACTCCAAGAGGTGAAACTGAGAGTCTTCAATTCCAAGAGCCCTTCTACCACGGGTAAACCTTAGAGTCGCCAGATCAGAAAATGATCAAGAAATTGTTCCTTAAAGATTGGAATTTGTTAAAATGAATCCCCAGTAGAGTCACCAAAAACTGTTGGTTGTCAAATTAGGACTTTAATGAAAGCAATAGTCAGGGGACAGAAAGTCCCTCCTCTTTAATGGGAGAGGTTCCCTTATTGAAAGCAAAAACTATTCACAAATGTACAATGTTTAATTTCAAAGAGGAACTCTGATATCATGAAAGTGTTTTAAATGACAGATTATCAATACAAAAGGACAAAAGAACTAAGGAATGGGAAAAGGTAGAATAACATTCTCAGAAATATAGATAGAAAAATAATTCCTTATAAATGTTGAACTAGGATAGTATAGAATAGAATCATTCGCATTAAAACCATAAGATGTTATTTCACAGACACAAAGTTCCAGAGATGACATCCACAAGAATACAAAGCTTCTTAACGTAAAATGGATTAATGATTCAATAATTTTCAATAGATAAGAAGGAATGAATGAGCACAAATAGAAACAAAAGGGAAATCTTCTTGTATTGATAGCTTTTGACTCTTTTACACTTTCAAAAATAATCAGAGTTCCAACCCCTTAGAATGGCATGGAGAGCTCATTATATAGCTTACAAATTGGTTACATTTGGTAACCGTTTCTTTTAACTAAAATAGATTAATTAAGGAAATGCATAATACAACGTCCTTAATTAATTACAAGGATCTCAACACTAAAAATAGAAGAAGAGAAAGAGGATCTAGAAGAAGAGACATCCGATTATGGCTGAGGAGGGCCCACCAATTTGAGGATCCGATATCTAAATTTATTCAATGCTTCTGTTATTTCCATGCCTCTTGGAATTGTGGTGTTGGCAGTGGCATGAGTCCAAGTGCTTAGACATTTCTCCATATCTTTATTGAATTTGGTATGCTCTAGGTATTCTTTATTGGCCTTGGTAATGAGATTAAAGAGATCAAATGTCCTTTATCTTCTCTTTGGTAATTGACTCCTCTCTGAACAAGTCATCCTTGACAAATGTTCTGAACTGAGCTTTGATTTCTTGAAGAGAGAAGGGAATGCCTGAAATTTCATCTTGAAGTTGGCAGTGGATATCTTTAAAGGCAGATGAAACACAAGTTTTAAAAGACTCTCCTCTCTAGCCATACGTTCTTTAATTCTCCCAGTGCTTCTTCTAGAACCTTCATCTTCCACTCGACACTGAAAATCCATGCCTTTGACAAGTTATTCTTGGCATCATCAAATACATTGTTGACCAACATGATCTTCTCATCAGTTTGGCCCATTAGGCGAAGATTTGTAATACAACTACTCCAGAGCTTCACTCTTTATCCATAGCTTTGATTGAGGAAGTGAGTCTCTGTTGTAGATTAATCACCTTCTCGTTGGTCTTGAAGGCTTCCTCAATGAAATTCAAGCCTGCTATAATCATGCCATCTACCATGGCCTCAACAGCCTTCCCATAAGTAGAATACTTATGTATGTCTTTGATGCTCTGAACTTCATCCTAGCTGAGAATCATGGGGGGTGGAAGAGCAGCCAGTGGGGTAGGATCCAAAACCTTATCTTTGGCCAACAATGACTTGATAAAGTTGGAAAGAACTTGGTTACTGTTCTTCCAACTATTCTATGGTCTGCTTGCCCTTCTCCACTCATTCAATAACCTTTGTTACTGTTTCTTGAAGGTTATGAACCTCACTCTCAGGAGTGGATTCTCCCATTGGGATCCTTGAAAGCTCTAAATCAGAGACCAAAAGATCCGCTCTGCCTTATCAACCTTGGGCTTTGCAACCTCCAAGAACTACTAGCCATGAGCATCAGTTACTAACCTTGAAGTGGTCTTGG
The DNA here is from genome assembly GCA_018340775.1 of Taxus wallichiana var. yunnanensis. Taxonomy (NCBI): domain Eukaryota; kingdom Viridiplantae; phylum Streptophyta; class Pinopsida; order Cupressales; family Taxaceae; genus Taxus; species Taxus wallichiana. The sequence goes on from CM031236.1 coordinate 140,216,395, forward strand.
ATTTCTTTCTTTGGAGGGGGAGGGTAGTACTCAACAGAGCTGCCACAACATCAAAATTTGGCCCTGTTAGATGAGAAGAAGATTTTCTCTTCTTGCTATCAACCAAGGGCTGCACCCAGGCAAAGGTAGAAGAAGAAGAGGAAGGAAAAAGAGGCCCAAGAGCAAGTGAACTCATGGCACTCAAAGTATTAACCATTGTTGCCTCCAATAGGGAAGTACTTGAGGCCTCAGGAACTTCCTTTGCAGAGGAGTTTTCTATACTAGGAGGTTCAATACTTGGCACTTCTTTTCCTTCTTCAACAATGATTTCAGAGCTCCTGCAGATCTGGCACTTCACCATCATCACTTTCACTAAGAAAAATAATGTTCTCTGGCCATGAAGGAAATTCTGACCGCTCCGGAAGAGATTTTTCATCAATTGGTTCTTATTAACCTCTTTAATATTCTTTTGATACACTTGAGTGGAAGAAGGAGTAGATGATTCAGGCTCTTTTATTGAAGAAGGAGGGGTTTGCTCAGGTACCTTGGTACTTGGTTGTATGTGCTTCCTTCCCTGGTGTGGAAGTATCTCTAGAAGAAGATCTACCCTGATTCTTCTTGAGCTCACGAACTTTCCTGTCAAACCAAACCTTAGTTCTTACAAGAACAGGGGCAATAATCTCAACCAAATCATCTTTTTCTTTCTTGTACCAATCCGGTTTTCTAAAGGAGTGTGTTTGATTGATCTTTCATATTCAAAGGACTATAAGTCCTCATCATCATCCTTAAGCCCTTCAAGAACTTGGTAGAGATTGAGATCTATAATTTGTTGTAGAGAGAGTCTACCATAGTGCCTCCTTCTGGCTTCAAAATCATCAACACAATCAACCCAGTAATCCTCAGTGTCTGGCTTATGATGATAAATTATCCTGAGGTTCTGATCAATAAACTTCTTCAGATCAAAACAAGTCCTGGGTTTGAAGAAATGGACAGTGAGAGGAGCAATAGCCCTTTCTATGTTTTGGGCATCCAGAGTTGTTTTGCATGTATAATTTCCCAAGGAGATAGGGAAATGAATACTAGTGATCTTCTTGTCTCTACAGGTTCTGTATTTTATCAAGTTATCTGCATACTTCAACCAGAGCCATTTTATCATTGTAAAACATGGGGAGCTTGAGGGCGTATTTTCATAGCCATCCAACCTGATGTATGATAACCTTCTAAATTGGATGAAGAAAGCCCCATACTTATCTATCAGAGTCATAGCTTCATTAGAAAATCTCCTAGCAGTGTCACCCTCCAAGAGTCTTACAATATACATGGTGAAAGCATCATTGACCCTTCTAAAATTGTGATTGCTAGCTTCAAGGGTAAACTAAGGGTAGTATGTGTAGATAGGTTCATCCTTCTTGCCTTCCATGTAGGTGAAACCAAACCACTCCGGGATGCAGCTAGGGTATACATGAGATAAGAAGTCATATAAAACTTCTTAGTCTGCTAACACTTGACAATTGCTCAGTCAAATTCATACAAACAATTTCAGCCCAGTTTATGTTCTGCTTTCCCTCACAAATGATGTTTATAAAGGGGCACATCCAGAAATGAAACTCATTTGTGGAGGGCAGTCCCATGATACAGACAAGTAAAATGATAAAATCAGATAACTCCTCATTGAAATCAACCCTGAATAATGCTTTGGAGATTCGGGATCTCTGCCTTCTTAGGGTTCTTTAACCATGATTTTGCTATCTCGTGCCTTGTATCTTTCACTGTCTTGGTCAAACAGGGTCTGAGCTTGAGCACGAGTGAGAATGATGGAGTCTTCAATCTCTAGAATGCGTAGGGCAACAACAATGGCGACAACATCCAGTTTAGCAATTAATTCCCCATGCACATTAGTAAGTTCCTTAGTATCTAAGCTAAAATGGGCTCCGCAGGCAAGCACGGTGTCGGCACATTACACAGAGATGGGAAAGCCAGCCGCGTACACAATTCCACTGTCACAAATCATTTGGGCCATGGGTGCAGGGTTAGCGCATGTTAATCGGCCCCAAAAATCTCCAAAATCTAAGTGTCGAACCTCACTATGCCTAATATCAGGTACAAAGGTCTCGAGAGGTGAAAAATGCTCTTGCCCTTGAAACCTTATCTTCATTTTTACAATGCACAGAGGAATGACCTTCCAAGATGAAATTCACAATGAAAATGAAAAGGGACACGGGGAGACAGAACAAATGACTTTAATTGTAAGGATTCAGGCAAGAAGAAGCATGTGAGCAATGTAACAAATGCATAGGTAGTAGTCCCTTTAAATAGCCATTTCAAGAGAGAGAATGTCATTAATGAGCAATAAATACACCTTTCACCGACTCAAAAAGATGAGACATGGGAAAAGCGGAAAAAACTGTCCCAGACGACCCTTAGGACATTAGGGACACGAAGACGCGATCCGGCCGACGCGGGCGATGTGGCCAAATGAGCATGGGTGGTCCAGGGACTCAGAGACGTGAGGGACGTGAAGATGTGATTCAACCAATGCGAGCGATGCGAGGAATCGGTGAATAGAAATCCTGAACACATTTGGGATAGATGAGACAAAAGTACGTGAAGAACCCAATGCGGGTGATGCGGGTGATCGGGGAAAAGGAAGTCTGGGTGAAATTGGGAAAAATGGGCCAAAAAGTTCTGATAAAGCTGAAAGACAAGGATATGCGGGAAATTGGCCGATCGGTGAACAGAAGGTCCAAAGGTACTTGGGACATGAGGGACAAAAATGTCTGACAGACCTGCAAATCACCAAAATGACTCCAATAAATGTGAATTTTCACCATCTCTTCGAGTTTTCACTTCACTAGAACATTACTAAAGGGTGCCAACTCAAAATTTTCAAAATTCTAACTTTCAAAAGAGGGGAAATTTTGAGAGGACAAATAACCGCGAAGAAACACATGAGAGAAAGGAAGTAGAAAATTATCTTATTAAAAGGGCACAAAAGTGCTTGCAAACATGGAAAAAAGGAGATCTGATACACATGGATGTTATAAATGATTTTCAAAGAAAAAATGATGCTATGAAAATATTTAGATGATGGTTGATGTAACATCCTCATATTATACTTTAGATGAAGTGAATTTTTTTATTTTTATTTTTGATAATTGCATCCTGGTTCTAAATACATAATTTAGAACTCACAAATCATTAACCATTCATATAACAGACAACCATATGTAGCTGTAATGACTCGGAGCACCTCCGATCTATTCATTCCATGACTCGGTAATCTACCGATCTATTCATGAGTAATAAGAGTTGGTGTTTTTATTTAACACATTACTCTTGCGGTTCTCTTCCCTAATCTGGGATTCAGAATGCTCTGTCCAAGGAATCTAACTGAATAATTGTTACTATTATTCATTGGCATCTCATCCCTTAGACTAGGTGAATTAGGAAAACGCAATCAGCAGCTTGCGATACTTTGGCCAAAGATTTGAAACATCTGTTTGTGTCTTGTATTCCTTAACGGCATACTCGCCAATCTGGAATACGCCTTTCACCCCATTCATATGTTATATAGAATGTCCTACACTGACTACTGCCATTCCTTCCTTTCACAACTAATCCACTCGGAGGCAGATTAACAAGGTGATAATGTTATATGGATGCCCACGAGGATTAGGGATATGGTGACATCTTTGGTCCAACCTTTCAATTCAACCAAGTGTGTCATGATACCCCGAATCTCCTAGGCAGCCTTATAACATGACCACGTTCTTAATCGGACCCTGAGTAACTCGTGCGAAATCAAGTGTAAATCTTAGCGATCAATGCAAAGGGTGTCGCCATAAGTCATCTGCATTGTTGTAACTTCGAGAAGATCCTAATCTTCTCGGAGGTACAACCCTGCAGTTGTCTTGTGTCGTCAACCTTTAAATCCGCCTCGAAAAGATCTACTTAATAACATGCGTTACGCACTAGAGTTTAAATTACTTTAAAGACTTTTCCCTAAGGTTAGCCTTTCCCGATCCCTGGATTCTTCGTCTTAAGACGACCCTCCTCTATAAAACCCATTACATGGTAGAGGTATTAAGGTCAAGTTCTCATCAAGGAGTCATTAGAATACATCTGATTCTAAAGCAACAGAATTAGACAAAAACCTCATAACCTTTACTTGAGATTGCCATCTGAACTCCATTGATTGTATATCAGTTCTCTTAACTGAATTTATATCATACTTATTAGTATAAAGATATAAATGATTAAGAATCCAAATTAATATTGTCCTGTTATACTTAGGACTAGGGATTAGTAATTTAATCCAGCTTGTTTAGCGTTCTCTTTAGGCTCATTTTTAACCTATCTTCTAGAAAGACAATTATTTAAATCCAATATTGCTTTCACTAGAACAAATTAGAACTACTAAACACTCTTAAGAATTCAATCTCATTTTCTTGCAAGCTTTCATTGACAATCACAAAAGCATCCATATTACACAAAGATAACGTTACCACTCTGGTATATAGACCGGAGAAGGTCAACTATCAGAAATAGAATACAACACATAAGTATCAAACACTTATTTTCATTCCTTTCAAAACTATACAATTACATTTTATGCAACAACATACTTGATACAATGCTCAACGGAAAAGAAACATCTTTTCTCATATAGTACATTTATAAAATCAAGTTGTAATTCATTATAAATCAATTAAACAATCTGATCAGCCTATCAGATCTGCATTGCTTTTACCTCTTACGGCAACCATCTGCAAAAATAGTCAACATGAGTCAGTTCAATGAACTGAGCATGATAAGCACTAACTTTTAAAACAATTGCAATCCATCAATTGTTTTCATTAAACACCCTGTTTAAATGAGATCAGATATCCACATAAGTAAACATATTCAGACTATGCCCTTGTAATACAAAATGATTACAAATATGTAACTCTAACATTGTTACAAAATAGTCTTAATCACTTTCTAATATTTCATCAAATATTAAAAGAAATCAAGGAACGAATGTACACAAACAATCATTGAATCCAAAAACACAACATTGGTCAGATTGTTTCATTCATCCAAAAAGGGAAATATCATAACAATTCGGGATTCCTCCAATATGTTACAAAACAATTCCCACTATTAGACAGATATCCTCAATTAAGCAAAAGAAGAGAAAGAACCAAATCATTCATACTTCCATTCACATTAGTTCATTACTGTACTGCTTTCACATATGAAAACATTCAACCAGTTTGTATATGAACAAGACAGACAAGCCACAAGAAAGATCGCTGTTTTAAATCAAGAAATAGAAACACAGCAAAACTCCTGTACAGCAACTATCACATCAACAATCCATATATCAACCTTAAGCCCAATACTAGTTCCTTTTAAACACAGTAAGGCTTTCGAACCAAGTTCGAAATCAGGAACCTCTAGCATATCGCTGTCAACAACAGACTTATTTACATTAAGCAATTGATGCTTCTATAAGACCATACAGAGATTACCTTACAAATGCCGTAATATACACTACCGCATCCTATTAGGAAATCAGAAAGGAACATATCATCCTGTATATACATCTGTGCTAAATCGGAGTTGGTCAAAAAGTACTCACGATTCACTTATACAGAGTCACGTTACTTGATACAGACCATTACTCAGACAAAATGTCCAATATCAAACAACAGTATATCAAGTCAAGTTTCAACTGAGACAATAGAAGATACAGGTTGACTTCCACAATTCTCTAAACCCGAACAACAGTGGAATGACAAATGATTGCCAATGTTTCCCTCTGGACAAGTAAATAGTGTACATATTAAAACTCAGGCAGAACTTTTAATTACCGATTTCAATTCAAGAAACCCGACTAAGTCATGCCAAATTTTCGCACAAGATTACAAGGAATGAACATAAAAATACACCCAAGAATCTGTTCAACAAAAATCCATGCAACACAAAAGTAATTCCAGAAAATAACAGAGGTCTTAGTACATGTTATTCCTTCAAGCCACTGGTTCATCATTCACCAACTACTTAATATATTCGGCTCAATTACAAATATAAATCATTCAATCGACTCCTCAGAGTCGTGCAGATTACAACCATTATAAATCCATATATTCACACTGTATACTGTTAACGGGTTTATACCCATAACCGCTGAACCCAACAACAGCGTAAGATGAAATTAGTTGATGAATCCTTCTATGCCAACTATGGCAATCATTCAGAATAAAACAAGTGTAAGCAAATCGAATACCCATTTCAAGGCAAGGAAATCAACTGAGCCTCTTCAAAACTCTCGAACAGCTTACACAAAGAAATGCAAATGCATACCCAGGAAATCTATATCCATTAATCATTACAAATAGCAGTGAACAAAAGACCTGCTACCTCTACAAGGCTTCCACGAAAACAAATAACAAAACTCAAGGATGAATCTATATTCTCAGCAGTGGATAGTAATATACGACTCGATCAAGGACTCCACTGAGTCGTTCAAATAAATCATAGATATATCAATAATGTATACAGTCAACAAATAATCCCGTTACCACAATAACAAGAAAGAACAACTTCCACTGGGTCGTATAGACTACGGTAACACAACAGTTACCTATTTCCAAACAAATTAAAGACAAGACGAAACCCAAAAAGCATCATTAGCCACTTTGCTTCCCAAAACCACGACGAGTTTCCAAAGGATCAATAAAACCGATCCATCATACGATATCCATCAGTATCCCTTCATACAGTTCCCACAACAAGAACGGCGACCACAAATCAACAACATAACAGTGGTCTATATCCAACACAGGTATATTCTATGGGCTCACGCCGAACAGGCCGAGCATTCATACTCATTTAAAAATAAATATCTCACATATTTAAGCCAGAATGAATACTCAAGAAATAGAGCCACAATTCATTTTTAATAAACACCCATCAAGAGGAAATTGAAAAATCGAACCAGAAGAGATACAAGATACAAAATCAAACAAGACCTCCATAGAAAATTATCTATTTACTCATAACATTTGAACAGAGTTGTTCTAATGAAATCACTTGAAAAACAGCAAGATATTTAAAGGTTAGGGCCTAACATGCCTGGATTTTTAATCAAATTTCCGAAGCAGACCACTGGAAGAGCTCAAACTTCCTTTTCTTCTTCCAAGTTAAAGCGACCAACAAAATTTCGCTATCTCCATCACATATATATCCTCCATGACAGAGAAAAGAGCTGGATAAGTTCATACTTGCCATGCAACACAAAGAGGACTGGTGCGAAGAACCAGTAAACAAGCAGAGAGAAATCTGAAAATTGCGACAAGCCAAACAACCCCACAAACTTCCCGTTTGCATGCCTTCTCGCGAGTTCCGAGCTCGTCTACCGAGAATATTGAATGCCATTAAACCAACTTTCCCGCTAAGACTCCACTTCCACCGACCGCCAGAGTTGGCGACAGTCCAACGAAAACTCAAGTTCATTTCCAAACTTAGCGACTGCCACGCCGAATGTGTTAGCTGCTGCTTAAACCTCTGCCATGACCTATCCCTCATCCTTATCCATGCATTAAATGTCATAGAAAACACCGCCCATGGTTCGCACCCCCTTCCATAGGCCCCTTTCCATTCTCCTCATTAGTTAGGTTAGTATCTTAGGTTAGAATTTAGGGTAACACATATTCTAACCATATTACACATAGATACTAACTTAGGACATTAACACATAGCCTAGGTCTAGGTTAGATTAACACTAATCTAACCCCTAGGTTAGGTTTAGTCTTAGGTTACTAACCATTAATAATTCCAGTTAGGTCTACGTTCTGTACACTTAGAAAAGACCTGTATCATACCTTCTTGAACAGGGTTAGCTCCTGTTCTACTGCAGAATCGTATGTAAACGAATTATTACCTGGTCCACGATCGAGACCTTCCAGATATACTTCCATATCGGGAACCAATTTATTTCACAAGATCAGCCTGAGTCATACTCCTGACCAGCTTAATCAATGCTTCCATACCTTGCAACCTGTTCAAGGTCTGTGATCTAATTCATCACGAACAAATTTAAAGCAATACTTGGATCAATTCCACTGATCCAAGACTAGATCTTATAGATGGATAACTCTATAATTTATTCCGAGATCAGATTAAACTCAGATACAAAATGAAATAGATAAAAGAGTCTAATCATATTCTCGTCTCTCGGTCCAAGATCTGCAATCTGCAAAGAAATTACAGTACATATCAAGCATGATTTCTTAATCGAGGAACACATCCTTATACAAGAAATCACATATCAACACTTGTATGCTTAGGAGAAAGTAACAACAGTTCAGGGTGTTACATGCTTCCCTCCTAAAAAGATTCATCGTCCCGATGAATTACATATTAAATTAACCTTCAGGTCAATCAACTTATCAATACACACATAATGTGCCTATTTCATATTTGAATAGTTTCAGAAATCAATGTCACAACACATTTTATTCAACCTGAATAAAGTCTGCCTTCATCTGGCTTTCATAAATACTTAAAAACAATCAGTTCATAAAAGTATATTTTATCAACAGATTGCATTCTGTTGAAAAAGAGAAGGAAAAGCAATTTTCATCTCTTCCAGATTTTCCCAAGTTGCACTTTCTTCGCTAAACTGGTCCCACTGGACCTTACATTGCTGTATATCACGATTTCTTAAATGCAATTGGTGAGTTTCTAGCACTCGTGTGGGTTTAACCACGATTATTCTTGGGTCTTGGACCTGCAAGGAATTCCAATTTAAAACATGTGACAGATCTGAAACGTATTTCTTAAGCAAAGAAATATGGAAAACATCATGCATGCGAGATAAAGCAGGTGGCAATGCTAAACGATAAGCTACAGGATTGATTATTTTGACAATTTCGAAAGGTCCCACAAATCGAGGTGACAACTTGGCAGCCTTGCCAAAGTTATAGAACTCTTTCTGGGTTTAACACGCAGAAAACCTTATCACCAAGCTCAAACTTTCTATCAACCCGCTTAAAGGTCAAGATAGCTCTTACTGTCTATCCGCCGCTTCCTTCAATCATTCACGAATCACTTAACTTGCTTTCCATTTCTGAGAATCTCTGGTCCAATTACCACTCTATCCTCAACACTGTCCCAACTAACAGGGGTTCTGCACTTTCTTCCATAAAGTGCTTCAAATGGTGCCATCTTAAGAGATGAGTGATAAGTGTTGTTGTATGTGAACTCAACTAATGGAAGATACTCTTCCCATTTATACTGTTGATCCATGCAATACATTCGCAACATGTCCTCCAACACTTGATTTACCCTCTCAGTTTGCCCATCCGTTTCTGGATGATATGCAGAACTGAAGTTTAGTTTCGTTCCTAGGGCTGCGTTAAGCGTTTGCCAAAACCTTGACGTCATTCTAGGATCCTCGCCGATATAATCAGGTTACGGTACACCATGCAATCTGAAAATTTCGTATACGAACCTCTTGGCCAAAGACCGGTGAATCATCCTTTAGATTTCCAAATGATGAAATGAGCTACCTTAGTCGGTTTATCTACAACTACCAGATAACATCATGTTTATTTCTCGGACATAGGTAGTCCTTGTAAAAATCCATGGTTATTACTTGCCATTTGTACTACGGTATGCTATGAGGATATAACCAAATAGGTGCATATGTTCTCGCCTTCACCCACCGACATTCCGAATAATGAGTCACAAAATTTATCACATCCTTTTTCATACCTTTCCGTATTGTTTGTTTTCATATCAGCTGAAGCATTTTTGTGATACCTGGGTGTCCTGAGAAAGGTGAATTATGAAATTCTACTAACAACTTCTTTCTCAAATCGTTCAGCACAGGTACATATACCCTGTTTTCATAACGCAAGATTCCTTCATTATCAAGATGAAAACCTTTATACCTTATATCCTTAGGTTCTCGCAGCAAAGTTAAAGCGCTTTTACTTGCTTTGAAAATATGCATCTGATTCTGAGGCACTTTTTACCTCGTCTTTAAACTGAGTTCTTAATGTTATAAGAGCATAAATGTGCCTCCTATGACTTAGAGCATCAGCTACTCTATTCTCCTTCCCTTTGATATAGCTGATATCAAAGTCATATTGTGATAAAAATTCTAACCACCTTCTCTGTCTCGCATTCGATTGGGTGAGTAAAAATATATTTTAGTCCCAAGTGATCGGCCAACTCAAAAGGTTTCCCAAGTAAATAGTGTCTCCGGACTTGAAGTGCATGAACAATGGCAAAGCAAGTTCCAAATCATGAGGGGCATAATTCAGCTCATGAATCTTAAGTTTTCTACTCTCATAAGCAATGACTTGATCATTTTGTAGCAAAACACCTCCAAGGCCTTCCCCAGAAGCATCAGTTACAACAGTAAAATTCCCATTAGGTTTGGTACAGCTACATAAATATAGGTGCGAAGTCAACCGGTCTTTCGGACTTTTGAAAGCCGCTTCGCACTTGTCATTCCATATGAATTTCTTATCCTTCTTTTCGCAATGAAGTTATTGGTGCGCAGCTACCTTAGAAAAATCCTTTACAAATTTTCTATAAGTAACTCAAAGACCCATGAAGCTTCTTACTTCATGTACATTCTTTGCGCAGCCATTCAGCTATTGCCACTATTTTTGAAGGATCTACAAAGAATTCCTTCTTTACTTATAACATGACCCAAATAGTGAACTTCGAATCAAAGAAAGAACATTTGGATAACTTACCATACAACTTCCTCTTTCTCAAAATTCCCAAAACTATCTTCAAATGCTCATTGTGCTCCTCAACGCTTTTAGAATAAATGAGAATATCGTCCAAGAATACAAGTACAAACTTGTCCAGGTATTCTTGAAAAATATTGTTCATTAAATTCATAAAGGCTGCGGTGCATTAGTTAATCCAAAGGGTAGAACTGTGAATTCATAATGTCCGTACCTTGTTCGGAAAGGTTGTTTTATGAATGTCTTCTTCTTTAATCCTTAACTGATGATAACCAGATCGAAGGTCTATCTTAGAATAAACCGCTGCTCCACGCATCTGATCAAACAGATCATCGATCCTAGGAAGTGGATATCGGTTCTTGACTGTTGCTTTGTTCAACATCCGATAATCAATACACAGCCTTAGTGTTCCATCCTTCTTTTTCACAAATATCACAGTGCTCCCCCAAGGTGAAACACTTGGTCTAATCAATCCTTTAGAAAAAGCTCTTGTAATCGTGCCTTAATCTCAACTAACTCAAGAGTAGTCATTCGATAAGGTGCTTTGGAAATAGGTTCCGTTCCAGCTTGATTTCAATGGTAAAATCAAATTCTCTTTTGGGTGGTAACCTGTAATTCCTCGGAAAACATCCCAAACCTTGTAGCAGAGGGAATTGTTCCATGAAATCATCATCTTCTTCAAGATTCAGATATCTTTACCGCATAAAGGGTACATCCTTTATTTTTAGCCTTTTTAAGTTCTTTGCATAGTGACATTTTTCTAACTGAAATTTCCCGTTTCACACCTTGAATCTCTGCTGATTCCAGCTGATCATCTAAACACTTTATGTTATTTTCATAGCAATCTACTTTTTCCTTATGGTCAGCTAACCAATTAACACCAATAATAATGTCATATGATCCTAAAGGTGTAACATAGAGATCAACTTCCGTGGAGAAATTAGGTAAATCAAGGATCTGCTCCAAAGAGACACATACTCACCGTATGAACAAATTATTACCATACTCTACACCCAAGATTTATCCATTTTTCTAGCTTTTCTTTTAAGTTTAGAAGCTAGTTTATTAGATATAAAACATTCAAAAGAGCTCTGTATCAAAAAGAATAGTGACAGTATGCCGAATAACTTACCCTAACTTCTATAGGTGTCACTTGCTTTTCACTTGCTTGTCCGCTCTCGCAAAGATGTATCTTATGCTCACTGATTACGATCATCCTTCTTCAAAGGGCACCGATTTGCGTAATGATCTTTACCACAATTGTAGCACCTCCTACGTCCCTTTTTAGGCTCAAAATTGCCTCCAGTTTTATAATTGTCACGTTGTCCTCCATAGGACTTCTCTGTCCATTATTATAATTTTTAACAACAAATTATCCTTTACGTTTCAAAGAAGCTTATTTACACGCTTTCTTATTATTATCTCCCGAAACTTACTCTTGTTTCCAAAATTTTTCCATGGTCCTTTTCTCGGTGCAAGAGAGGTTGAAGAAGGGTTTGCAGCCTTCTTCCGCACTTCCTCCTTATGAGCGAAATAGCCTTTAATTTTGTTCTTGCCTTATGGCCTTTTCAACAACTCCTTCCATAGTGGTTGGACCGTGAACATCGACCTCTCCCCTATCACAGATTCAATCCCATGATGAATTTCCGTATTCTCGAACTTTTCGTCGGTTTGATATCTTTGCGGTACATACTTGAGGAGTTTTGTAAACCGCTCCCAAGATTCGGCCATTACCGTTAGCTTCCCTTGAGCTAAGTTCTCAAATTCTGTCATTTTCGATCATAGAAAAGTTGTGGTAGCCAACGTTGCCTAAAATAGCCTTTAAATTGATCCCAAGTAATATTGGTCTCATCAATGTTTAGCTCACTTTGCTATCCCACCACGAAGATACTTCGTGAGAAAGCCGATAGGCTCCCAAATAGCTTTGGTTTCCTCTGAGAAGTTCCTTATTGCAAAGTACTTCTCCATTTCGCTGAGCCAGTTCTCAGCTCCATCTCCTAATGTGGTGCCATCATACTTAGGTGGACTTATCCTTTTTATATCATTAGTGAGTTCCGCTGCCAATCTGGCCTTTTTGTTTTCTGGTTGGACAGGTGCATTTCAAAGCATTAACATCAACACCCATTTCGGGGTTGTCCTCAGGAGGTTGCTGATTATTATTATCAGCTTCTTCATCCTCCTCATTTCCCATCACCTGCTGTTCAAGTACAGCCAAGCGATCTCTTGTGTCCAACAGGGCAGCAAGGATCTCATCAAGTTTCTGGGTTGTTGCCGCTCCTCCTTCAGGTGGAGCATTATCCGCAACGTTCCCCCTTGTTCTAACCATTTTCTGTTACAAGAAAATTCAGGTTTTTATCAGATTATGGACTCAATAGGTCCAAGAGCTGCAACCTTCAGCTCTGATACCAAGATGTAACATCCTCATTTTATACTTTAGAACAAGTGATTTTTTTTTTTTTTTTTTGATAATTGCATCCTGGTTCTAAATACATAATTTAGAACTCACAAATCATTAACCATTCATATAACAGACAACCATATGCAGCTGTAATGACTCGGAGCACCTCCGATCTATTCATTCCATGACTCGGTAATCTACCGATCTATTCATGAGTAATAAGAGTTGGTGTTTTTATTTAACACATTACTCTTGCGGTTCTCTTCCCTAATCTGGGATTCAGAATGCTCTGTCCAAGGAATCTAACTGAATAATTGTTACTATTATTCATCGGCATCTCATCCCTTAGACTAGGTGAATTAGGACAACGCAATCAGCAGCTTGCGATACTTTGGCCAAAGATTTGAAACATACTGTTTATGTCTTGTATTCCTTAACGGCATACTCGTCAATCTGGAATACGCCCTTCACCCCATTCATATGTTATATAGAATGTCCTACACTGACTACTGCCAGTCCTTCCTTTCACAACTGATTCACTCGGAGGCAGATTAACAAGGTGATAATGTTATATGGATGCCCACGAGGATTAGGGATATGGTGACATACTGGTCCAACCTTGCAGTTCAACCAGTGTGTCATGATACCCCGAATCTCCTAGGCAGCCTTATAACATGACCACGTTCTTAATCGGACCCTGAGTAACTCGTGCGAAATCAAGTGTAAATCTTAGCGATCAATGCAAAGGGTGTCGCCATAAGTCATCTGCATTGTTGTAACTTCGAGAAGATCCTAATCTTCTCGGAGGTACAACCCTGCAGTTGTCTTGTGTCGTCAACCTTTAAATCCGCCTCGAAAATATCTACTTAATAACATGCGTTACGCACTAGAGTTTAAATTACTTTAAAGACTTTTCCCTAAGGTTAGCCTTTCCCGATCCCTGGATTCTTCGTCTTAAGACGACCCTCCTCTATAAAACCCATTACATGGTAGAGGTATTAAGGTCAAGTTCTCATCAAGGAGTCATTAGAATACATCTGATTCTAAAGCAACAAAATTGGACAAAAACCTCATAACCTTTACTTGAGATTGCCATCTGAACTCCATTGATTGTATATTAGTTCTCTTAATCGAATTTATATCATACTTATTAGTATAAAGATATAAATGATTAAGAATCCAAATTAATATTGTCTGTTATACTTAGTCTAGGATTAGTAATTTAATCCAGCTTGTTTAGCGTTCTCTTTAGGCTCATTTTTAACCTATCTTCTAGAAAGACAATTATTTAAATCCAATATTGCTTTCACTAGAACAAATTAGAACTACTAAACACTCTTAAGAATTCAATCTCATTTTCTTGCAAGCTTTCATTGACAATCACAAAAGCATCCATATTACACAAAGATAACGTTACCACTCTGGTATATAGACCGGAGAAGGTCAACTATCAGAAATAGAATACAACACATAAGTATCAAACACTTATTTTCATTCCTTTCAAAACTATACAATTACATTTTATGCAACAACATACTTGATACAATGCTCAACGGAAAAGAAACATCTTTTCACATATAGTACATTTATAAAATCAAGCTGTAATTCATTATAAATCAATTAAACAATCTGATCAGCCTGTCAGATCTGCATTGCTTTTACCTCTTACGGCAACCATCTGCAAAAATAGTCAACATGAGTCAGTTCAATGAACTGAGCATGATAAGCACTAACTTTTAAAACAATTGCAATCCATCAATTGTTTTCATTAAACACCCTGTTTAAATGAGATCAGATATCCACATAAGTAAACATATTCAGACTATGCCCTTGTAATACAAAATGATTACAAATATGTAACTCTAACATTGTTACAAAATAGTCTTAATCACTTTCTAATATTTCATCAAATATTAAAAATCAAGGAACGAATGTACACAACAATCATTGAATCCAAAAACACAACATTGGTCAGATTGTTTCATTCATCCAAAAAGGGAAATATCATAACAATTCGGGATTCCTCCAATATGTTACAAAACAATTCCCACTATTAGACAGATATCCTCAATTAAGCAAAAGAAGAGAAAGAACCAAATCATTCATACTTCCATTCACATTAGTTCATTCTTGTATCTTTGCTTTCACATATGAAAACATTCAACCAGTTTGTATATGAACAAGACAGACAAGCCACAAGAAAGATCATTGTTTTAAATCAAGAAATAGAAACACAGCAAAACTCCTGTACAACAACTATCACATCAACAATCCATATATCAACCTTAAGCCCAATACTAGTTCCTTTTAAACACAGTAAGGCTTTCGAACCAAGTTCGAAATCAGGAACCTCTAGCATATCGCTGTCAACAACAGACTTATTTACATTAAGCAATTGATGCTTCTATAAGACCATACAGAGATTACCTTACAAATGCCGTAATATACACTACCGCATCCTATTAGGAAATCAGAAAGGAACATATCATCCTGTATATACATCTGTGCTAAATCGGAGTTGGTCAAAAAGTACTCACGATTCACTTATACAGAGTCACGTTACTTGATACAGACCATTACTCAGACAAAATGTCCAATATCAAACAACAGTATATCAAGTCAAGTTTCAACTGAGACAATAGAAGATACAGGTTAACTTCCACAATTCTCTAAACCCGAACAACAGTGGATTGACAAAGGATTGCCAATGTTTCCCTCTGGACAAGTAAATAGTGTACATAATAAAACTCAGGAAGAACTTTTTAATTTACCGATTTCAAATCAAGAAACCCGACTAAGTCTTGCCAATTTTTCGCACAAGATTGCAAGGAATGAACATAAAATTACACCCAAGAATCTGTACAACAAAATCCATGCAATACAAAAGTAATTCCAGAAAATAACAAAGGCCTTAGTACGTGTTATTCCTTCAAGTCCCAGGTTCATCAATCACCAACTATTTAATATATTCAACTTGAACAACGGCTCAATTACAAATATAAATCATTCAATCGACTCCTCAGAGTCGTGCAGATTACAACCATTATAAATCCATATATTCACACTGTATACTGTTAACGGGTTTATACCCATAACATTGAACCCAACAACAACAGCGTAAGATGAAATTAGTTGATGAATCCTTCTATGCCAACTATGGCAATCATTCAGAATAAAACAAGTGTAAGCAAATCGAATACCCATTTCAAGGCAAGGAAATCAACTGAGCCTCTTCAAAACTCTCGAACAGCTTACACAAAGAAATGCAAATGCATACCCAGGAAATCTATATCCATTAATCATTACAAATAGCAGTGAACAAAAGACCTGCTACCTCTACAAGGCTTCCACGAAAACAAATAACAAAACTCAAGGATGAATCTATATTCTCAAGCGGTGGGTAGTAATATACGACTCGATCAAGGACTCCACTGAGTCGTTCAAATAAATCATAGATATATCAATAATGTATACAGTCAACAAATAATCCCGTTACCACAATAACAAGAAAGAACAACTTCCACTGGGTCGTATAGACTACGGTAACACAACAGTTACCTATTTCCAAACAAATTAAAGACAAGACGAAACCCAAAAAGCATCATTAGCCACTGTCACCCAAAAACCACGACAGAGTTTCCAAAGGATCAATAAAACTGATCCATCATACGATATCCATCAGTATCCCTTCATACAGTTCCCACAACAAGAACGGCGACCACAAATCAACAACATAACAGTGGTCTATATCCAACACAGGTATATTCTATGGGCTCACGCCGAACAGGCCGAGCATTCATACTCATTTAAAAATAAATATCTCACATATTTAAGCCAGAATGAATACTCAAGAAATAGAGCCACAATTCGATTTTTAATAAACACCCATCAAGAGGAAATTGAAAAATCGAACCAGAGGAGATACAGTACCAAAAATCAAACAAGACCTCCATAGAAAATTATCTATTTACTCATAACATTTGAACAGAGTTGTTCTAATGAAATCACTTGAAAAACAACAAGATATTTAAAGGTTAGGGCCTAACATGCCTGGATTTTTAATCAAATTTCCGAAGCAGACCACTGGAAGAGCTCAAACTTCCTTTTCTTCTTCCAAGTTAAAGCGACCAACAAAATTTCGCTATCTCCATCACATATATATCCTCCATGACAGAGAAAAGAGCTGGATAAGTTCATACTTGCCATGCAACACAAAGAGGACTGGTGCGAAGAACCAGTAAACAAGCAGAGAGAAATCCAAAAATTGTGACAAGCCAAACAACCCCACAAACTTCCCGTTTGCATGCCTTCTCGCGAGTTCCGAGCTCGTCTACCGAGAATATTGAATGCCATTAAACCAACTTTCCCGCTAAGACTCCACTTCCACCGACCGCCAGAGTTGGCGACAGTCCAACGAAAACTCAAGTTCATTTCCAAACTTAGCGACCTGCCACGTCAGAACAGGTTAGCTGCTGCTTAAACCTCCGCCATGACCTGTCCCTCATCCTTATCCATGCATTAAATGTCATAGAAAACACCGCCCATGGTTCGCACCCCTTCTATAGGCCCCTTTCCATTCTCCTCATTAGTTAGGTTAATATCTTAGGTTAGAATTTAGGGTAACACATATTCTAACCATATTACACATAGATACTAACTTAGGACATTAACACATAGCCTAGGTCTAGGTTAGATTAACACTAATCTAACCCCTAGGTTAGGTTTAGTCTTAGGTTACTAACCATTAATAATTCCAGTTAGGTCTACGTTCTGTACACTCAGAAAAGACCTGTATCATACCTTCTTGAACAGGGTTAGCTCCTGTTCTACTGCAGAATCGTATGTAAACGAATTATTACCTGGTCCACGATCGAGACCTTCCAGATATACTTCCATATCGGGAACCAATTTATTTCACAAGATCAGCCTGAGTCATACTCCTGACCAGCTTAATCAATGCTTCCATACCTTGCAACCTGTTCAAGGTCTGTGATCTAATTCATCACGAACAAATTTAAAGCAATACTTGGATCAATTCCACTGATCCAAGACTAGATCTTATAGATGGATAACTCTATAATTTATTCCGAGATCAGATTAAACTCAGATACAAAATGAAATAGATAAAAGAGTCTAATCATATTCTGACTCAGTCAAGATCTGCAATCTGCAAAGAAATTACAGTACATATCAAGCATGATTTCTTAATCGAGGAACACATCCTTATACAAGAAATCACATATCAACACTTGTATGCTTAGGAGAAAGTAACAACAGTTCAGGGTGTTACAGGATGAAAAAGTGATTAGCCCAAGGCATAAATCATGAGACAAGACATGCACTAAAGTAAGAGTTTGAAAAAGGTCCAAAAAGTAACACTTGGTAACATACTAATCCTATTTACTCATTGAGATCCCGTGTGTGCACATGGAAATGAATTACCTCTTGAAGAAAAGAGTTGATAGTTAATAAGTGAAGAAACTAGCCAATGTGTAGGAATGATTTAGTTTGAAAGGTGATGTGTGAATGGATTGTGGAAGGAGATCCGTACATTGCTCCGTTGCCAATCAGGCGTCCATAGCGCCAACGGAGATGCATTTGATTTTAATCACAACATTGCTCTACTGCTAGTCAGACGTCCATAGCCCCGATAAAGATTATTGGAAATACCCCAAGGGAGAGTTATATATCAATTTGCTTTTGCTTTTAGCTTTTGCTTTTGATTGATTGATTTTGATTCTTTTGCTTTCTAAAAACTTATTTCAGCTCTCTTGTTTGACAAGGGTTAAGAACCATTGATGGCTTGATGGAAGGATGTGGAAGTGATTGTGATGACGACATTGGATAGTGTTAAAAATATGCCAAAATGTTCTTCCCAACAAGTTTATTATATGTAGATAGTGATAGGATCTCTAAGAGGTTAGTCATTCTTTAATTTACCAAGGTGATGAAAGACCAAGGTCAAATGGATACCATAGAGATAAATGTCACAAAATGCGTGCGAATAGGATAACCACAATAAGATCGAAGGGATGAAAATGGTGGATGACTTGTAGATGAATATGAAAGAAAGGGAAGAAAGAACATCCATGTGTACACAATACCTAATTGCAATGTTTGATCTTTATACCTTTGATTTTGTTTTTGTAATGTTTTAATGTTTTCTCATTTTTTTGTATTTTTGAATTGTTTTATGATTTTTAGATTTTTTGGAAGTTAGGACCAATAATGTCACTTTGTGTGATAGGATCCAACAACGATGTGTGCGACTTCCTTGATAAGGGAGACTAAGCGCGTTTGTTTATCAAGAGTGATATGATCCCCAATCTTGATGATCATGGTGAGTTCACACTCAACAAATGACTGTGATTTGTTTTGAAACATGGGTTTCGTATGTGGTATTTTGAGTTCCATATCCATAGGTTTTTGAAATTTGCACCATACTTGATGGGTACGTTGGTGTGCATTCTGGAATCACGTTTGATTTTGGATTTTATGATCATTGGAGTTGTTGGTAGCTTTGGATCTCTTCGGATTTTTGATCTTGGCTTGATAAAGAACATGTCTGGGTTTCTTATAAGCTAATGCTTGACTTGTCTGATCCCGAGAAGTGAGAGAAGAACGTGGATGTTTAGAATTGATGAGAGGAATGGCAGTGGGATTGCCACAATCTTTGGTAGAAGAATAATGTGATGGATGACAAGGATATGGTCTAAGGATTGAAGAAGATTGGCATTCAAATCATTGATGTGCCACAATTCTTATTTTTTGTGAAGGAAAAATTGATATAATTTCAAAAACAAGGAAATTTAATAATTAATGACATTAAAATCATTGATGTGCCACAATTCTCATTTTTTTGTGAAGGAAAAATTGAATTAATTTTCAAAACTAGGAAAAGTAATACAAGATGTGTTAGTTTTTTCCATAACTTTTTTATTTTTACAACACACACTTTTCTAGAAACTAGGTTCCACAAAAATTCAAACTCGAAGGGGTGCTTATTGTCTAGTTATGAAATTTTAACTCTTGTAAACTAGTCAATTTTTCTGAATTTGCATTGAGGGGGAGTTTTTCTAGCCCTAAACAAGCACAAAAAGTTGAATTGAAATAAATTTTGTATATGATAGTAAAATTGCCATATGACCACTCATTTTCATGGAAAAGTAGTTAGGAATTTTTGCAATGGTCAATTTCTTGTTCTAGCATATTTGTATATGTTTTTAATTGAAAATGAGAAAAATCAACATTGTAATGAACTACAAGTGCATTTTTTTATGAAAACCGACACCTTACTTTTTTGTCACAAGTAAATGTACTTCAAAACCATGATTGTTACATTTTTTCCCACTAATTATGTTTTCATAGATGATTTATTTTTACTTCAAATGTTATAGGTCATAAGATATTTGAATGGATGGAAGGGCCAAACCTGAAGTTGAAGGACACATAGGAGGTTAGAAGATAATTCCCATTCTTTAGTTAGTTGTTTGCTTAGAGGTTGAGTTAAATAATTAAATAGTAGTTAAGGAGGAGTGATATGTGTTTTATTTTTAGTTTTATGTTATGGTGTTTGGGTTTGTTCCTTGAGATTTAATGACGAGTAGACAAGGTTGTTGTGTTTGGATTTATAGTTGAAAGGAATTATCACCTCTCACCTAATATGGGAGAAGGTACTACCGATGGCCTTCAATAATTCTATGATGATTTTACATGTTGAAATATTACTTTCTATCATGTCAATTATCTAATAAAGGGTTGTCAAATATTTTTGGCTATCAAGGAGTTTCACTATATAGAGTATAGGAGAATCATTTGATGGGGTTTTTATTTGATACCTCATGTGGATCAATGTCTTTGAGAAGGATTTGATCACGATCACACCACAATATGATACATATGGTCAAAGGGGATGAAAATGCTTAGTAATATGTTCATCATTCATGCCACACCTCGGAGGAGTAGTGAGATTCTAAGTGAAGTGGTACATGTTGATCAATACGGCTGACATACATTTTTCCGGGTGTCAGACGTGAGGTAAAGACTAGTTAATGACATCACAGTCATATGCTCAAAATTATTCTATTTTATACTCATTTGGATCTATTGGTCCGAAAATCTATCGGGTGGATAGATCTATGGATAGATGAGCCAACAGTGTGCAGGGCATAGCCCCTCTTTGAGACAAAGCAAAGTGAAACTGGTTTATTGCTATTCTACCAAAGCAGAATCTGCAAGTGAAGTCCTACAAAAGATTCTACCTTCAGGGGTTTGGGATCTCGTCCCAGTTGGGGTATTTCTGACTGCAAAGAGAAGGGAATGAAGCGGGGAGAGGAGATAGGATAGATCTGAAGGGAGAAAAGAAATGAATTCCAAAGCAGAAAAGTCAGAGGGTTTATGTTTTGGGCTGGTAGTAAACAGAGCCAAACCTACTTGCATAAACGAACAAAGCAATACTGATGAACAAATGACAAAAAAGTAGAGATAGATCCAACAGAATAAACACATAGATCTGACATAAGAAATATCAGATGCCCATGACACACATATTGAGCACAAAGTCTTAATATTTGTATTATGTTTTCTTCTGTTACAAAAGTACAAAGCCTTTTCTTCTCACTTCTATTTTTCATCTAAAAAGTGTCCACACCTTTTGAATACAACAAATATTCAAGTATTTATAGAAGGAGAAGAAGAGAGAAGGCAAAAAGAAACCAACAACTAATTACAAAATATTTACAAAATATCTAAAAGTCAACTGTTGACTTTTGGGGCAACTTGGTGGATAACAACATCCCATGGTGCAACATGGATGATGTCATCATTTGTGCCAACATACTTTTAAATATTACAAAAAGAAAGCCAAGAGGAGGAAGGCTATTCGTCATCGTCTCGTGGCTGGAAAGGAGTACCCTGCTTCTGCTCAGGAGAGGCAATGTGGAATTGGGCCCGGTACTCCATGAATTTGCTGATCATCGGTTGGAGTTGGTCCTGTGCAGGACCCTTGGTGTGGTCGCCGATGACTTCACAAGTCTCCCATTCATCTCTGAGTTTTTCGGGGAGCTTGAAGTACTCATTACCTGCCTCCATCAGGTATCCCAAAAAGTCACGGTAGGCCAGAAGGTTGTTGATGGATTCAGCGTCAAAAGTAGCTCCTGGCCCTAACCCTTGCGAGATGATCTCTTTGAAGATTCAAATAGTTTCATCTACCTTCCTCAAGGTGAATGACGGAGTGAGCAAGCCCGGAGACATCCTTAGGATAATTTTCTCCATTTGATGCATTGCATCCAGGGCTTCCTCCTTGACCTTATCTATCTTCTCTAGGACAAATTCCATCTGATCGACCCGGTAGTCCAAAGTAGCAAGGAATTTGTTGGGTGCTCTGGGGTGATCAAAGATGACAAATTTAACTAAATCATTGACTAAGCAATCGAGCACCTTCTGGAATGTCTCATGTTGCAACCTATCATGGTCCAACTCTTCGAGATAGGTCCTGCAATCGCATGGAGTTCCTTGTTCGCCCGACCAATGTTTTGATATAACTCGGTGAACTTGACGATTACTTCCTCACTATATTTGAGGATCTGGTCTCTCCAGAAGATACTGCCATGCCTTGTTCACCAATCTTGGCATATTCGTTTATCTTATCCTGACTAAGGGCCTCAGGAGTCTCAGTGGTAGTTGTAGGAGGTGCACTACCCATTTTCTGCAGGGCATGGAGAAGATGTTTATTCTACTCTTTTAGTAGCCTCTTCTCTTCCTTTGCTTCTTGAAGCTTCTTGCAAAGGGAATCCACCGTGGATAGGGCCTCTCCTTGAAGGCTCTCGGATGACGTTCCCATTGTGACCTACATCACTATATAATCTATAGGTGACAGATCCTTTTTATCCTTTGTGGGATCGGGATAGGCGATCTCCATTACTCTTTCACCTGAGGCGCTATGAGAGAAGTGGGTTATTGGCTTCTACTTCTTAGCCCCTTTTTTTGGGATGACGGAGAAGTCCATAGGTGCAATGGGGAATTTCCTCTTGTGCTAGCTCAGGTGTTGGGAGATCCATGCTGGACTTAAGGGAGAAGAAGGAACGACGGAAGAAGAAGGAGCAACTACAGTGTACTCGGGAAATGGGTTGAGACGCTTGGCGGTGGCATTGATAAAGAAGCCAAACCTCCAATGCTCATAGGGGTAGGAGTTACTGTAGGAGAGGAAACTGTGGGGGCGGAAGGGAGCTGAGAGATGAGGGAAGAAATACTGGGGAAAACACCACGAGGGAAGAGAAGATGGAAGAAGAGGAAAGGGAAAAGAAGGAGATGGGGGAGAAGACACAACCAAAGGAATGGTTGCTTGAGAGACATGAGGAGGGGAAGGAGGAGTGGGAGAAGGGATGATGGGTACCTCGGTGATTGTAGCAGTGGCAACATCCTGAGTGGATGTGCCCGTTGGAACACTTTCTGCCGCTTCTTCCTCTGGAGATACCAGGGTTACAACTGTTCTTGTGCGGCGAGGGAGGGCTCCCAGGAGCTTCTTCTTGAGCGGCACTTGATTCTCCCTCTTTGTCTTTTCCTTTTCCCTTTGGAAAATGCTTCAGCCTGGCAGGTGCATCACCCAAAGGAGACGTGGTGAAGTCTACCCCAAGGTAAATGAGCCTATTATACCTGCACCAGTGCTCTGTGCACTGCAATGTGCCCTTAACCCTCTCCTCAATGGTATGAGGTGCCCTTGTTCTATCTATTTTGGTGAATGGCTAGTTGTCTCCATCTGTGTCTAAATATACCTGATCAACTTCTTGATCACCATTTGAAGCCTTTCGGAACAATGGCCACGCCATATTGAATAATTTCTGCCAGGGCCAGACGGGAGTGATCCTTCCTCCTGAGTTCGACCTCGTGATACAGTTGATGTAGATGTCCTCAATCTGTGGAACATGGATCGGATCAAGTTTTTCCTTTGTTAGGAAATTTTGTGGATCAAAGGTTGGCCTTGCTAGGAAATTGTGCTTCAGGTTGAGCAGTTCCAGCTCCGTGAACATTTCTTGGGCCTTGGTGTGAGAAGTGCATGTGTACCTGCCCACTGTGAGGGGGAATGGAGTTCCACCCTTCTTTCTTTTTAGGCACTTCTCGTGATATGTTATGAGTTGTCTGGATAGCTCCAACAAGATCAACTTAGGGCCTGCATACCTTGGTAACTTGGTGGGCTCCCCCAAGAAGTTGGCTACTCTGAGATAGGTGAAAGTGGGGAATTACGTAAATAACACCCCCACTTCTCGGTTGCCATTACTATGCTCTTGGTCATCCGACCATGAGTCATATTTGGCCTCAATAGGTAGATGATGTCGTAGAAGAAGGCATCGTTGATCTTGGTGAATTATGAATGTTGTTTTCCAGTCTTAATTCTGGATAATATTCAAATATTTTTACCTGGGGCCATACCCCGCATCGGCTCAGTGCTGGATAATCTCTCTCAGAGGTAACAACGTAGACCATGTAGGAGTTCATGTAGAACCTCCCTGTTGTTGTGAGTTGTTGGAGCTACTCAGAGATGGTGCTGCTGATGATTTTTGCCCACTCAAAACACTTGATCAGGCACGTTTTTGTTCATTATTTCTAGATACCTGAGCATCCATTTGTGGAAGTAGTGGGCATTAGGAAGCCCAAAAACCCTGCTCAGGAAGGTAATGGTGTCGCTCAGCTCCTCCGAAAAGTCGCTGCAATGAATAACCTGGGGCCACCTGGTTATTACCTTCTTATTTTTCAGATACACCTCATTCATTAACTACATGCATTTGTCTTCATTTTCCTCCCATGCCTTAATGCAGTCTTCCTGGCTTATAGCCACAAAATGCCGGTGGTGGGGAATACCCAGCATGATCTCAAAGTGCCGGGCAGTGAGGTTGATTATAACCTCGCCCTTCTCGTTCTTGACACACCTTGTGTTTTTGTTATAGCAGCGGGCCACCACCATCATGAACTCATTATTCACCACGCTAATGGGGATCCCTCTAGCGAAGTGTAGACCACTGCCCACTAGTTTTTCCATCCATGGACTGCCTGTGACCTTTCTGGTTCTAGCCCAAAAATCTTCCATGTCTATATGGCCAAGCTCGGAATCTTTGATATCTAAGTCGCATTCCGCATGGGATTCCGACATCCTGACCCTTTGATACTTGTATTTCATTTCTTCCTCTGTGAGTTTGGCCTTACCCTTTGACTTGGTTGGCCTTTTGCTTGATGTAGACATATGTGAATCTGAGTTCAGTTGCTGATCTGCAAGAAGAAGGAGCGAAGTCCAACGCAGAAGAGCCATATTAGTTGTTAGATCGTCCATCAAGGCTTTACAAAATGAGGAATTAGCAATTTAAAAGCTTCTGGGTGCAGGGCGCAGGAATCTTGCAGGCTGCAGGGTCAAAAAAGGCAAGGCGCACTAACACGTAAATGTTGTAAGGAAGAAAATAGTGCCAAAGGGCGCAAGGCGCAGGAAAATTACACATAACATCAGTGTTGTTGTAGAAGGATTTGTGCCTGCGCCATTGTGTATGGTTTAAACTGGGCACAAACAATTTTGGTGTTGCATGGCAGTAGGATGTGCCAATGGCATAGATATGGAATGTGTTGCAGAACATTTTGGTGCGCCAAGGGGCACAACATTAAAGGATGTATCACTGACTTTATGCACGCCAAGGGGCCTTTGGCGCGGCACAGGAAGAGCTTGCATGACACCCTTTGTTGTTGTAAGCGGGATTGCGCTTGACACTCATGTAAGGATTTTCTTAGTTTTATATGGCGCAGGAAGGATGTGTGTTGCAGGCAGGGACAGTGCGCCCTCTTGGCGCGACTGTGTTTTATGCAACAAGGATGGCGATTGCGCCAAAGGAAAAACCACGGGTTAGGACTGATAACTTTTAGGTTTTCTTTCTTTTTGATTGGTTTGTGGTTTTTAGGCCTCTTTCGACATGGATTTCGACAGTGAGGGGAACAGAGCGAAGAGGATCTTGGGTTCATTTCTGAGACAAAGCCCTCCAGGCCAGCAGATCTGGAAGGAGGGTAAAACTGGTTTGGGGGAGAGAAGATTACAAAATGGGTTGGAGGAGGCATATTGTTTTATTAGATTCATTCCTTTGTTTTTAAACAACCCCACTGACAACCAAAACAAAACAAAACCATAAGAAAAACAAGGACCACTTACCCGGAATATATATAGAATGAGAGAAACGAAGTGGGGTCCATGAACGTGACACGAGGATGACAGGAGCGCTGACAGGTGCAGAGGAATAAACTTTTCATGTGTTTTCAATCGTGAAAATGACAGGGCAGATGCGCCTATATATAGCAAAAGGCGTAATAAATGCGCCACCAACTTTTTCAAAGGGCGCACCAAAACACATGTCGACAGGAAAATATTTGCGCCCTTTGGCGCGGTTATGCATCTGTCAACAAGAGATTACCTGCGCCTTTAGCGTGAATTCATGACTGTCAACATGGGGTTTTGAGCGCCTTGGCGCACCGCTTAAGGGCGCAACATTTTTAGTGTTGACAGGTCGGCACATGCGCCTTGGCGCAGGCAAGAAAGGCGCATCATGGGAGGCGCAACAATTGTTGTGTTAACACTCCAAAGGGTGCACCAAAGGAATAGAAGGGGGCACAAATTCATCTTGTGTTGCATGAACAAAATATGCGCCTAGCCAAAAAAGGACCAAAATGACTAAGTTCGAAAACCAGACTTTCCGGAAAGGGATTTTACGCCATTTCGAACGCTGAGGGACCTTGACGAGGAACCAGAACAAAATTTTGGTATGGTTACCTGCAAAATGCCCTTGTCAATTTTACATGATAATAGGATCAAGGGTATTTATTAGGACTAGTGATCCAAATGTGGCTTAATAGATGTTATTCATTTTATATTAATATTAGTCATTAGTATAAATTTTTTTTTAAGTTAGTATGTAGTTATTAGTTTTGGGTTGGTTGGGCTTGTAAGTGGTTGGGTCCCATATGAAAACATCCTTATAATTTATTTTAAAACTTTGTAATGAAATGAACAATGTAATGAAGATTTATACTTTGAATGGGATTTTATCAAGAAAATAACGTAGATTTCTTAGCATTTACATAAACAACTTGATCCAATAAATGAAGAGGTCTAGGGATCTCCTATGTTTAGGATTGTGTGGAAACATAAAAAATAGAGTAAACTTAGAAAATGGAATAGATAATACTTGAGAGACATCTTTGAGAAAAAAATATTTTGGAGGAGTTACAATTGTTAGAAAGTAGAGTTCAAACCCATGGGATGGATTAAATCATCTATAATAAAGAAAAATAACTAACTAGTGACTTCCATACTTTGGAGGTCATGGAAGATACCTTTGTAGACACTCACATTTGGAAATTTACCCTTTTGAAATTGTTATTAATGAAAATGCTCCTTTCTAATTCAAATATCCACATCATATCCTTATTCAATACATATTATTGTCTTTCTCCCAACTTTATTATTTCTACACATTGATGTGTTGTCACATTATAAATATAAATGCGTAAAATAAGTATTTCACCTCTACTTATCACGAAACATATTTCATACTACATGCACTTTACCATGTTCAAAACCATATATTTTGGTTAGGATGTGGAATTTGTTCTGGTTAACTAATACGGTCCCATACTAACACATCCTCTAATTTTGCTTTCAAATTGATTATTTTTGTTGGATCATTTCATCCTCTTAGGTTAGCCTTGTCACAATAGTTTACCTTTAGAATCCTATATAAGGAAGTTAATATCACTTCATTTACTTACATGGAACTCTTATGATATCTCAATTTCAAAGTAGTGGTTACAAATTGATTAATCGTTTATCGAGTAACTCATATAGGATATGAAGTTGTTTAGAATTATTTTCAAACTAAAGGGGTGCTTTGTGTTATGGTTTCCTTAGTATTCAAAATTGATCTTATGGAACATATACTTTTTCATCTTTATGTAGGACCTTCACTTCACTTGTATGAGCACATGTATCAACATTTGTATAACATTATTTATCAGTATCCTTAGAACTATGTTGATCATGATTCATAGAGACATTATTGACATGGTAATGGGAATAACCTCTACGTGTGTTATCTCATCCTTGAGAGATTTTATTTCAGTACTCATGGCTTGAAATTGGGCTTGAAAAGCATGTTGTAACGCTTGAATAGACTTTAGGATAGCTTTATGAAAGATGACATCATTATTAATAGAAGGATCTTAAATGGCATGGGCCATGATGGAATAAAATGATGGAAAAACATCCATTTAGATAAGAAATAATACTAATTAGCTCATGGATGGCTGATAATCAAGATACTATAGAGGGTAATGCCCAAAAGTGATGTTAAGAAAAAAGTGATCTTTGTCAAATTATCGAAACAACCATATATGAAAATAATCAATGCATTTAATGAATCAAAAAGAGGTATTTTTTATTTAATTGTGGAGTAAAAATTCCAAGGAATTTTCGCAAAAGTGTATATGTTTCCAATTATTCCCTAATTATTAAAAATAGTATTTTTGAATTCCTAAGAATTGCGCTAGAATTCAGGGAAAACAAAAAGTTTTGTTAAATAGATTTAAAAATGTATTAAAACATTAGAGGAATAGAAAATAAAGACGTTATGCTTGAGATATGTGACAAAATGTGATTTTGCAATTAGGAAGCCCTATAAAGAGACCCAAAGAGAAGTACTGACCATGATACCCTATAGAGAATGGTGAAAACCATATTTAGAGTAGGTGATAGATGAAAAATATGTTGAGATCTAAATATACAATGTAGAAATGAAACCCTAGGAAAACTAAAGTTTGAAAGAGGGTGAAAGGTATAATCGTGAGTTGAGCTCACCAAATGTTTACACCCTAATTGAATTAAATAAGATATGAATGAACTAAAAGAGGATGTAATGTTTATTACATGGGTTATTCCTATTAATTAACTTCCAACATTAAACATTCAATATCAAAATAAAGTATCAATACTTGCAACTAGTAATGAGGATGTGTTATAAGCTCAAAAACACAAGAGGGGGTGTACTTAGTTATAAAGAGTAACACAGAGAGATTTGTGTGTATAGACTAGAGAATCTAGGAGTATTAAACCTAAAGATTCTTCATTTTAGAGATCAGTAGATGGAAAATGCGCTAGTAAGGAACCATATAATTCAACCAAGAATGTTTGTAAATTCTTAACCCTGGTGTAAATTTTTTAACCTACTTAGAGTGTGGCAATATAAATCTTTGTTCCCTTTCGATGGCCTAGAAATGTATATCATTGTTCGAACCTAAGTTTCACATAGTTGCGAAACCAATGGAAAATTTTGAATTCAACTCAAACCCTAACCATAGTTCAAAGACCCTACAAAAATTATAATGTTTGGGTTGAATTGCAATACATGCACCACCTACGTTGACACTACTCTTAAGAGGCATCAAACCACACATAGTTCTATACCTAGCATGTGATATATATATATATGGATGTGACTAGTTTGGAAACTTGAATCACTTTGACAATGTTTGGGATGATTATACTCTTATTAAGACATTAAATTGAGGTCTTTTAATGATTGTAAATGAGGGAATTTGGATGCCTTGACCTTGTTGAGAGCTTCAAAACTATAACAACAATTTCCCTAATGGATGTGCATCAACTTTGGCAAGATTTAGGAATCTTTGAGTACCTTTTGTGTTAGTATCCTATATAAGCAAGTTAGTATCACTTCATTTACTTACATGGAACTCTTATGATATCTCCATTTCAAAGTAGTGGTGACAAATTGATTAATCGTTTATTGAGTAACTCATATAGGATATGAAGTTGTTTAGAATTATTTTCAAACTAAAGGGGTGCTTTGTGTTATCAAGTTGAAATGGAGATATCATAAGAGTTCCATGTAAGTAAATGAAGTGATATTAACTTGCTTAATAGATGAGTTACATATGTGGTTTGAGTCCTCTTCAAAGTAGTGGTGACATTGGTGGTGCATATGGGTGCCCAAAACCCATCTATTTTTTTAAG
This sequence comes from Taxus wallichiana var. yunnanensis, assembly GCA_018340775.1. Classification (NCBI taxonomy): domain Eukaryota; kingdom Viridiplantae; phylum Streptophyta; class Pinopsida; order Cupressales; family Taxaceae; genus Taxus; species Taxus wallichiana. The sequence continues at coordinate 140,246,579 of CM031236.1, forward strand.
GAACTATATCTTACATTATGAGGGTTTGATCAGAGTTAAAGAGTCATTTCGAAGCTGAGAAAAGAAGAATGGAATAGAGCAAAACTCATTTATAGGTAGGTAAAGTACACCTAAAGTTACAAAGTCAGATTTAAGAAAGTCCAAGACCATACGAAGGGTCAAGACTATATAAACAGTTTTGACCTAGTTGTATGGTTTTGATCAAGATGCGATTCAGTGTGCTAAGCTTAGTAATGAATAATTTCCAATTCTAGATCATCTTGTTACGCATTCGAGATCACTCAAAATCTATCGATCCTCACAAAATTCACTAAGTGAAAATTTTCCTTTGTATTTTGATAGTTGTTATATCAATAATCACTTTGTAAAGCATTGTTTTGATTTGGGAAATTAATGTTGGAAGTTAATTAAATCATAATAGCCTCTTGTTGTAATATTTCATCATTTTATGTATGTTAGGAACACAATAAATATTAAAGGGAATGAAATAATATATTCACAATTAAAGTGAAATCATTTGGTGAACTCGAATCTCGATCAAACCTCCGCCTGGTGTGAGGTATTATTTTTTTCTTTTATTTATTTAGGGGAATTTTCCACCTCACACATGGTGAGTCATCTCACTTAGGTGAGTCATAGGTCTTTTAGGGAGTTATATGACATATGAAAATTTTTGTCATATAATTTATCATATTGTCATATGCATCATTGTCATATGGGAGTTACATGTTATTCCTAGCATTGTAACTCCTCACTCCATCATGGGAGTATGACATGTCCAGGCATGGGAGTTACACAACACTCCCTTGTGTACTTCTCTTTTTGATCTATGAGCATGAGTAGACATGTTTTTCTTATGCATGAATATTTGGCTTATGGTTAATTCTTGCTGATTACTTGAGCAATTTCTTTTTTTTTTTGGAGTGAAAATATCTTGATGTTCACGGGCTCCATTAGATCCTCGTGGTTCAATCTCACAAGGTATCAAAGTAATGTTGTTTTGGTAAAAGTGTACTCACTATTGGTTACTTCTTGCTAATTACTTATGGTTTTGATTTTAATTACTTCTTGTGTAAGTTTTATTAATCATTTATTGGTTTGTGCTAATATACGGGTTAACCTCTATTTTGGAGTTTTCTAAATTTTGGTTTTACTTTGGTGCTTGTGTAGTTAGGATTTTTCTAATTAGATTTGGCTAGTTATGACTATCTTTGGCCAAAAGATTAGTTTGGAGGTATTTATGATTTTCTAGTTTTGTTTTTGGATTTGTTTTAATAAATTTTGTTCAATTTTTTCTTTGTTCCCTCTCAGAAAAAATTATCTCCTCCCTGTCACCCTGCACTTGCTAATCACTCTATTAAGCTCTTGGCTCTCTTGATAACTCCTTGATCTCCTTTTTACCCTCAACTAGCTCGATGAGCTGATCGTAGAAACTCATCAAGATCCTCATTGAGCTACCACCGAGATCTCCTCTCTACAAATTATCCAATCCACCTTGGGCTTGACCTCTCCTCCCTACATATATATATTCTTCGAGCTTATTTTTCTCATCGGTTGATTCTTCCTACTTAGCCTACAATCCTTGTGCCCTTCCTTACCTTCCTATAAAAATTTATGTGGCTGCTTCTCCCGCTAAGCTCCTTGCTTTCCCTTTCTGTTCTCATTTACACTGTACACGAATGCACATTGCCCTAAGCTCACCCATCTTGTTAGGCCTCCTTGCATGCATGAGGTCACTCATTTGGACTTGATCATGTCTCGAGCTCCTTGACCCTAGATTGGCTATGTTGCTGCACTTGAGATCACCTTCGTGTTTGGTCTTTGTACTCCACCTCAACTTGATCCGAGCTCACCTGCTCTAGGCAATATTTTCCTCTCCCCCGTGAACTTGGTTGGGTTTGTTTGGGCTTGGTCCATTCATTTTTGCATCACTGTTAGAGAATTCAACCAAATACAAGCCAACTTGGCTCTCTTATTTTCGATTCATCTAACCACTTAACCGACTTGAATTGTTCCTACTTCCATTTTCCTTGTCGTGGTTATCATTGAGATAAACCTACTTGCATCCCTACCTCACATACATTACCTTTGATTGTCAAACTCACTTGCCAAGTTGAGCACGAGGTTTATACCTCAAACCTCCTCTACCTCGAGCCCCTTTCCCCTTCCCACATAGACACCTACCTTGCTTTGACCCCTTTTCAAAACTTTTCCCTCATTTTTCAAAATTTCAAGCCCGCATTTTGTTTTTTTATAGAGGATTGCTTTTAATTAATTAACCTTACGTTACTTTTTTATAACTTATCCTTTTTAAAAATTAAGGTTAGGCTCCTAATCAAAAGGAAGGAAATTCATTCAATCGTGTCATTTAAATTTAATTAGGGCTTGCTAATTTTTTAATTAAAACCCTTTAATTTTTTAAATCATTTTTGGTAATTAAATTAATTAGGAAAAATATTTGAAAATTAGCTTTACTAGATGTTTCCTAATGTGTGCTTGTGAAGGGGCGTGTTTTCATTTTCTAGAGGCCCTTTTACATTTAGGGAAGTCTTTGGCTCAATTTGGAGTCATTTTTCCTTGTAATTAAGCTCTTATTATTGCTTGTGGGCTAGTGAGCACGTCTCGCCACAACCTTGTAGCAAGTGAGTTCCACGCGATGTGAGACACTATTTCTTACACAAAACCTTAGTTTTCTCCCATAATTCTTGTTTTCACATCATTTTGTGCTTGTTCCAATGTCTATTTTCTGTTATTTCTAGAAACTTATTGTAGTCTCCGCACTTGTGCGTATTTACGCCAATTTCAAGGTGAGTGGAAAACTGTTTCACAATGCACAATCACATCATATTGTAATCAACACACTAAACTATAAAGTTCTACAAATATGGAAGTAAGATTATTGTTCCTTACCTGGTTCTTCTCATTAAGGAATTCAAATTTCATCATTCTCGTGTTCACCTACGTTCATACAACTACTTGATTTGCAAGAATGGGATCTTTGGATCACCGCATCATGCATGACTTGCTACCCAATCTCCTTGGTATTGCTCTTGAACCCAGTGATCTCATACAACATAATGATTGTTTGAACAAAAATGACATGGCATATGGGCTTATTTGTCTCAATATACTAGAAGATCTTCAATGTCAACTTGAGTTCACCGAATTCCCTTACACTTTGCTTGGAACTTCATTTGATAGTTAAATAGAGATGTTGAATCCTCTTGAAAGTGATGGCTCCTCATATGAAATTTCACCTATGGAGGATAGTAAGTTTAATGACATATTCTCTTATGATGGGGTGACACCCACACATGTTGCTCGTTTGAAATTTCATGTTACTCCCTTCAGAGTTCCTAGGAACTCTCCTCCACATGACTTCGTAGTTGTGTTCTCACTCTCTTTCCATGTTGCATCAAATATTTGGGTTTCTCCTTCACAAACATCTTTAGATTCATTTCATTAAAACATAGAAATCATTCCCTTACTTTCTTCTTCAAAATAATTTAGTGTTGCTTCATCATAGGATTCCTATAATCCTCCACAATAGGATATTGCTTTCTTTGAATCTGATTTGGATGACATGCTTAAGGATACCGATATCACCTTAAATCATCTTCCTCCTTCCCCTATTACCATTTCTAAGATCAAAGTTTCTTCACCATAGGCTTCTGCACATTCTTAAAATAAAATAGATGATCCAACTCTTTAGGATCCTCTTACTTGATAACTTAACTTTGTTATATTTAGTAAGGGAAATATAATCAATAGATTACAGATCCACCATTAAATCACTGAAGATTATAGATTATGATATGCAGTTGATTAGACACAAAAATAACTTAAAATAGATAGCGAATAATAGAGCTTAATGAGAAAGAGATGAAAGCAAATAAAAACAAGAATAAGAGACAAATAACACTAGATTTAAGTGGAGAAACCCGAAGGAAAAAACTCCATTGGTAAAGCACTATTTGTATTAAGAATTCACACGAGTTTAACCTAACACTTCCACTTCCATGTTGGTATTTTTTAGTGTCTGCAGAGCTATATCTCTTGATCAGTTAATATAATGATCATCGAATGTATCTTATAATGAGATCAGTCTTTATGTTAGTATATATGAATGTATACATTGTAGACAACCAATTCGAGAGGGATCACCCAAATAAATGTGGTTGGGTGAATCGGTCAAGCCGCTTCACTCTTAAATACAAAATACCTTCACAATAAACTTTGATGAATTTTTTTAATAAAATATTTGGGCGTATTGTAGTGGTAGATCCCACTTGAAATTATCACCCCAACACTCCCCTTAATGTTAAGTGGGAAGACAAATCGACATGCCAATTTTACCTTTTTATGCAAAAGGATTTTCGAACCTTGAATCAGCAATAGTGATTCAAGCTAGCATGCAAACAAGGGAAATCCACAGATCTTCCCATACATAAATTCTTAAGACCAAGTGCTTTTACATATGAAGACTTACATTAGACTATGGATCCTTTTATAAACTAAGGCATACCCATAACTAAAGCTTCACTGGGATTTACAAGTAACTTCACATAATGTGACACATTTACTTATTACAAACTGGAGGAAGTATTGGAAGTTTTCAATAGGTCGTTAAGAGGTGGCATTGTCATGCACACTCCCCCTCAAGGGAAACTCTGATAGGCCCAACAAGGCATGAAATTTGTAAAACTTTACAGAACACAATAGTTTTGTGAAGATATCTACAACTTGATCTTCAATTGAATAGAACTTGAGATCAATATCACCATTCAAGAATTTCTCTCTAATGAAGTGCATATGAACTTCAATATGCTTGGTCCTTTAATGTTGAACTAGATTCTTTGTAAGAGAAATGAATCTCTTGTCACATAGAAGAGTAGTACTCCCTTTTATGCCCATGTGCAACTCATCCAACAGTCTTTTTAGCCACATAACTTCTTTTACAACTTCCATAGTGCTTTTATACTGCTTGAGAGAAGAGATAAACATTGTTGGTTGCTTCTTGCTAATCCAAGTGATGACACTCGCACCCAACCTAAAAATATATCTAGAAGTATAATTCTTATCTCCAATATCACTAGCATGATCGGAATCACAATAACCAAATAATTGTAAATCATTACAAGAAGAATAAAAAGACCATAATTGACCGTTCCTTTAATATATTTCAAAATTCTTGTTGCCATTTTCCAATGATCCTCATAAGGTTATTGCATAAATATTGAAACTAATCCCACTGCATAAGAAATATCAGGTCTAGTAATAGTCAAATAAATTAGACTACCAACTAGTTGCCTATACAAAGTAGGACCAAATTTAGCACAAGTTGGTTTAGGGTCTAATTTAAAACCAAATTTAATAGGAATGACAACAAGCTTACAATCAATCAGGTTAAATATTCTAAGAAAATTCATAGCATACTTATATTGAGATGCAACAATTCACTTATGATCTTGAAATGTAATCATGCTAAGAAAATGATTTAATAAACCTAAATCAGTCATTTCAAAACATTGTTTTAACCTTTCTTTGATTCTAACAATTAAAGTTCTATCACTGCTAGTAATCAAAATATCATCAAAATACAAGAAAATAATGATAATATGTTTGTTTTCAAATTTAAAAAATAAATCATTATCGAACAACATTTAGAAAAGCCAAGATCCTGAAAGAAACTATTAATTTTAGCATATCAAGCTCTAGGAGCTTTCTTAAGACCATACAAAGAATTTTTAAGCTTACATACATAAAGTTCCTTACTAGGTACTTCAAATCCTTTAGGCTGACTCATATAGATTTATTCTTTTAAGTCACCATTTAAAAAACATTTTAACATCCATTTGGTGAATCTCCCAACCATATTGGGCAGCCAATGCAAGAAAAATTCTAACGAAGTGCTTTGTTATGTTTGTGGAGCCTATTTTCATGTTAGAGTTTGGTACACCTTCCATGTGTTACACTCGGGTATTTTTACGGCGGTCCCGCTCGCCGGTGAGCGGGGTCGGGGGGTTCGGGGCGAAGCCCCCGAAGCAAATTTTCATGGGTGGTTCATTAACCCATGGGTAATGGGTAACCGTTATGGGCTGTTTTTGGGCCCATGGTTTTTTCGGTCTTTTGCCCATTGTTTTGATACCCACGGTTTTTTGCCCTTGGTTTTGATACCCACGGTTTTGTATCAAACTGCTTAAGCAGTTTTCTATTTATATGGTCTTATGCATATGATAGATGTACAAGCAAATGTATTACAGATGTGTTTTGAATTCGGGTGTGAATTCTGTAGATTTTGTTGAGCATAGCTCCAAACGGATCTGGTATTGTATTGAGAGAGTAGAGGCTTGTAATAAAATCGAGCAAGTGATTCTTGGTGGGCGTAGCCCAAATTGGGTGAACCACGTTAAATCTTGTCTCTTTGTGTTGTCTTAATTTATTCTATAATTTTATTTCAGATCTGCAATATTTTTCTGCATATTAGTTTCTACTGTTGCGATTCTGTAAGGGATTATTCCGCATATTTTATCTCTTATTTCCTAACAATTGGTATCAGAGCCTGGTTTGGTTTGCTGAAGTGTTGAATCGCAGGGAAAGTTTTTAGCTTGAGTGGGAGCTATGGCAGATGAAGGAAGATCTAGGGTTGATAAATTCAACGGGCAGAATTTCAGTCTTTGGAAGATGCAGATGGAAGATTACCTTTATCAAAAGGATCTTTATACTCCGTTGTCTGAGAAGGTGAACAAACCCTCGAGTATGACAGATGCGGAATGGGATTTGCTGGATAGGAAAGCACTTGGAATGATCCGGCTGAGTCTTGCATCTTCGGTATTATTTAATGTCTCAAAGGAAAAGACTACAAAAGATCTAATGGATGCATTAGGGAAGTTGTATGAAAAACCCTCTGCCTCTAATAAGATATTTTTAATGAAAAAGTTGTTTAATATGAAGATGTCTGAGAATAGTTCAGTAGCAGATCATTTAAATGATTTCAATACGGTTGTGAATATGCTAGCTTCGATTCTGATAGAATTTGATGAAGAAGTTAGGGCTTTATTAATTCTGTGCTCTTTACGAGAGTTGGAATAGCACTTTGTAATGGCGGTAAGTAACTCGGTTCCATAACTCGAAGTTGAAGTTTGAGGATGTTGTAGGGGTGATTCTAAGCGAGGAAATGCGAAGAAAAAGCTCTGGGAATCTTCTACTTCAGGGAATGCTTTGACAGTGGAAACTAGAGGGAGACCAGAAGAATAGAGGAAACCGTGGAAAATCAAAAGATCGGGCAAGGTCAAAATCCAAGAACAAGATTGTATCTGGAATTGTGGAAAGCCCGGGCATGCAAAGAAGGATTGTTGGGAGCTTCGGGATAAGAAGAAACAACAGGAAGAAAACAAGGAGGCAAATGTGGCATCGGGTAATGTATGCCAGGATGCTTTGATTCTTTCTTTGCATAATATTACCGAATCTTGGGTTTTAGATTCGGGGGCTTCTTTTCATGCTACTCCACATAGGCATTATTTTGTTGATTATGTTCAAGGGATTTTGGGAATGTTTTCTTGGTGATGATGAGCCTTGCAGCATAGTTGGAAAAGGTTATGTTCGGGTTAAGATGCAGAATGGGAATACATGGCTATTGAAGGATGTCAGACATGTGCCTACATTAAGGAGAAATTTGATATCGGCAGGGCAGTTGGGAAGTGATGGTTGTACTGTGATATTTACAACAGACTCTTGGAAGGTTACCAAGGGTGCTCTTGTGGTGGCAAGAGGTAAGAAGGTTGGAACCTTGTATTTAACCACTGATAGTACTAATGATTGTAATCTTGTGGCTTGGATGCGATCAACATTATGGCACTATAGGCTCGGTCATATGAGCCATAAGGGCATGAACATCATAAAGAAGAATTTGCCTGGATATACAAAAACAGGTTTGGATTTCTGTGAAAACTGCATATATGGGAAACAGAAGCGAGTAAGGTTTCTCAAGGTTGGACCTACGAAGAAAGAGAGTAAGTTAGAGCTGGTACATTCTGATGTGTGGGGGCCGGCTCAGGTATCATCTCTTGGGGGTTCAAGTTATTATGTTACTTTTATTGATGATGCAACAAGGAAAGTTTGGGTTTATTGTATTAGACACAAATCTGATGTATTTGACACTTTTGTTAAATGGAAAGCCTTGGTAGAGAATGAAACAGGTCTTAAGCTAAAATGTCTCAGGTCAGATAATGGAGGGGAGTATTGCAGCAATGAATTTAATGATTATTGTTCTAAGAATGGAATCCGCAGGCAAAAGACGGTTCCAGGAACTCCGCAGCAGAATGGGGTATCAGAAAGGATGAACAGAACAATAATGGAACGTGCTAGGAGCATGAGATTACATGCAGGACTGCCTCTTTCTTTTTGGGCAGAAGCGGTGAGCACAGCTGTGTACTTGATAAACAGAGGACCCTCAAGTGCCTTGGATGGAGGCATACCTGAGGAGGCATGGTATGGTAAGAAAGTTGATTATTCATTTCTTAGAGTCTTTGGATGTGAAGTGTTTGTTCATATAGACAAGGATGATAGGACCAAGCTAGAGGCTAAATCAGAAAAATGTACTTTCATTGGTTATGGTGGTGATGACTTTGGGTTTAAATGTTGGAGTATTAAGGACAAGAAAATCATTCGGTCTAGGGATGTGGTCTTTAATGAGAAAGTCATGTATAAGCAACAGTTGCAGGAAAACAAGGAAGAATCCAAGAAAGAATATGCAGTGGTAGAGGATCTTCCGGATGGGAAAGTGACCCATGAATCAGTTCAGGAACCTATTCAACAGGAACCCCAAACTCCTACAGTGAGGAGGTCTTCTAGGGTAAGAAAAGAACCTGAACGGTTTTCTCCTTCTCTTTATTATTTATTACTCACTGATAGTGGAGAGCCAGAGAGCTTTGATGAAGCAATGCAGGTAGATGCCAGTAAGAAGTGGGAGCAAGCCATGGATGAGGAGCATAAGTCTCTTATGGAGAACCAAACTTGGGATTTGGTGAAGCTACTAGGAAGGCAAAAGAGCATTGCAGAACAAGTGGGTGTACAGAGTTAAAGATGAAGAAGGAGGAAAGAAAAGATATAAGGCCCGGTTGGTGGTCAAGGGGTTTGCACAAAAACAAGGTATAGATTTTGATGAGATTTTTTCTCCTGTAGTAAAAATGACTTCTATTAGAACTGTTCTTGGAATAGTGGCAGCAAAAGACTTGCACTTAGAACAGTTAGATGTAAAGACTGCATTTCTCCATGGTGATTTGGAGGAGGAGCTATATATGCAGCAACCAGAGGGCTATGAGGTCAAAGGTAAAGAGGAGATGGTGTGTAAACTGAAGAAGAGCTTGTATGGCTTGAAACAAGCTCCACGTCAATGGTATAAGAAGTTTGATAGCTTCATGATGGAGCAAGGTTATATTAGATGTCATTCTGACCATTGTGTGTATACAAAGAAATTTGAGGATGGAAGTTATATTATCCTATGTTTGTATGTTGATGACATGTTGGTTGCAGGTAAAAACATGCAGAAAATAAAAGTACTCAAGAAACAAATTGACTAAGTGAATCCTTTGATATGAAGGATTTGGGGGCAGCCGAGACAAATCCTTGGTATGAGGATAACTCGGGATAGGAAGGAACGGAAGTTGACTTTATCTCGGAAGAGTACATTAAGAAGGTATTAGACGGGTTAACATGCGGGATGCTAAACCGGTTGGGACTCCTTTGGCAGAGCCATTTCAAGTTATCAAAGGAGCGGTGTCCCAAGACAGAGCGGAAAGAAACCGGATGTCAAAGGTACCTTACTCATCGGCGGTTGGCGAGTTTGATGTATGCTTTATGGTGTGCACTAGGCACTGATATTGCCCATGCGGTGGGAGGCTGTGAGTAGATTTATGAGTGATCCGAGGTAAAGAGCATTGTGCAAGCGGTAAAGTGGATCCTTCGGTATTTGAGAGGAACCATGGGAGCAGTTTTGTGCTACTGATGGATCGAGACACCACTTTACGTGGTTATGTAGATTCGAGACATGGCTGGAGATGTAGATAGCAGGGGAGGAGCACACAGTTATATTTATACTTGTAGGTGGGATAGCAGTGAGCTGGATTTCACGACTACAGAAGTTGGTGGCTTTGTCAACCACGGAGGCTGAGTATGTTGCTGCCACAGAGGCAAGCAAAGAGATGATTTGGCTACAACAATTGCTTGAGGAGTTGGGGCATAAGCAGGAGGAATGTAAGCTATATAGTGATAGTCAGAGTGCTATACACCTAGCTAAGAACTCTGCTTTCCACTCCAGGACGAAGCATATACAGTTGAGATATCACTTCATCAGGACAGCTTTGGAGGAAGATAAGTTGAAGTTGGAGAAGATTCATACCAGTCAGAATCCTGCAGACATGATGACCAAGGTGGTCACAAGGGATAAACTAAAGCTATGTTCAGCTTTGGTTGGCCTTCGCGGATGACAGTGAAGGGTTGAGAAGCTTGCTCAGTGGAAACTAGTCTCCAAGTGGGAGATTGTTATGTTTGTGGAGCCTATTTTCATGTTAGAGTTTGGTACACCTTCCATGTGTTACACTCGGGTATTTTTACGGCGGTCCCGCTTGCCGGTGAGCGGGTCAGGGGGGTTCGGGGCGAAGCCCCGAAAAATTTTCATGGGTGGTTCATTAACCCATGGGTAATGGGTAACCGTTATGGGCTGTTTTTGGCCCATGGTTTTTTCGGTCTTTTGCCCATTGTTTTGATACCCACGGTTTTTTGCCCTTGGTTTTGATACCCACGGTTTTGTATCAAACTGCTTAAGCAGTTTTCTATTTATATGGTCTTATGCATATGATAGATGTACATGCAAATGTATTACAGATGTGTTTTGAATTCGGGTGTGAATTCTGTAGAGTTTGTTGAGCATAGCTCCAAACGGATCTGGGTATTGTATTGAGAGAGTAGAGGCTTGTAATAAAATCTGAGCAAGTGATTCTTGGTGGACGTAGCCCAAATTGGGTGAACCACGTTAAATACTGTCTCTTTGTGTTGTCTTATTTTATTCTGTAATTTTATTTCAGATCTGCAATATTTTTCTGCATATTAGTTTCTACTTTTGCGATTCTGTAAGGGATTATTCCGCATATTGTATCTCTTATTTCCTAACATGCTCATCTTAGCAATAGGGGAAAAAGTCTCAATATAGTAAATTCCTAGTTTTTGAGTGAAACCATGTGCTACCAGCTTTGCCTTGAAATTGTCAATATCTCCTAGAGAGTTATATTTGATTTTGAACAACCACCTAGATCCTACAATGCTTCTCTTAGGAGGAGGGACTAGTTCCCAAGTGTCATTTTTGATTAAAGCATTGTATTCATCCTTCATATCCTGAAGCCATCTATCATCTTGAGATTATTCTTCAAAGGATTGTGGTTCTACCTCATAGAGGGTCATCAAGGCATGATAAGTATGTTGACTTCTAGTTAGTTTTCTAAGACTATCAGGCTGAGAGTTTTGAACAATATTTTTAGCCCATTTAGGAATCTTAGGTTGCAAGACATTTTGGGATGACTCCCCCTCAATCTCCATCATATCTAGATCAGGATAATCATCCTCTTGAACTTCTGTTTCCATAATGTTAGTAGGAGGATTATCAGGATCTATTTCTAGAGTAGTAGAGGAGGGTTCATGAGAAACATCAAAGAAGGTTTTCTCTAAGACTTGAACATTTCTATTTTCAACAATGTCATGCTTGAATGGATCATAAAATCTCAATCCTTTAGTTCTACAACCATAGCCAACAAAAATACAAGAGAAAGAGGTTGGATCAAGCTTCTTCCTTTTTTATTTTGGAATGAAGATAGAAGTAGGACTACCAAATATTCTTAAGTTAAAAATGTCTGGTTTTTGCTTTGTCCATACCTCATGAGGAGTAGTTTGGCGAAGATATTTAGTAGGTAATATATTAATAATATAGACAAAAATGTTCATAGCTTCATCCCATAAGAACTTAGGCACATTAGATGCATGAATCATAGTCCTAGCCATTTCTAAGACAATCCTATTCTTTCTTTCTACAATGCCATTTTGTTGAGGGGAATAGGGAGTGGTCAATTCTCTTTGAATCCCACATGACACACAAAACTCATAAAAATATTTACTGACATATTCACCTCCATTATCATTCCTAATTCTCTTAATTTTTAGATTAGAAGCATTTTCAACTAGAGCTTTAAATTCCTGAAATTTAGATAAGACATCAAAATTCTTTTAATGAAATAAGACCAAGTCATTCTAGAGTAATCATCAATAAAACAAACAACATACAAATCACCACTGAGAGAAGGAACCTCAAGTGGACCTCTCACATCACTATGAATCAGTTCTAATAACTGAGAAGAATTTGGATCATGATGTTTGTGAAATGGTTGAGCATGTTGCTTACCATGTAGGCAACTTTCACAAGTTTCATGACTTTGTCTTTATCTTAGGAAGACCAACAAAAAGATTCATTCTAGACATATCATACAAGATTTTGAAATTTATATGACCAAGTATTTCATGCCAAAGCTAACTATCATTCCTAGAAGAGGAAGAAAAACAAGACTCAGACACAAAACCATCAAAGATATACAAGCCATTTTTCTGAATGCCATAAGCAATAAAATTTTTAAACTTATATTTTACATACCACTTATCTTGCAACAAAATAAATTTATAGTTTTCTTTGGTTAGCTGAGAGCAAGAAAAAATATTATTTTTCAATTGAGGAACATACAAGACATTCCTAATTACACCATTTGATAGATTAACATTGCCACAACCTTCAGATCTAATGATAGAGTTATCTCCTAGATAGATATTCTCTTCACATTTAACTACATTTGAGAGGATACCAGAGTACAAGTCATGTTCTTGGAGGCACCACTATCAAGAATCCATTCATTGTCATTTGAATTTGAAAGGGTAGTATACAGGGCAATAGACTTCTCAGCCACATTTGCTTGATTTTACTTCTGATTTTTCTTATGAGTATTAGGATTGCTATTCTTAGCATTCTTAATGATTTGTTAATTTTTACTCTACAATTAGACTCTTTATGCCCAAATTTTCCACACTTATTACAAGTTCCATTAAATTTGACTTTAAATTTCTGATTGTTCTTAGCAAAATTAGTCTTAGGATTTGATTTAAATCTAGATCTGATATTAGACTTCTGATTATGATTGTTGTTATTTCTATTATGAGCAGACTTATGATTCTGTGAGAACAGAGCTTGAGAAGCAATCTCTTTTGAATCAAATTTCTCCATGACTCTCTCTTCTTGAATCAACAAAGAAGACAAAGTGTCCAGATCAGGTAGATCATTCTCATTTTGATACTTAGAATTAAGAAGTGAGATGTAATGTATGAATTTTTCATGAATATTAATCTAAATTATAAATTACAAAAGCTTATCTTGAAATAATTCACAGTTATAACCATCTAATTGAGCTTTAATGTTCTTAATTTTAGCTAAATAATTGACAATTTTCTCACCCCCTTCATGGGTGTTGTAAACAACTCTAAAACTAGTTTAATTATCTTAGACAACCTATTGCCTTCATGCATGGTTTCTAATTACTTCCATGCATCTACAAGCGAGTCCATATGACCTATATGCATCAAGAATTCATCTCTAATGCTTTGCAATAGGATGGAAAGAGCTTCCTGAGATCTATGAGATAAGGATATGAGGTTTTCAAGGGTATCTTATCTCACTGTGGGATGTTTTTCTATACCAATCACAAGATCCCGGATAAAATAGGCTTTTAAACGTACTTTCCAAATGCTATAATTTGTTCCATTCAAAAGTGAGACTTATCCATCAAAAAATTAGTAGAACTATCCATTTTAATGCTCATATGACAACATAGACAAATATAGCTAAAAACAAATCAAGGAGGCCAAACAAAGACAAAAAACTAGCTACAAATCTTTTTAATAGTTATACTAATTCAAAAACTCAAATTTAGTCAAAAATAGCTTGATTTGATCAAATTTAAGATCAATTTGACAGAGCTTGGTCGGGGTCGAGTTTACATGCGAGATAATTGAGCTTGTACTAAGTTGGGTTAGAGTATATCGATGAGTAATTTTGTAACTTGAAGGTGTGAGCTCAACAACAAGCTACACGAGCTCAAAAATGATCTACTTTAACAAATAAAAACAAGTTAAAAAAACAACCAAGGTGGGGGTGAAACGTGGCACATATAAACAATACCAAGAGAGGAACGTGTCGACTTTAAAATAGATCCTCGGTGGATGCAAAATATTTTAAAAATAAATTCAATGCATTTTCAGTGTCCGTGACATAAACAAAAATAAACACACGTAAAACAACTATGACAAGACTGATAACAATGAAAAACAAATACACGTGTCACTTTTCAATTAGCTCAAATTTCGCAATATAGCTAATAAGTTAGAAGACAATTAATATAAAAAGAACCGTATACACATTTCTTAAATTAATTGGATCAATTTTTCGCACTCGAGAAAATGTGAAATGAAAAATTTAGTCAAACAGAGCCACTTTTTGAAATTTTAATGGCTAAAAATAAACACTTGGTGGCTTTCCGCAAAACTTAAAAATATAGCTTTGAGCGGGCTTAGAGTCCCTAAAATGAACCAAACTTAAAATAAAGTTCAAATATGAAAAGGTACAAGACAAGTGTCATAATTTAAGTGGCTAAGCCAAAGCAAAGACTGACACCCTGACACTTGCAAAGGCTGACACAATTAAAAATGATTAATATACATGTCAAAAAGTAATTGGTTCACACTTCGCAAATCTGAAAAAAACTACGCCAAAAAAATATACGTGGATCCTTTTAAATGGCTTGCACTTCGCAAGTCTAAAAATATTGAAAAATGTGAAAAAGAGATGTACATGTCCAAATGCTATTGGTTTGCACTTCACAGTGCAACCAAAATGGCTAAAGCAAACTGAGGACATGTGGAGCCTTTTAAATGGATCTCTTTTGCAAGACTGACACACACTGACAAATGTGAAAAGGTGGAAAATTCTAATTGGATAACTACTGCCACAAATGAAAAACTGACAAATGCAAAATATGGAGCAACTTGGAGTAATCTTATTGGCTCAAATTTCACAAATGTCAAAAATAGATAACAAGGGATAGATAATGTGAAATATGGAATAATTCTATTGGTCTGTATTTCACAAATATAGAAAAAATTAACAACGCGAAATATTAAGTGACTTGGAGCTTTCTTATTGGATCATATTTTTCAAATAACATATGACAGCTTAATCCAAGTCTGACAACGTGGAGACATGCGTAAAGCCCTTATTGGCTCACGTTTTGTGACTAACAATAAGATAAACAATAAAACTGACACTAGAAGCAAGATGGGGCCTTTTGATTGGCTTGGGCTTTGTAAAGACAAAATCTGTCTATTTAGAATACTGACAATGTGAAGCTAGCTAGAGAAAAATGATTGGCTCAAGCTTTGTAGTCAAAAGAACTTCACAGAAACAAAAAAATTCAAATAAGACTGACAGAGCGAAGCCAGATGGCACTAGACGATTGGATTGTGCTTCAAAAAGATAGAAAGGTGTTAGATTGAAGCCACTTGGCACTCTAAGAGTGGATATAGCTTTGCAAAACATGAAAAAGAACAACGAAGCTATTTAGAGAAATTTTATTGGTCCAAGCTTCACAAAACCAATAGGATCAAAATAAAAATGACAAAACAAAGCCAGATGGCGCAAAATGATTGGCCCAAGATTTGCAAAGATAAAAATAGCAAAAATAAATATTTTTACTGCTAGAACGGACTTAGAAGCTCCAAAAAAACTAGATCTAAATAGATATTTTGGATCCAAAGTAAAAAAATGACCCAAATGGCTATAAACGGTGCAAAAACTTAAAATAAGCTCATAGCCAATAGATTTAAATCGTATACGAATGAAACAAGATGTAGAAGTAAATATCTAAGCATACACAAGCTCAAACATGATCTAAATAGCCATTTAGCCAATATTTCACCTATATTTCAAAAAGTATTTGGGTAGAAATTGGAAATTTAAACCTGGTTAGCTTGAAGACGACTGTGGAACTTTTTAAGATTTCGTAGATCCATAAATAAAATTAAATCTTCTTCACCTCTTCAAGTTAAAAACTTCTAGATCGATCCTACACACGCACAATCACTAGCTTTGATACCATGTTAGATTTAGTAGGGAAATATAATCAACAGATTACAGATCCACCATTAAAACATCGAAGATTATAGATTATGATATGCAATCGATTAGACATATAAATAACTTAAAATAGATAGTGAATAACAAAGCTTAATGAGCAAGAGCTAAAAGAAAATAAAAACAAGAACAAGAGACAGATAACACCATATTTAAGTGGAGAAACTCGAAGGAAAAAAATCCACTGGTAAAGCACTTGTTTGTATTAATAATTCACATGAGTTTAACCCAACACTTCCACTTCCACGTTGGTCTTTTTTAGAGTATCGCATAACTATATCTCTTGATCAGTTAATACAATGATCATCGATTGTATCTTATAATAAGATCTTAGTCATGTATAAATGTATACGTTGTAGAAAACCAATCCCAAGAGGGATCACCCAAATCAATGTGGGTGGGTGAATTGGTCAAGCCACTTCACTCTTAAATGTGAAATACCTTCACAATAAAGTTTGATGAACAAAATTTAATACAATATTGGGGTGTAGTGCAATGGTAGATCCCACTTGACATTATCACCCCAACATAATCTACCTAGCATTGTATTTATATTTTCAAACTCTCACCTTGTAGAGCTTGATAGGATTATCTCTGCATCTCTTGATATATTGTCTCCATTGCATGTTGAGCAACCTCTTGAGACATTTCATGTTCCCCCTCCCTCTATGACTGATTACAAACTTCCGTGTCCTTGATTCCTTTGGAGCTCATCGAAATCATCTTTTGGGGAGTTGGATAGTTATTTTCTTATTCTTCTCCTCTTCTTCTTCTAGAAAGATTGTAGTTCGTAAATGGGTACCTCATCAAGACCTTTTGTTTCGGGACCCATATAACACATATTTCTTATTTTTTTAGGGAGTCTTCTATCTCTTGTAAGTGGATGTTTTTCCGATTGGGTTTTCTTCAATTAATTGAGATCCTTATTATACATGGGTACCTCATCAAGCCTTTAGTTTTTAGGATGCATTTCATCTTCTTTGGGATTTTTAGTCCTCTTCTCCTCCTCTTCTTCTTCTAGAAAGTTTACAGTTTATACATGGGTACCTCATTAGGTCTTTAATTACAGGGACCCATTTGATGCATCTTTCTCAGTTGTCTAGAGGAGTCCTCTTTCTTTATCTGGCTTGACATGCCTCTACCAAATCTTTGATGAAGGGGGTGTTAGTGTGAGGTATTATTTTTACTTTTATTTATTTAGGGGAATTTTTCACCTCACACATGGTGAGTCATCTCACTTAGGTGAGTCATAGGTCTTTTAGGGAGTTATATGACATATGACAGATTTCGTCATAGAAAGTATCATATGGTCATATGCATCATTATCATATGGGAGTTGCGTATGTTGTTTGCTATGAACCTAGGGAAATGATGTTATGATGTATATGTATTGATGGAGATGCCGACATGTGGCACACATCCCCTTATCTTATTATATCATTCATTTATGATTTATTATGCTTAGGAGGTCGGCCTCAGTATTGGCCATAGGTTAGAATGGTATATATAGGGGTTAGAAGGTTGTAGTTAATCATCATATTGAGTATTGGAGTGTTATTGTATGGTTTGGAGGTTACCCCCTCGAAGTGGAAAGGCTATTATATGAGAATATTGTCATAATTTATCTATATTTTGGTGTTCTCTCATGTTATTCTATTGTATATGTTCTGATTTATACAAGTAATATCCTTACAAGTGGTATCAGAGCAACGATTTCGGCCAAAATTAGGGCAAAAACCCTAATTTTTGTTTCAATATATATTGAAGAGGGTATCTAATTTTTTCCTAATTTTTGCATCATAATTTGGAAACACTCTAAGTCAGAATATCTGAAAATTTCAGCTCCATTGGATCTGTTTTGCGGATTTTATTGGTGTTTTAGGTTTTTTCATAAATTCACTTTTCAGGAAGAAAATTGTGGTATTTTTTAGTAAAATTTATATTTTCGGAAAGCTCTTGAAATTTTAGTTAGGGTTTTTTCTTTGTGTTTTTATCCATCTACCGAAATATTTTCATAATTCCTAAACCCTAATCATGATCATGGGGATAACAAATTTTTATGGAAATGGTGAGATGGATGCTAAAGAATGGTGGATAAAATTTAAGAATATATATTTCTCATATTTCATGACAAGGAATAGGTTTTCACATTATCTTGGTGGTCTTGCATGGATTTGGTTTTCTGAGTTAAAAAATGACAGGAAGGATTGGTCTTGGGAGGAAATGGAACAACTTTTTATGGATAGATGGGACCACAAAGAGGAAGAAGAGTCAAAGGAAGATGATGGGGAAGAATATATTGAAGAATCAAGAGAGAAATAAGATGAAGAGGAAGGTGAAGAAGATTCAAGGAAGATGACGGTGCAAGATATATTGAAGAATCAAACACAAAAGAAGTTGAAGAAGACTATGAAGAAGAGGAAGAAAAACAAGATATTGATGCGAAGAAGATATATTATAGCTCCCAAGAAGGAAGATACCATATTTCGTTTCATGGATGCATTCAAAGGAATAAGATAATTGTTTTCATAAACCCTAAAAACAAGTATAAATTCATCAACAAGGATATGGCTCAACATCTACATATTCAAGAAAATAATATCAAAGAAGCTCAAGTGAATGGTAAGAAAATTCAATTTTTTGAAGATTTAAAACTTACTATGGACAAATATACTTTACATTCATATTTTTTTGCCTTATATATGGATGGTTTGGATATTGTTCTTGGGTATCCTTGGTTAGAGACATTGGGGACAATTAATATTAATATGAAAAATAAGTTTATGAAGATTTGGTACAAAAAGAAGAAGGTCACTTTACAGGATATCAGGCTTAATGGAAATCAAAGAAAAGTCAATATAGACCATGAGGATGATTTAGAATATGGAGAAGAAGGGAATAAGGATGATTCAAAAGAGGAACATGAAGAAAAATAAGGAAATGATGATTCATCTACTCAAGAGAAAAAGAAAATATCAAATGCAAAGGTGGAAGAAGAAAAGAAAGTTCAGAAACAAGTTGATAAGGTTGAGGATACTACAATTGCAGCATATGGAAATCCACGTCAACATGAGAGAAAAAAATCATGGAGATATCCCAGGGCACATCATATTTCCAACCAATATAGATATACAGGTAATTGGAGGAATAATCACTTTATTTATACAGGGGATCAATGGAGCAACAATTATGAAGCATGGAATCCTTATTATGGTTATACATGGAATCCTTATTATGGTTATGCATTGAATCCTTATGTTGGTTATGCATGGAATCCAAGGATGATAAACTATGGTCATGAATGGAATCAGAGTAGCGCAACAGAATATGGATATTAGTTCAGATATGTATCATCTACCAGGATCACATATGGATGGATGATCGATCATGGCACAAAGTGTGTAAAAATTTACAACACACTCATTACATGGTTTCTTCTTATGTTTCGAGGACGAAACATGTCAAGGAGGGAAGGAATGCTATGCACCTAGGGAAAGGATGTTATGATGTATATGTATTGATGGAGATGTTGACATGTGGCACACATCCCCTTATCTTATTATATCATTCATTTATGATTTATTATGCTTAGGAGGTCGGCCTCAGTATTGGCCATAGGTTAGAATGGTATATATAGGGGTTAGAAGGTTGTAGTTAATCATCATATTGAGTATTGGAGTGTTATTGTATGGTTTGGAGGTTACCCCCTCAAAGTGGTATTGGAGGTTGCCCCCTCGAAGTGGCAAGGCTATTATATGAGAATATTGTCATCATTTATCTATATTTTGGTGTTCTCTCATGTTATTCTATTGTATATGTTCTGATTTATACAAGTAATATCCTTACATTGTTCCTAGCATTGTAACTCCTCACTCCATCATGGGAGTATGACATGTCTAGGCATGATATTTACACAACATTCACTTATGTACTTCTCTTTTTGATCTATGAGCACGAGTATACCTATTTTTATTATGCATGAATCTTTGGCTTATAGTTAATTCTTGCTGATTACTTGATGTGATTTCTTATTTGTGTTAGAGTGCAATGATCTTGATGTTCACAGGCTCCATTAGATCCTCATGGTTCTATCTCACAAACCATAGCTATCATAGGGATTCTTCTTCTTACTTGGTTTCAGATATATCAAATTTTTATAGGGTTTGTATTCAAATTCCATTCTAATTTCATCCTCTTACTTGACCTCAAACTAATTTTCAAATTTATCCCAAAGGTCTCATGGTCAGTCTTCCTCTTTGGGTCACTTTCTAGGGCTCCTAATTGCCAAATCACTCCTTGTGTCATATATCGAGCATAATGAATCTATTTTCAAATTCATTTGAGGTTATTTTTAATTTTTACATATTCAACGAAAACCTCTTTTTTGCCATAATTTTTAGCACACTTTTCAGAAATTCAAAATTACTATTTTTAGTAATTAGGCCATACTAAAAAAATGCACTTTTAGAAAAATCTATTGGAGGTTATTCTTTTACTTTATCATATTCAAAATTACCTATTTTGTTTAGTAAAATTGCAACCATTTTACTCTTTTAACAACAATCAGTTTTTTCTCAACATCACTTTTTGGCCTTTTTCCCACGGTCCTTTGATTGTTGGCCCTTCATA